>OX235272.1:70621231-70916232 GCA_944472155.2 Trichobilharzia szidati
CACCTAGAAACGGCTTCATTCGGCGTATGAGGTCCGCTGTGGATTTCTTAACTTTATTCATAACTGTATCTATTGGTTTATTAATTTCCTCATATGGTCCTGTTTGTATGTGAGTATTTATCTTGTCCAAATAGTCTGATTTGTCTAATACTACTGTTGCATTTCCTTTGTCTGACTTTGTGATGACTATATCCTTGTTATTCCTAAGGTGTTTCAGGGCTTCTATCTCTTGTTTTGTCAGGTTAGGCTTTCACCCATTTTTGTCGTTTTAATGTCAGTGCACATTGTGCCCGTACTTCATCAGCCGTAGCTTCGTCAATCCCACTTAGTGCTATTTCTATTTTAGGGATGATATCCTCAGGTTTCAGCTTGTCTACTGATACATTGAAATTTAGTCCCTTTTCCAATACACTTATTTCCGTAGGACTTAATATATGTGTTCAGAGATTGATAACCCACTTTGATTTATCGATCGCCGTTGACTTTGGATTGTTGACTTCATCATTCTGAGATGAAGATTTCTCTTCTAATAATTTGTCGAACCTTTTGATTTGACTATTTTTGACTTTTTGAAAGTTGCTGATTTTGCAATGCTGGAGGATTGTGTTATAAGATCATAATCTACATTGGTAACTATTACTTTTAGCTTTTGTCTTAATTGCTCAATATCAGATCTGATATGTTGCAATTTTTCAACGATTCTGTGGATCTCTTCTTTCAGGCATAATTTTTGTAGGCCTTCTATTCTGCTTCTAGCTCTGTCCGTTGGAACTGGAGCTCGTAGACGTAGATATTTAGGAATGATTTCATTTTTTAAGCATCGAATGTTGAAAATACGATGATTTTCATATATTGCTTCAGTTTGTGAAAGTCGAGTGAGTTGATTGATAAGTCTTCGTACAGGAAGACCATGAGTCATATTAATGTATGTGTAAAACGTGGGCACTGTGGTAGTAAGTAATCCCATATTAGTTTGTTTATTAGATATATCACACAGCGAAACAGTATTATTTACTGGATGACGTTTCGAACAAAATTCATTGCTCACAATCGTAATCTTCAATCCCACCCTCCGTGGCCCAATTCATTATAAACTTTACTCTCCATATATCCGGTATATGCGTGGCGTCAGCTTGATAATAAATTCGTTGAAAAGGGAGACTTCGCTGAATGTACTATTCTGAGTAATTCGAACCTTGGTAAAATTGAGTAGTCGGAATACAATGGTGACTAACACTCACCTCTAATCCCATATGAGTCGTGTGGTCCACCTCCGAAGTGACGAACATCGATTGAATTAATTGTCTACCCATTTGTGTTGTAATCAAATTTCGCTTCAGATATGAATTAGGCTGACACAATCAACTGCGAAATACCGATTAGGCATTCATGGGAAGTCCACGTGCTTTATTCACTGATTCGCGACCAGACAGCATAAATCGAATTCGAATGCATCAACTGTGACCAATTGATTAATAGGCTGTGAAAAATTTCAACACTCTTGATTGACTTGAATGAATTCAGTGGTGGCGGATGAAACGTTTGTGTGGAGATGGAGGATTTCTCAGCAGGGAGATTTCACTTGTCTAATTCGTCTCTCATCGAAGAGTTGGTTTAGAGACTCTGGTTGATCACAACCTGTCCACATTTCCATTTTAATGATTTGTTTTACTCAAACACGTGTTCAGTCTGCTTCGGTGATGGTATCAAGCAGTGATCATCGAACGGAATGTGTGATCTCAATGATTTTAGTTTTCAGAGGAAGTAGTGATACATTTTTCCTTCGAACTGAGCAACGTGCCAATTTGTTGGGGTATCCAGTGAGAGGGTGAGAGAAAGAGAATACAGGTAGTCTTTTTCTGTTTTTCCGTTTTTGTCTCAGCTGAATCTCACAGACTACACTTCTGATCAGGTGTTGAGCAAAACTTAGTCTTAGTAAGGTCTCAGGTTTCAGTTATGGTCAATTTCGGTTATTTCATACTAACTGTCAGGCATTGTTGATAAATATTTTGTTAAACACGCTTTCTGGACACAAATTCTCTCCTCAACCCTGAACAAAATTCATTATCAATACTTAACTCCAGTCCTCTTCTCTCACGTGAATTTGTCACGTTCATGTGATCGGTGGAGTGAATGTCATTCGAGTACCCATTCTCTGGGGTCACCATGCTCTGACTCAGTGCAATATCACCCTTTCTAAATCACACTCTAATAACCTGCATTGTCCTACTTCATTTCTCCTTCACAGTCCACGGAAATATGTGATGACCATTTGGAAATCCGAGTCAGTACAGATAACCACGCAAAGACATCATTCGACAATGAAGCAACTATCAAGTACATCAAGTCAGACATGTTCTGATGAATAGGAGGAAATTAGGTGACCCACTGACCGAAGCTATATGTCAATTGCAAGCACATTGTTTTCGGTAGCTGAATGTAACCTAATCATGAAATACATTAGCAGTCAGTGTGACGTAATCAAGGTAAATTTAAGCTGAATAGCCGATTCATTATTTTGTGAGTAGAATTTCACCAGTTGTTAGTTGATGATTACGCAATTGTGTCACATGTCACTTAAACGAAAGTGGAAATGACCCGTGAGAAAAGTATGAGTCATCTGAACTGTTCATTCTATAACTGGTGTGTATTTTGAATAGGTTTAATTGGGCTTTATATACAAATCAATAATGACTTGAATAAATGTGAACTGTGTTCACTAAGATATTTCTATTCAATCTAACCTTGTCATTTGATTTGAATTCACCAAAAATAAATTAAAAGAAGGACAACAGCGTAGAATGAATCATTTTTTCAAAAGTCGGCGATGGACGATTTGCATTTCGCCTGTCAAATGTTATTAATTCTCTTGTTGGGGATTATATGATCGTACTCCTGAATGAATTTATTGAGGTGATGGAGGAGATTATCGACCCAGTTGGGAGGTAAGTCAGTGGAACTAATATGATATTCCCTAATCATTCATCGACATAGAATACTTGATTCATTTAATTGATGTGCTTCTCCGTTTCGTGTATTTGTGATGAGAAAGCACATATATTCCCTTAACGTTCAATGGTGTCATTTATATGATTGGAAATTTTCCAATCATATAAATGACACCATTGAACGTTAAACAAATATCATATTAGTTCCACTGACATTCCTCCAAACTGGGTCCATGATTTCCTCCATCACCTCAATAAATTCATTCAGGAGTACGATCATATAATCCCCAACAAGAGAATTAATAACATTTGGCAGGCGAAATGCAAATCGTCCATCGCCGACTTTTGAAAAAATGATTCATTCTACGCTGTTGTCCTTCTTTTAATTTATTTTTGGTGAATTCAAATCAAATGACAAGGTTAGATTGAATAGAAATATCTTAGTGAACACAGTTCACATTTATTCAAGTCATTATTGATTTGTATATAAAGCCCAATTAAACCTATTCAAAATACACACCAGTTATAGAATGAACAGTTCAGATGACTCATACTTTTCTCACGGGTCATTTCCACTTTCGTTTAAGTGACATGTGACACAATTGCGTAATCATCAACTAACAACTGGTGAAATTCTACTCACAAAATAATGAATCGGCTATTCAGCTTAAATTTACCTTGATTACGTCACACTGACTGCTAATGTATTTCATGATTAGGTTACATTCAGCTACCGAAAACAATGTGCTTGCAATTGACATATAGCTTCGGTCAGTGGGTCACCTAATTTCCTCCTATTCATCAGAACATGTCTGACTTGATGTACTTGATAGTTGCTTCATTGTCGAATGATGTCTTTGCGTGGTTATCTGTACTGACTCGGATTTCCAAATGGTCATCACATATTTCCGTGGACTGTGAAGGAGAAATGAAGTAGGACAATGCAGGTTATTAGAGTGTGATTTAGAAAGGGTGATATTGCACTGAGTCAGAGCATGGTGACCCCAGAGAATGGGTACTCGAATGACATTCACTCCACCGATCACATGAACGTGACAAATTCACGTGAGAGAAGAGGACTGGAGTTAAGTATTGATAATGAATTTTGTTCAGGGTTGAGGAGAGAATTTGTGTCCAGAAAGCGTGTTTAACAAAATATTTATCAACAATGCCTGACAGTTAGTATGAAATAACCGAAATTGACCATAACTGAAACCTGAGACCTTACTAAGACTAAGTTTTGCTCAACACCTGATCAGAAGTGTAGTCTGTGAGATTCAGCTGAGACAAAAACGGAAAAACAGAAAAAGACTACCTGTATTCTCTTTCTCTCACCCTCTCATTGGATACCCCAACAAAATTATTTTCACTTTTATCGTTGTCATTATTATTGTTATTATCACTATCGCTACTATCATTATTTTTTTTATTTTTACATTTCCTTACATATTTCCTGACTAATTTATCCGGGTAATTATTAAGTTTCAAGGCTTCTTTTATATGTATCAGTTCCTGTTTTAGATTTTCTTTGATACTACTTAATTTTTGTGCTCTGTCATTTAAACGTTTCACCAATCCTATTTTTACTGACATAGGATGGGATGATTGGAAGTCCAAATATCTGTTTGAGTGTGTGGGTTTCCTGTAAACACTAGTGTTTAACTTCCCATCTTCTTTCCTCTTTATGTTGCAATCTAACATTGGGAGCTCCCCTTCCTGAATTTCCAATTCATAAGTGAATTGAATTGCTTCAACCTTCGAGTTTATGTGTTCGAAAAACCTATCTATATCTTGTGTTCTAAGTACAGTGAATGTGTCATCTACGTACCTCCACCATACTTTTGGGGTGGGGGTGAACGTTTCAATCGCTATGCTTTCCCACTTATTCATGAATATATCTGCTACCACTGGGGATATTGGTGATCCCATGGCAACTCCCTCAGTTTGTTTGTACATTTTCCCTTGGAATTTAAATACTGTGGAAGTCAGGCATAGATATACTCCCAGCATTATGTCCTCAAGTGGCACTTTTGTCCTAAGTTCGAGGTCTTGGTCAGAAATGAGTTCGTTTCTGACTGCTTCCATAGCCATATTTATTGGTATACGTGTGTATAAACTGACAATGTCAAAACTAACCATTTTTTCTTCATTATCTAATTTTAAATTATCTAATCTATGTTTTAGTTCATAAGAATTAGTTAGTCTAGATTTCGAGTGGATTTTTAGGGGATTTAATACCATGGCTAAATATTTAGATAATTCATAAGTAGGTGAATTTCTAAAATCAACTATAGGTCTAATAGGGTATCCTGACTTATGAACTTTAACAACACCATACATCCTACTGGGGTTATTAGTTTTGGGCATTAAATTAAACCACTTAGACTCACCTAGAAACGGCTTCATTCGGCGTATGAGGTCCGCTGTGGATTTCTTAACTTTATTCATAACTGTATCTATTGGTTTATTAATTTCCTCATATGGTCCTGTTTGTATGTGAGTATTTACCTTGTCCAAATAGTCTGATTTGTCTAATACTACTGTTGCATTTCCTTTGTCTGACTTTGTGATGACTATATCCTTGTTATTCCTAAGGTGTTTCAGGGCTTCTATCTCTTGTTTTGTCAGGTTAGGCTTTCACCCATTTTTGTCGTTTTAATGTCAGTGCACATTGTGCCCGTACTTCATCAGCCGTAGCTTCGTCAATCCCACTTAGTGCTATTTCTATTTTAGGGATGATATCCTCAGGTTTCAGCTTGTCTACTGATACATTGAAATTTAGTCCCTTTTCCAATACACTTATTTCCGTAGGACTTAATATATGTGTTCAGAGATTGATAACCCACTTTGATTTATCGATCGCCGTTGACTTTGGATTGTTGACTTCATCATTCTGAGATGAAGATTTCTCTTCTAATAATTTGTCGAACCTTTTGATTTGACTATTTTTGACTTTTTGAAAGTTGCTGATTTTGCAATGCTGGAGGATTGTGTTATAAGATCATAATCTACATTGGTAACTATTACTTTTAGCTTTTGTCTTAATTGCTCAATATCAGATCTGATATGTTGCAATTTTTCAACGATTCTGTGGATCTCTTCTTTCAGGCATAATTTTTGTAGGCCTTCTATTCTGCTTCTAGCTCTGTCCGTTGGAACTGGAGCTCGTAGACGTAGATATTTAGGAATGATTTCATTTTTTAAGCATCGAATGTTGAAAATACGATGATTTTCATATATTGCTTCAGTTTGTGAAAGTCGAGTGAGTTGATTGATAAGTCTTCGTACAGGAAGACCATGAGTCATATTAATGTATGTGTAAAACGTGGGCACTGTGGTAGTAAGTAATCCCATATTAGTTTGTTTATTAGATATATCACACAGCGAAACAGTATTATTTACTGGATGACGTTTCGAACAAAATTCATTGCTCACAATCGTAATCTTCAATCCCACCCTCCGTGGCCCAATTCATTATAAACTTTACTCTCCATATATCCGGTATATGCGTGGCGTCAGCTTGATAATAAATTCGTTGAAAAGGGAGACTTCGCTGAATGTACTATTCTGAGTAATTCGAACCTTGGTAAAATTGAGTAGTCAGAATACAATGGTGACTAACACTCACCTCTGATCCCATATGAGTCGTGTGGTCCACCTCCGAAGTGACGAACATCGATTGAATTAATTGTCTACCCATTTGTGTTGTAATCAAATTTCGCTTCAGATATGAATTAGGCTGACACAATCAACTGCGAAATACCGATTAGGCATTCATGGGAAGTCCACGTGCTTTATTCACTGATTCGCGACTAGACAGCATAAATCGAATTCGAATGCATCAACTGTGACCAATTGATTAATAGGCTGTGAAAAATTTCAACACTCTTGATTGACTTGAATGAATTCAGTGGTGGCGGATGAAACGTTTGTGTGGAGATGGAGGATTTCTCAGCAGGGAGATTTCACTTGTCTAATTCGTCTCTCATCGAAGAGTTGGTTTAGAGACTCTGGTTGATCACAACCTGTCCACATTTCCATTTTAATGATTTGTTTTACTCAAACACGTGTTCAGTCTGCTTCGGTGATGGTATCAAGCAGTGATCATCGAACGGAATGTGTGATCTCAATGATTTTAGTTTTCAGAGGAAGTAGTGATACATTTTTCCTTCGAACTGAGCAACGTGCCAATTTGTTGGGGTATCCAATGAGAGGGTGAGAGAAAGAGAATACAGGTAGTCTTTTTCTGTTTTTCCGTTTTTGTCTCAGCTGAATCTCACAGACTACACTTCTGATCAGGTGTTGAGCAAAACTTAGTCTTAGTAAGGTCTCAGGTTTCAGTTATGGTCAATTTCGGTTATTTCATACTAACTGTCAGGCATTGTTGATAAATATTTTGTTAAACACGCTTTCTGGACACAAATTCTCTCCTCAACCCTGAACAAAATTCATTATCAATACTTAACTCCAGTCCTCTTCTCTCACGTGAATTTGTCACGTTCATGTGATCGGTGGAGTGAATGTCATTCGAGTACCCATTCTCTGGGGTCACCATGCTCTGACTCAGTGCAATATCACCCTTTCTAAATCACACTCTAATAACCTGCATTGTCCTACTTCATTTCTCCTTCACAGTCCACGGAAATATGTGATGACCATTTGGAAATCCGAGTCAGTACAGATAACCACGCAAAGACATCATTCGACAATGAAGCAACTATCAAGTACATCAAGTCAGACATGTTCTGATGAATAGGAGGAAATTAGGTGACCCACTGACCGAAGCTATATGTCAATTGCAAGCACATTGTTTTCGGTAGCTGAATGTAACCTAATCATGAAATACATTAGCAGTCAGTGTGACGTAATCAAGGTAAATTTAAGCTGAATAGCCGATTCATTATTTTGTGAGTAGAATTTCACCAGTTGTTAGTTGATGATTACGCAATTGTGTCACATGTCACTTAAACGAAAGTGGAAATGACCCGTGAGAAAAGTATGAGTCATCTGAACTGTTCATTCTATAACTGGTGTGTATTTTGAATAGGTTTAATTGGGCTTTATATACAAATCAATAATGACTTGAATAAATGTGAACTGTGTTCACTAAGATATTTCTATTCAATCTAACCTTGTCATTTGATTTGAATTCACCAAAAATAAATTAAAAGAAGGACAACAGCGTAGAATGAATCATTTTTTCAAAAGTCGGCGATGGACGATTTGCATTTCGCCTGTCAAATGTTATTAATTCTCTTGTTGGGGATTATATGATCGTACTCCTGAATGAATTTATTGAGGTGATGGAGGAAATCATGGACCCAGTTGGGAGGAAAGTCAGTGGAACTAATATGATATTCCCTAATCATTCATCGACATAGAAATCACTTGATTCATTTAATTGATGTGCTTCTCCGTTTCGTGTATTTGTGATGAGGAAAGCACATATATTTGTTTATCGTTCAATGGTGTCATTTATATGATTGGAAAAGTGGATTAAAAACACATGTGCTTTTAATCCACTTTTCCAATCATATAAATGACACCATTGAACGTTAAACAAATATCATATTAGCTCCACTGACATTCCTCCAAACTGGGTCCATGATTTCCTCCATCACCTCAATAAATTCATTCAGGAGTACGATCATATAATCCCCAACAAGAGAATTAATAACATTTGGCAGGCGAAATGCAAATCGTCCATCGCCGACTTTTGAAAAAATGATTCATTCTACGCTGTTGTCCTTCTTTTAATTTATTTTTGGTGAATTCAAATCAAATGACAAGGTTAGATTGAATAGAAATATCTTAGTGAACACAGTTCACATTTATTCAAGTCATTATTGATTTGTATATAAAGCCCAATTAAACCTATTCAAAATACACACCAGTTATAGAATGAACAGTTCAGATGACTCATACTTTTCTCACGGGTCATTTCCACTTTCGTTTAAGTGACATGTGACACAATTGCGTAATCATCAACTAACAACTGGTGAAATTCTACTCACAAAATAATGAATCGGCTATTCAGCTTAAATTTACCTTGATTACGTCACACTGACTGCTAATGTATTTCATGATTAGGTTACATTCAGCTACCGAAAACAATGTGCTTGCAATTGACATATAGCTTCGGTCAGTGGGTCACCTAATTTCCTCCTATTCATCAGAACATGTCTGACTTGATGTACTTGATAGTTGCTTCATTGTCGAATGATGTCTTTGCGTGGTTATCTGTACTGACTCGGATTTCCAAATGGTCATCACATATTTCCGTGGACTGTGAAGGAGAAATGAAGTAGGACAATGCAGGTTATTAGAGTGTGATTTAGAAAGGGTGATATTGCACTGAGTCAGAGCATGGTGACCCCAGAGAATGGGTACTCGAATGACATTCACTCCACCGATCACATGAACGTGACAAATTCACGTGAGAGAAGAGGACTGGAGTTAAGTATTGATAATGAATTTTGTTCAGGGTTGAGGAGAGAATTTGTGTCCAGAAAGCGTGTTTAACAAAATATTTATCAACAATGCCTGACAGTTAGTATGAAATAACCGAAATTGACCATAACTGAAACCTGAGACCTTACTAAGACTAAGTTTTGCTCAACACCTGATCAGAAGTGTAGTCTGTGAGATTCAGCTGAGACAAAAACGGAAAAACAGAAAAAGACTACCTGTATTCTCTTTCTCTCACCCTCTCATTGGATACCCCAACAAAATTATTTTCACTTTTATCGTTGTCATTATTATTGTTATTATCACTATCGCTACTATCATTATTTTTTTTATTTTTACATTTCCTTACATATTTCCTGACTAATTTATCCGGGTAATTATTAAGTTTCAAGGCTTCTTTTATATGTATCAGTTCCTGTTTTAGATTTTCTTTGATACTACTTAATTTTTGTGCTCTGTCATTTAAACGTTTCACCAATCCTATTTTTACTGACATAGGATGGGATGATTGGAAGTCCAAATATCTGTTTGAGTGTGTGGGTTTCCTGTAAACACTAGTGTTTAACTTCCCATCTTCTTTCCTCTTTACATTGCAATCTAACATTGGGAGCTCCCCTTCCTGAATTTCCAATTCATAAGTGAATTGAATTGCTTCAACCTTCGAGTTTATGTGTTCGAAAAACCTATCTATATCTTGTGTTCTAAGTACAGTGAATGTGTCATCTACGTACCTCCACCATACTTTTGGGGTGGGGGTGAACGTTTCAATCGCTATGCTTTCCCACTTATCCATGAATATATCTGCTACCACTGGGGATATTGGTGATCCCATGGCAACTCCCTCAGTTTGTTTGTACATTTTCCCTTGGAATTTAAATACTGTGGAAGTCAGGCATAGCTGTACTCCCAGCATTATGTCCTCAAGTGGCACTTTTGTCCTAAGTTCGAGGTCTTGGTCAGAAATGAGTTCGTTTCTGACTGCTTCCATAGCCATATTTATTGGTATACGTGTGTATAAACTGACAATGTCAAAACTAACCATTTTTTCTTCATTATCTAATTTTAAATTATCTAATCTATGTTTTAGTTCATAAGAATTAGTTAGTCTAGATTTCGAGTGGATTTTTAGGGGATTTAATACCATGGCTAAATATTTAGATAATTCATAAGTAGGTGAATTTCTAAAATCAACTATAGGTCTAATAGGGTATCCTGACTTATGAACTTTAACAACACCATACATCCTACTGGGGTTATTAGTTTTGGGCATTAAATTAAACCACTTAGACTCACCTAGAAACGGCTTCATTCGGCGTATGAGGTCCGCTGTGGATTTCTTAACTTTATTCATAACTGTATCTATTGGTTTATTAATTTCCTCATATGGTCCTGTTTGTATGTGAGTATTTACCTTGTCCAAATAGTCTGATTTGTCTAATACTACTGTTGCATTTCCTTTGTCTGACTTTGTGATGACTATATCCTTGTTATTCCTAAGGTGTTTCAGGGCTTCTATCTCTTGTTTTGTCAGGTTAGGCTTTCACCCATTTTTGTCGTTTTAATGTCAGTGCACATTGTGCCCGTACTTCATCAGCCGTAGCTTCGTCTATCCCACTTAGTGCTATTTCTATTTTAGGGATGATATCCTCAGGTTTCAGCTTGTCTACTGATACATTGAAATTTAGTCCCTTTTCCAATACACTTATTTTCCGTAGGACTTAATATATGTGTTCAGAGATTGATAACCCACTTTGATTTATCGATCGCCGTTGACTTTGGATTGTTGACTTCATCATTCTGAGATGAAGATTTCTCTTCTAATAATTTGTCGAACCTTTTGATTTGACTATTTTTGACTTTTTGAAAGTTGCTGATTTTGCAATGCTGGAGGATTGTGTTATAAGATCATAATCTACATTGGTAACTATTACTTTTAGCTTTTGTCTTAATTGCTCAATATCAGATCTGATATGTTGCAATTTTTCAACGATTCTGTGGATCTCTTCTTTCAGGCATAATTTTTGTAGGCCTTCTATTCTGCTTCTAGCTCTGTCCGTTGGAACTGGAGCTCGTAGACGTAGATATTTAGGAATGATTTCATTTTTTAAGCATCGAATGTTGAAAATACGATGATTTTCATATATTGCTTCAGTTTGTGAAAGTCGAGTGAGTTGATTGATAAGTCTTCGTACAGGAAGACCATGAGTCATATTAATGTATGTGTAAAACGTGGGCACTGTGGTAGTAAGTAATCCCATATTAGTTTGTTTATTAGATATATCACACAGCGAAACAGTATTATTTACTGGATGACGTTTCGAACAAAATTCATTGCTCACAATCGTAATCTTCAATCCCACCCTCCGTGGCCCAATTCATTATAAACTTTACTCTCCATATATCCGGTATATGTGTGGCGTCAGCTTGATAATAAATTCGTTGAAAAGGGAGACTTCGCTGAATGTACTATTCTGAGTAATTCGAACCTTGGTAAAATTGAGTAGTCAGAATACAATGGTGACTAACACTCACCTCTGATCCCATATGAGTCGTGTGGTCCACCTCCGAAGTGACGAACATCGATTGAATTAATTGTCTACCCATTTGTGTTGTAATCAAATTTCGCTTCAGATATGAATTAGGCTGACACAATCAACTGCGAAATACCGATTAGGCATTCATGGGAAGTCCACGTGCTTTATTCACTGATTCGCGACCAGACAGCATAAATCGAATTCGAATGCATCAACTGTGACCAATTGATTAATAGGCTGTGAAAAATTTCAACACTCTTGATTGACTTGAATGAATTCAGTGGTGGCGGATGAAACGTTTGTGTGGAGATGGAGGATTTCTCAGCAGGGAGATTTCACTTGTCTAATTCGTCTCTCATCGAAGAGTTGGTTTAGAGACTCTGGTTGATCACAACCTGTCCACATTTCCATTTTAATGATTTGTTTTACTCAAACACGTGTTCAGTCTGCTTCGGTGATGGTATCAAGCAGTGATCATCGAACGGAATGTGTGATCTCAATGATTTTAGTTTTCAGAGGAAGTAGTGATACATTTTTCCTTCGAACTGAGCAACGTGCCAATTTGTTGGGGTATCCAATGAGAGGGTGAGAGAAAGAGAATACAGGTAGTCTTTTTCTGTTTTTCCGTTTTTGTCTCAGCTGAATCTCACAGACTACACTTCTGATCAGGTGTTGAGCAAAACTTAGTCTTAGTAAGGTCTCAGGTTTCAGTTATGGTCAATTTCGGTTATTTCATACTAACTGTCAGGCATTGTTGATAAATATTTTGTTAAACACGCTTTCTGGACACAAATTCTCTCCTCAACCCTGAACAAAATTCATTATCAATACTTAACTCCAGTCCTCTTCTCTCACGTGAATTTGTCACGTTCATGTGATCGGTGGAGTGAATGTCATTCGAGTACCCATTCTCTGGGGTCACCATGCTCTGACTCAGTGCAATATCACCCTTTCTAAATCACACTCTAATAACCTGCATTGTCCTACTTCATTTCTCCTTCACAGTCCACGGAAATATGTGATGACCATTTGGAAATCCGAGTCAGTACAGATAACCACGCAAAGACATCATTCGACAATGAAGCAACTATCAAGTACATCAAGTCAGACATGTTCTGATGAATAGGAGGAAATTAGGTGACCCACTGACCGAAGCTATATGTCAATTGCAAGCACATTGTTTTCGGTAGCTGAATGTAACCTAATCATGAAATACATTAGCAGTCAGTGTGACGTAATCAAGGTAAATTTAAGCTGAATAGCCGATTCATTATTTTGTGAGTAGAATTTCACCAGTTGTTAGTTGATGATTACGCAATTGTGTCACATGTCACTTAAACGAAAGTGGAAATGACCCGTGAGAAAAGTATGAGTCATCTGAACTGTTCATTCTATAACTGGTGTGTATTTTGAATAGGTTTAATTGGGCTTTATATACAAATCAATAATGACTTGAATAAATGTGAACTGTGTTCACTAAGATATTTCTATTCAATCTAACCTTGTCATTTGATTTGAATTCACCAAAAATAAATTAAAAGAAGGACAACAGCGTAGAATGAATCATTTTTTCAAAAGTCGGCGATGGACGATTTGCATTTCGCCTGTCAAATGTTATTAATTCTCTTGTTGGGGATTATATGATCGTACTCCTGAATGAATTTATTGAGGTGATGGAGGAAATCATGGACCCAGTTGGGAGGTAAGTCAGTGGAACTAATATGATATTCCTAATCAATTTCATCGACATAGAATCACTTGATTCATTAATTGATGTGTTTCGTTTCGTGTATTGTGATGAGGAAAGCACATATATTTGTTTATCGTTCAGTGGTGTCATTTATATGATTGGAAAAGTGATTAAAACACATGTGTTTTAATCCACTTTTCCAATCATATAAATGACACCACTGAACGATAAACAAATATCATATTAGTTCCACTGACTTACCTCCCAACTGGGTCCATGATTTCCTCCATCACCTCAATAAATTCATTCAGGAGTACGATCATATAATCCCCAACAAGAGAATTAATAACATTTGACAGGCGAAATGCAAATCGTCCATCGCCGACTTTTGAAAAAATGATTCATTCTACGCTGTTGTCCTTCTTTTAATTTATTTTTGGTGAATTCAAATCAAATGACAAGGTTAGATTGAATAGAAATATCTTAGTGAACACAGTTCACATTTATTCAAGTCATTATTGATTTGTATATAAAGCCCAATTAAACCTATTCAAAATACACACCAGTTATAGAATGAACAGTTCAGATGACTCATACTTTTCTCACGGGTCATTTCCACTTTCGTTTAAGTGACATGTGACACAATTGCGTAATCATCAACTAACAACTGGTGAAATTCTACTCACAAAATAATGAATCGGCTATTCAGCTTAAATTTACCTTGATTACGTCACACTGACTGCTAATGTATTTCATGATTAGGTTACATTCAGCTACCGAAAACAATGTGCTTGCAATTGACATATAGCTTCGGTCAGTGGGTCACCTAATTTCCTCCTATTCATCAGAACATGTCTGACTTGATGTACTTGATAGTTGCTTCATTGTCGAATGATGTCTTTGCGTGGTTATCTGTACTGACTCGGATTTCCAAATGGTCATCACATATTTCCGTGGACTGTGAAGGAGAAATGAAGTAGGACAATGCAGGTTATTAGAGTGTGATTTAGAAAGGGTGATATTGCACTGAGTCAGAGCATGGTGACCCCAGAGAATGGGTACTCGAATGACATTCACTCCACCGATCACATGAACGTGACAAATTCACGTGAGAGAAGAGGACTGGAGTTAAGTATTGATAATGAATTTTGTTCAGGGTTGAGGAGAGAATTTGTGTCCAGAAAGCGTGTTTAACAAAATATTTATCAACAATGCCTGACAGTTAGTATGAAATAACCGAAATTGACCATAACTGAAACCTGAGACCTTACTAAGACTAAGTTTTGCTCAACACCTGATCAGAAGTGTAGTCTGTGAGATTCAGCTGAGACAAAAACGGAAAAACAGAAAAAGACTACCTGTATTCTCTTTCTCTCACCCTCTCATTGGATACCCCAACAAAATTATTTTCACTTTTATCGTTGTCATTATTATTGTTATTATCACTATCGCTACTATCATTATTTTTTTTATTTTTACATTTCCTTACATATTTCCTGACTAATTTATCCGGGTAATTATTAAGTTTCAAGGCTTCTTTTATATGTATCAGTTCCTGTTTTAGATTTTCTTTGATACTACTTAATTTTTGTGCTCTGTCATTTAAACGTTTCACCAATCCTATTTTTACTGACATAGGATGGGATGATTGGAAGTCCAAATATCTGTTTGAGTGTGTGGGTTTCCTGTAAACACTAGTGTTTAACTTCCCATCTTCTTTCCTCTTTACATTGCAATCTAACATTGGGAGCTCCCCTTCCTGAATTTCCAATTCATAAGTGAATTGAATTGCTTCAACCTTCGAGTTTATGTGTTCGAAAAACCTATCTATATCTTGTGTTCTAAGTACAGTGAATGTGTCATCTACGTACCTCCACCATACTTTTGGGGTGGGGGTGAACGTTTCAATCGCTATGCTTTCCCACTTATTCATGAATATATCTGCTACCACTGGGGATATTGGTGATCCCATGGCAACTCCCTCAGTTTGTTTGTACATTTTCCCTTGGAATTTAAATACTGTGGAAGTCAGGCATAGATATACTCCCAGCATTATGTCCTCAAGTGGCACTTTTGTCCTAAGTTCGAGGTCTTGGTCAGAAATGAGTTCGTTTCTGACTGCTTCCATAGCCATATTTATTGGTATACGTGTGTATAAACTGACAATGTCAAAACTAACCATTTTTTCTTCATTATCTAATTTTAAATTATCTAATCTATGTTTTAGTTCATAAGAATTAGTTAGTCTAGATTTCGAGTGGATTTTTAGGGGATTTAATACCATGGCTAAATATTTAGATAATTCATAAGTAGGTGAATTTCTAAAATCAACTATAGGCCTAATAGGGTATCCTGACTTATGAACTTTAACAACACCATACATCCTACTGGGGTTATTAGTTTTGGGCATTAAATTAAACCACTTAGACTCACCTAGAAACGGCTTCATTCGGCGTATGAGGTCCGCTGTGGATTTCTTAACTTTATTCATAACTGTATCTATTGGTTTATTAATTTCCTCATATGGTCCTGTTTGTATGTGAGTATTTACCTTGTCCAAATAGTCTGATTTGTCTAATACTACTGTTGCATTTCCTTTGTCTGACTTTGTGATGACTATATCCTTGTTATTCCTAAGGTGTTTCAGGGCTTCTATCTCTTGTTTTGTCAGGTTAGGCTTTCACCCATTTTTGTCGTTTTAATGTCAGTGCACATTGTGCCCGTACTTCATCAGCCGTAGCTTCGTCTATCCCACTTAGTGCTATTTCTATTTTAGGGATGATATCCTCAGGTTTCAGCTTGTCTACTGATACATTGAAATTTAGTCCCTTTTCCAATACACTTATTTTCCGTAGGACTTAATATATGTGTTCAGAGATTGATAACCCACTTTGATTTATCGATCGCCGTTGACTTTGGATTGTTGACTTCATCATTCTGAGATGAAGATTTCTCTTCTAATAATTTGTCGAACCTTTTGATTTGACTATTTTTGACTTTTTGAAAGTTGCTGATTTTGCAATGCTGGAGGATTGTGTTATAAGATCATAATCTACATTGGTAACTATTACTTTTAGCTTTTGTCTTAATTGCTCAATATCAGATCTGATATGTTGCAATTTTTCAACGATTCTGTGGATCTCTTCTTTCAGGCATAATTTTTGTAGGCCTTCTATTCTGCTTCTAGCTCTGTCCGTTGGAACTGGAGCTCGTAGACGTAGATATTTAGGAATGATTTCATTTTTTAAGCATCGAATGTTGAAAATACGATGATTTTCATATATTGCTTCAGTTTGTGAAAGTCGAGTGAGTTGATTGATAAGTCTTCGTACAGGAAGACCATGAGTCATATTAATGTATGTGTAAAACGTGGGCACTGTGGTAGTAAGTAATCCCATATTAGTTTGTTTATTAGATATATCACACAGCGAAACAGTATTATTTACTGGATGACGTTTCGAACAAAATTCATTGCTCACAATCGTAATCTTCAATCCCACCCTCCGTGGCCCAATTCATTATAAACTTTACTCTCCATATATCCGGTATATGCGTGGCGTCAGCTTGATAATAAATTCGTTGAAAAGGGAGACTTCGCTGAATGTACTATTCTGAGTAATTCGAACCTTGGTAAAATTGAGTAGTCAGAATACAATGGTGACTAACACTCACCTCTGATCCCATATGAGTCGTGTGGTCCACCTCCGAAGTGACGAACATCGATTGAATTAATTGTCTACCCATTTGTGTTGTAATCAAATTTCGCTTCAGATATGAATTAGGCTGACACAATCAACTGCGAAATACCGATTAGGCATTCATGGGAAGTCCACGTGCTTTATTCACTGATTCGCGACTAGACAGCATAAATCGAATTCGAATGCATCAACTGTGACCAATTGATTAATAGGCTGTGAAAAATTTCAACACTCTTGATTGACTTGAATGAATTCAGTGGTGGCGGATGAAACGTTTGTGTGGAGATGGAGGATTTCTCAGCAGGGAGATTTCACTTGTCTAATTCGTCTCTCATCGAAGAGTTGGTTTAGAGACTCTGGTTGATCACAACCTGTCCACATTTCCATTTTAATGATTTGTTTTACTCAAACACGTGTTCAGTCTGCTTCGGTGATGGTATCAAGCAGTGATCATCGAACGGAATGTGTGATCTCAATGATTTTAGTTTTCAGAGGAAGTAGTGATACATTTTTCCTTCGAACTGAGCAACGTGCCAATTTGTTGGGGTATCCAATGAGAGGGTGAGAGAAAGAGAATACAGGTAGTCTTTTTCTGTTTTTCCGTTTTTGTCTCAGCTGAATCTCACAGACTACACTTCTGATCAGGTGTTGAGCAAAACTTAGTCTTAGTAAGGTCTCAGGTTTCAGTTATGGTCAATTTCGGTTATTTCATACTAACTGTCAGGCATTGTTGATAAATATTTTGTTAAACACGCTTTCTGGACACAAATTCTCTCCTCAACCCTGAACAAAATTCATTATCAATACTTAACTCCAGTCCTCTTCTCTCACGTGAATTTGTCACGTTCATGTGATCGGTGGAGTGAATGTCATTCGAGTACCCATTCTCTGGGGTCACCATGCTCTGACTCAGTGCAATATCACCCTTTCTAAATCACACTCTAATAACCTGCATTGTCCTACTTCATTTCTCCTTCACAGTCCACGGAAATATGTGATGACCATTTGGAAATCCGAGTCAGTACAGATAACCACGCAAAGACATCATTCGACAATGAAGCAACTATCAAGTACATCAAGTCAGACATGTTCTGATGAATAGGAGGAAATTAGGTGACCCACTGACCGAAGCTATATGTCAATTGCAAGCACATTGTTTTCGGTAGCTGAATGTAACCTAATCATGAAATACATTAGCAGTCAGTGTGACGTAATCAAGGTAAATTTAAGCTGAATAGCCGATTCATTATTTTGTGAGTAGAATTTCACCAGTTGTTAGTTGATGATTACGCAATTGTGTCACATGTCACTTAAACGAAAGTGGAAATGACCCGTGAGAAAAGTATGAGTCATCTGAACTGTTCATTCTATAACTGGTGTGTATTTTGAATAGGTTTAATTGGGCTTTATATACAAATCAATAATGACTTGAATAAATGTGAACTGTGTTCACTAAGATATTTCTATTCAATCTAACCTTGTCATTTGATTTGAATTCACCAAAAATAAATTAAAAGAAGGACAACAGCGTAGAATGAATCATTTTTTCAAAAGTCGGCGATGGACGATTTGCATTTCGCCTGTCAAATGTTATTAATTCTCTTGTTGGGGATTATATGATCGTACTCCTGAATGAATTTATTGAGGTGATGGAGGAAATCATGGACCCAGTTGGGAGGTAAGTCAGTGGAACTAATATGATATTTGTTTAACGTTCAATGGTGTCATTTATATGATTGGAAAAGTGGATTAAAAGCACATTTTGTTTTTAATCCACTTTTCCAATCATATAAATGACACCACTGAACGATAAACAAATATTTAAAATATATGATATATTATTAATATAGGAATATCATATTAGTTCCACTGACTTACCTCCCAACTGGGTCCATGATTTCCTCCATCACCTCAATAAATTCATTCAGGAGTACGATCATATAATCCCCAACAAGAGAATTAATAACATTTGACAGGCGAAATGCAAATCGTCCATCGCCGACTTTTGAAAAAATGATTCATTCTACGCTGTTGTCCTTCTTTTAATTTATTTTTGGTGAATTCAAATCAAATGACAAGGTTAGATTGAATAGAAATATCTTAGTGAACACAGTTCACATTTATTCAAGTCATTATTGATTTGTATATAAAGCCCAATTAAACCTATTCAAAATACACACCAGTTATAGAATGAACAGTTCAGATGACTCATACTTTTCTCACGGGTCATTTCCACTTTCGTTTAAGTGACATGTGACACAATTGCGTAATCATCAACTAACAACTGGTGAAATTCTACTCACAAAATAATGAATCGGCTATTCAGCTTAAATTTACCTTGATTACGTCACACTGACTGCTAATGTATTTCATGATTAGGTTACATTCAGCTACCGAAAACAATGTGCTTGCAATTGACATATAGCTTCGGTCAGTGGGTCACCTAATTTCCTCCTATTCATCAGAACATGTCTGACTTGATGTACTTGATAGTTGCTTCATTGTCGAATGATGTCTTTGCGTGGTTATCTGTACTGACTCGGATTTCCAAATGGTCATCACATATTTCCGTGGACTGTGAAGGAGAAATGAAGTAGGACAATGCAGGTTATTAGAGTGTGATTTAGAAAGGGTGATATTGCACTGAGTCAGAGCATGGTGACCCCAGAGAATGGGTACTCGAATGACATTCACTCCACCGATCACATGAACGTGACAAATTCACGTGAGAGAAGAGGACTGGAGTTAAGTATTGATAATGAATTTTGTTCAGGGTTGAGGAGAGAATTTGTGTCCAGAAAGCGTGTTTAACAAAATATTTATCAACAATGCCTGACAGTTAGTATGAAATAACCGAAATTGACCATAACTGAAACCTGAGACCTTACTAAGACTAAGTTTTGCTCAACACCTGATCAGAAGTGTAGTCTGTGAGATTCAGCTGAGACAAAAACGGAAAAACAGAAAAAGACTACCTGTATTCTCTTTCTCTCACCCTCTCATTGGATACCCCAACAAAATTATTTTCACTTTTATCGTTGTCATTATTATTGTTATTATCACTATCGCTACTATCATTATTTATTTTATTTTTACATTTCCTTACATATTTCCTGACTAATTTATCCGGGTAATTATTAAGTTTCAAGGCCTCTTTTATATGTATCAGTTCCTGTTTTAGATTTTCTTTGATACTACTTAATTTTTGTGCTCTGTCATTTAAACATTCCACCAATCCTATTTTCACTGACATAGGATGGGATGATTGGAAGTCCAAATATCTGTTTGAGTGTGTGGGTTTCCTGTAAACACTAGTGTTTAACTTCCCATCTTCTTTCCTCTTTACATTGCAATCTAACATTGGGAGCTCCCCTTCCTGAATTTCCAATTCATAAGTGAATTGAATTGCTTCAACCTTCGAGTTTATGTGTTCGAAAAACCTATCTATATCTTGTGTTCTAAGTACAGTGAATGTGTCATCTACGTACCTCCACCATACTTTTGGGGTGGGGGTGAACGTTTCAATCGCTATGCTTTCCCACTTATTCATGAATATATCTGCTACCACTGGGGATATTGGTGATCCCATGGCAACTCCCTCAGTTTGTTTGTACATTTTCCCTTGGAATTTAAATACTGTGGAAGTCAGGCATAGATATACTCCCAGCATTATGTCCTCAAGTGGCACTTTTGTCCTAAGTTCGAGGTCTTGGTCAGAAATGAGTTCGTTTCTGACTGCTTCCATAGCCATATTTATTGGTATACGTGTGTATAAACTGACAATGTCAAAACTAACCATTTTTTCTTCATTATCTAATTTTAAATTATCTAATCTATGTTTTAGTTCATAAGAATTAGTTAGTCTAGATTTCGAGTGGATTTTTAGGGGATTTAATACCATGGCTAAATATTTAGATAATTCATAAGTAGGTGAATTTCTAAAATCAACTATAGGCCTAATAGGGTATCCTGACTTATGAACTTTAACAACACCATACATCCTACTGGGGTTATTAGTTTTGGGCATTAAATTAAACCACTTAGACTCACCTAGAAACGGCTTCATTCGGCGTATGAGGTCCGCTGTGGATTTCTTAACTTTATTCATAACTGTATCTATTGGTTTATTAATTTCCTCATATGGTCCTGTTTGTATGTGAGTATTTACCTTGTCCAAATAGTCTGATTTGTCTAATACTACTGTTGCATTTCCTTTGTCTGACTTTGTGATGACTATATCCTTGTTATTCCTAAGGTGTTTCAGGGCTTCTATCTCTTGTTTTGTCAGGTTAGGCTTTCACCCATTTTTGTCGTTTTAATGTCAGTGCACATTGTGCCCGTACTTCATCAGCCGTAGCTTCGTCAATCCCACTTAGTGCTATTTCTATTTTAGGGATGATATCCTCAGGTTTCAGCTTGTCTACTGATACATTGAAATTTAGTCCCTTTTCCAATACACTTATTTCCGTAGGACTTAATATATGTGTTCAGAGATTGATAACCCACTTTGATTTATCGATCGCCGTTGACTTTGGATTGTTGACTTCATCATTCTGAGATGAAGATTTCTCTTCTAATAATTTGTCGAACCTTTTGATTTGACTATTTTTGACTTTTTGAAAGTTGCTGATTTTGCAATGCTGGAGGATTGTGTTATAAGATCATAATCTACATTGGTAACTATTACTTTTAGCTTTTGTCTTAATTGCTCAATATCAGATCTGATATGTTGCAATTTTTCAACGATTCTGTGGATCTCTTCTTTCAGGCATAATTTTTGTAGGCCTTCTATTCTGCTTCTAGCTCTGTCCGTTGGAACTGGAGCTCGTAGACGTAGATATTTAGGAATGATTTCATTTTTTAAGCATCGAATGTTGAAAATACGATGATTTTCATATATTGCTTCAGTTTGTGAAAGTCGAGTGAGTTGATTGATAAGTCTTCGTACAGGAAGACCATGAGTCATATTAATGTATGTGTAAAACGTGGGCACTGTGGTAGTAAGTAATCCCATATTAGTTTGTTTATTAGATATATCACACAGCGAAACAGTATTATTTACTGGATGACGTTTCGAACAAAATTCATTGCTCACAATCGTAATCTTCAATCCCACCCTCCGTGGCCCAATTCATTATAAACTTTACTCTCCATATATCCGGTATATGCGTGGCGTCAGCTTGATAATAAATTCGTTGAAAAGGGAGACTTCGCTGAATGTACTATTCTGAGTAATTCGAACCTTGGTAAAATTGAGTAGTCAGAATACAATGGTGACTAACACTCACCTCTGATCCCATATGAGTCGTGTGGTCCACCTCCGAAGTGACGAACATCGATTGAATTAATTGTCTACCCATTTGTGTTGTAATCAAATTTCGCTTCAGATATGAATTAGGCTGACACAATCAACTGCGAAATACCGATTAGGCATTCATGGGAAGTCCACGTGCTTTATTCACTGATTCGCGACTAGACAGCATAAATCGAATTCGAATGCATCAACTGTGACCAATTGATTAATAGGCTGTGAAAAATTTCAACACTCTTGATTGACTTGAATGAATTCAGTGGTGGCGGATGAAACGTTTGTGTGGAGATGGAGGATTTCTCAGCAGGGAGATTTCACTTGTCTAATTCGTCTCTCATCGAAGAGTTGGTTTAGAGACTCTGGTTGATCACAACCTGTCCACATTTCCATTTTAATGATTTGTTTTACTCAAACACGTGTTCAGTCTGCTTCGGTGATGGTATCAAGCAGTGATCATCGAACGGAATGTGTGATCTCAATGATTTTAGTTTTCAGAGGAAGTAGTGATACATTTTTCCTTCGAACTGAGCAACGTGCCAATTTGTTGGGGTATCCAATGAGAGGGTGAGAGAAAGAGAATACAGGTAGTCTTTTTCTGTTTTTCCGTTTTTGTCTCAGCTGAATCTCACAGACTACACTTCTGATCAGGTGTTGAGCAAAACTTAGTCTTAGTAAGGTCTCAGGTTTCAGTTATGGTCAATTTCGGTTATTTCATACTAACTGTCAGGCATTGTTGATAAATATTTTGTTAAACACGCTTTCTGGACACAAATTCTCTCCTCAACCCTGAACAAAATTCATTATCAATACTTAACTCCAGTCCTCTTCTCTCACGTGAATTTGTCACGTTCATGTGATCGGTGGAGTGAATGTCATTCGAGTACCCATTCTCTGGGGTCACCATGCTCTGACTCAGTGCAATATCACCCTTTCTAAATCACACTCTAATAACCTGCATTGTCCTACTTCATTTCTCCTTCACAGTCCACGGAAATATGTGATGACCATTTGGAAATCCGAGTCAGTACAGATAACCACGCAAAGACATCATTCGACAATGAAGCAACTATCAAGTACATCAAGTCAGACATGTTCTGATGAATAGGAGGAAATTAGGTGACCCACTGACCGAAGCTATATGTCAATTGCAAGCACATTGTTTTCGGTAGCTGAATGTAACCTAATCATGAAATACATTAGCAGTCAGTGTGACGTAATCAAGGTAAATTTAAGCTGAATAGCCGATTCATTATTTTGTGAGTAGAATTTCACCAGTTGTTAGTTGATGATTACGCAATTGTGTCACATGTCACTTAAACGAAAGTGGAAATGACCCGTGAGAAAAGTATGAGTCATCTGAACTGTTCATTCTATAACTGGTGTGTATTTTGAATAGGTTTAATTGGGCTTTATATACAAATCAATAATGACTTGAATAAATGTGAACTGTGTTCACTAAGATATTTCTATTCAATCTAACCTTGTCATTTGATTTGAATTCACCAAAAATAAATTAAAAGAAGGACAACAGCGTAGAATGAATCATTTTTTCAAAAGTCGGCGATGGACGATTTGCATTTCGCCTGCCAAATGTTATTAATTCTCTTGTTGGGGATTATATGATCGTACTCCTGAATGAATTTATTGAGGTGATGGAGGAAATCATGGACCCAGTTTGGAGGAATGTCAGTGGAGCTAATATGATATTTGTTTAACGTTCAATGGTGTCATTTATATGATTGGAAAAGTGGATTAAAAACACACACAAATGTGCTTTTAATCCACTTTTCCAATCATATAAAATGACACCATTGAACGTTAAACAAATATCATATTAGCTCCACTGACATTTCTCCAAACTGGGTCCATGATTTCCTCCATCACCTCAATAAATTCATTCAGGAGTACGATCATATAATCCCCAACAAGAGAATTAATAACATTTGGCAGGCGAAATGCAAATCGTCCATCGCCGACTTTTGAAAAAATGATTCATTCTACGCTGTTGTCCTTCTTTTAATTTATTTTTGGTGAATTCAAATCAAATGACAAGGTTAGATTGAATAGAAATATCTTAGTGAACACAGTTCACATTTATTCAAGTCATTATTGATTTGTATATAAAGCCCAATTAAACCTATTCAAAATACACACCAGTTATAGAATGAACAGTTCAGATGACTCATACTTTTCTCACGGGTCATTTCCACTTTCGTTTAAGTGACATGTGACACAATTGCGTAATCATCAACTAACAACTGGTGAAATTCTACTCACAAAATAATGAATCGGCTATTCAGCTTAAATTTACCTTGATTACGTCACACTGACTGCTAATGTATTTCATGATTAGGTTACATTCAGCTACCGAAAACAATGTGCTTGCAATTGACATATAGCTTCGGTCAGTGGGTCACCTAATTTCCTCCTATTCATCAGAACATGTCTGACTTGATGTACTTGATAGTTGCTTCATTGTCGAATGATGTCTTTGCGTGGTTATCTGTACTGACTCGGATTTCCAAATGGTCATCACATATTTCCGTGGACTGTGAAGGAGAAATGAAGTAGGACAATGCAGGTTATTAGAGTGTGATTTAGAACGGGTGATATTGCACTGAGTCAGAGCATGGTGACCCCAGAGAATGGGTACTCGAATGACATTCACTCCACCGATCACATGAACGTGACAAATTCACGTGAGAGAAGAGGACTGGAGTTAAGTATTGATAATGAATTTTGTTCAGGGTTGAGGAGAGAATTTGTGTCCAGAAAGCGTGTTTAACAAAATATTTATCAACAATGCCTGACAGTTAGTATGAAATAACCGAAATTGACCATAACTGAAACCTGAGACCTTACTAAGACTAAGTTTTGCTCAACACCTGATCAGAAGTGTAGTCTGTGAGATTCAGCTGAGACAAAAACGGAAAAACAGAAAAAGACTACCTGTATTCTCTTTCTCTCACCCTCTCATTGGATACCCCAACAAATTGGCACGTTGCTCAGTTCGAAGGAAAAATGTATCACTACTTCCTCTGAAAACTAAAATCATTGAGATCACACATTCCGTTCGATGATCACTGCTTGATACCATCACCGAAGCAGACTGAACACGTGTTTGAGTAAAACAAATCATTAAAATGGAAATGTGGACAGGTTGTGATCAACCAGAGTCTCTAAACCAACTCTTCGATGAGAGACGAATTAGACAAGTGAAATCTCCCTGCTGAGAAATCCTCCATCTCCACACAAACGTTTCATCCGCCACCACTGAATTCATTCAAGTCAATCAAGAGTGTTGAAATTTTTCACAGCCTATTAATCAATTGGTCACAGTTGATGCATTCGAATTCGATTTATGCTGTCTAGTCGCGAATCAGTGAATAAAGCACGTGGACTTCCCATGAATGCCTAATCGGTATTTCGCAGTTGATTGTGTCAGCCTAATTCATATCTGAAGCGAAATTTGATTACAACACAAATGGGTAGACAATTAATTCAATCGATGTTCGTCACTTCGGAGGTGGACCACACGACTCATATGGGATCAGAGGTGAGTGTTAGTCACCATTGTATTCTGACTACTCAATTTTACCAAGGTTCGAATTACTCAGAATAGTACATTCAGCGAAGTCTCCCTTTTCAACGAATTTATTATCAAGCTGACGCCACGCATATACCGGATATATGGAGAGTAAAGTTTATAATGAATTGGGCCACGGAGGGTGGGATTGAAGATTACGATTGTGAGCAATGAATTTTGTTCGAAACGTCATCCAGTAAATAATACTGTTTCGCTGTGTGATATATCTAATAAACAAACTAATATGGGATTACTTACTACCACAGTGCCCACGTTTTACACATACATTAATATGACTCATGGTCTTCCTGTACGAAGACTTATCAATCAACTCACTCGACTTTCACAAACTGAAGCAATATATGAAAATCATCGTATTTTCAACATTCGATGCTTAAAAAATGAAATCATTCCTAAATATCTACGTCTACGAGCTCCAGTTCCAACGGACAGAGCTAGAAGCAGAATAGAAGGCCTACAAAAATTATGCCTGAAAGAAGAGATCCACAGAATCGTTGAAAAATTGCAACATATCAGATCTGATATTGAGCAATTAAGACAAAAGCTAAAAGTAATAGTTACCAATGTAGATTATGATCTTATAACACAATCCTCCAGCATTGCAAAATCAGCAACTTTCAAAAAGTCAAAAATAGTCAAATCAAAAGGTTCGACAAATTATTAGAAGAGAAATCTTCATCTCAGAATGATGAAGTCAACAATCCAAAGTCAACGGCGATCGATAAATCAAAGTGGGTTATCAATCTCTGAACACATATATTAAGTCCTACGGAAATAAGTGTATTGGAAAAGGGACTAAATTTCAATGTATCAGTAGACAAGCTGAAACCTGAGGATATCATCCCTAAAATAGAAATAGCACTAAGTGGGATTGACGAAGCTACGGCTGATGAAGTACGGGCACAATGTGCACTGACATTAAAACGACAAAAATGGGTGAAAGCCTAACCTGACAAAACAAGAGATAGAAGCCCTGAAACACCTTAGGAATAACAAGGATATAGTCATCACAAAGTCAGACAAAGGAAATGCAACAGTAGTATTAGACAAATCAGACTATTTGGACAAGGTAAATACTCACATACAAACAGGACCATATGAGGAAATTAATAAACCAATAGATACAGTTATGAATAAAGTTAAGAAATCCACAGCGGACCTCATACGCCGAATGAAGCCGTTTCTAGGTGAGTCTAAGTGGTTTAATTTAATGCCCAAAACTAATAACCCCAGTAGGATGTATGGTGTTGTTAAAGTTCATAAGTCAGGATACCCTATTAGGCCTATAGTTGATTTTAGAAATTCACCTACTTATGAATTATCTAAATATTTAGCCATGGTATTAAATCCCCTAAAAATCCACTCGAAATCTAGACTAACTAATTCTTATGAACTAAAACATAGATTAGATAATTTAAAATTAGATAATGAAGAAAAAATGGTTAGTTTTGACATTGTCAGTTTATACACACGTATACCAATAAATATGGCTATGGAAGCAGTCAGAAACGAACTCATTTCTGACCAAGACCTCGAACTTAGGACAAAAGTGCCACTTGAGGACATAATGCTGGGAGTATATCTATGCCTGACTTCCACAGTATTTAAATTCCAAGGGAAAATGTACAAACAAACTGAGGGAGTTGCCATGGGATCACCAATATCCCCAGTGGTAGCAGATATATTCATGAATAAGTGGGAAAGCATAGCGATTGAAACGTTCACCCCCACCCCAAAAGTATGGTGGAGGTACGTAGATGACACATTCACTGTACTTAGAACACAAGATATAGATAGGTTTTTCGAACACATAAACTCGAAGGTTGAAGCAATTCAATTCACTTATGAATTGGAAATTCAGGAAGGGGAGCTCCCAATGTTAGATTGCAATGTAAAGAGGAAAGAAGATGGGAAGTTAAACACTAGTGTTTACAGGAAACCCACACACTCAAACAGATATTTGGACTTCCAATCATCCCATCCTATGTCAGTAAAAATAGGATTGGTGAAACGTTTAAATGACAGAGCACAAAAATTAAGTAGTATCAAAGAAAATCTAAAACAGGAACTGATACATATAAAAGAAGCCTTGAAACTTAATAATTACCCGGATAAATTAGTCAGGAAATATGTAAGGAAATGTAAAAATAAAATAAATAATGATAGTAGCGATAGTGATAATAACAATGATAATGACGACACCAGCAATAGAGAGTCTTAATCATCAGTAGTAATTCCATACAAGGAAGGAACTTCGGAAGCCTTACGCAGAATTATCAACAAGGCAGGAATAAAAACGGCATTTGAACCCACAAACTCAATTAGAAACAAGCTTTGTTGGCTAAAGGATCCTGTAGAGCCTTTAAAACAAAACAATTTAGTTTATCTAATACCCTTCAATGATTGTCAGGTCAAATACATAGGTCAAACTCGTAGAACAGGGGCAGTCAGACTAGCTGAACATAAAAACTTAGCAAAATCTAGATTGGTTGACCCGAATAAAATAAGAAATCTAGAGAATAGTTCAGCTATAGCACTACTTGCAGTCACACACAACCATACAATAGGATGGGATAGGATGACAGTTTTAAAATCTAATATGTCACAGGGTATAGGGAGAGATTGATAACAGAAGCTTTGTTTATCGAATCAACTGCAAATACATGTAATAGGAATGATTCATCACCTGTCCCAGATATCTGGAAAATTCTACTCCCCCTACGACAAATTGGAGAAAACAAAGAAAGCTATAGAACTCAAGTGTCAAAGTCGTGTGATCACAATTGATATGATTATGAACAATAAATTTTGTTCGAAACTGTGTCATCGAGTAAATAATACTGTTTCACTGTGTGATATACCTAATAAACAAACTAATATGGAATTACTTACTACCACAGTGCCCATGTTCTACACATATATTTTTCATTCGGAAATAATAGTAGTGTTATCAATAAAACACAATAGGATGGGGAATAAGATGTTTTTTATAGTAAAATAAATAAGTAACTTGTTAGAATGTGAATTGAATACGTTTTAACATTATTTATTCTTCTCTGATTTGACTGGTAATAATACCTCCCCTATTTCTGGTATTTGCCCGTTTAGTCACTTCTATTGCATGTGTTAGGTGTAGATTCGATGAAATCATGTAAATAAATGAAGCACGAAAGTTGTGTGAATGAGTGCATCTATATTATTGTGAGCAGTAATTAATTGTGCTCGAAATGTGGTCATCAGTAAATATTATTGTAGCACACTGTGTGACTTTATCAAAATTAATCTTTATTATTATCTATATTGATTTTAGTCAGATGTTTTTCTTTTCCACAAAATAACATCAACTGATTAGTTGACGAAAAAAAAATACTTTTTTCGATAACTTCCTCATCAGGTTCTACAGTTATAATAATAACTAGAGAATTATTATTATAATCAGTAATGCTTTAAATAACGTTGAGTCAATCGCATATAGAGATTAAAGTTCAAAAGCATCCCCTGTAAGTGGTAATATGCATCAGTATAATATTAAACTGATTATCAGATAAACCAAGAAAAAGCAATACAGAGTTTATGAATCAGTTGGAAGCTGTGTGAGGAGGGTGATCGTGGAGCCAGCCCGCCAGCTAAAGACGACGACTAATGAGAATGGGATGAAATGGAAGTGTTCTGTTGAAGCCTCATGTTCCACTCGTAATGCAGTAGAATAATAATATATAATAGTGATGCAGGCCAAAGTAACAATAATGGCTGAATTGTCGAAGTTCAACAATAGCTTCCCAGCAGTGCGTATGCTCCAGTGACCTTGAACGCATGCTAGTCGCTGGCTGACGTCACCTATCATTATCATAGCTGAAATATCAACGCTATTCACCAACTAAGCAGCAAATTTCACTCAGGTCACGTTTTTAAGTACTGTTTGGACAATGTGTTAATAGCTCGTTAGGGTTAGGATCAGGGTTATAATTAGCATTAGGGTTAAGTTTACGGTAGGATAAGGGTTGTAATTAGGGTTAGGGTCCGGCTAAGGTTAGGTTTACGACTTGGGATAGATTTAGAGTTGATGTCATTTATTTCAGTTTGTTTTCTTATCCACATTTTCCTGGAAACCATAGTAATTCAACCGAGGGCTTTTGGGGGAAAGACTGCATAACAGGAGAAGAGAGATAAACAATTCACAAAAACACCTCATCTTTGGTCACCTTGGTGAACCTAGTCTAACTTAGCAACTGATACTCCTTATTATAACTGGGACGTATTTCTAAGTCATGTCAGAGAAAGATATTCTGTTTTAATGTGTTATCATGCATTTTCTTGTAAATATATGTCATTTTTGTGTGCAAAAGTCACTTATTTTTATGGTTGGTCAGCTGAAGGTCACTCGTGCGTTCTCATCCCTTGAGAAGCTGAACTTTGCCGCTGAATTTGTTTCTTTTCCATTCCGAGCTCCGGGTGTTTTAAGCAGATTGCAATGGCCTCTGCTGTCTGAAGTATTCTATACCTAGAGGCTTTTTCACTTTATTTTATGGTCGATAGATGATAGAAAACGATTCTGCAATGCTGGCTTTAATAGCATTTTTGAATGAAAGTCGTCAAATATCTGACTGTTAATGGTTTTCACTACACATCTTTATTTACCCAAATTGCCAAGTGTTCTTGAGTACTGAAGCCTATGTTCCTAGAGCGACGGCCAATATAAGTGAACTTCATAGGAGCAGTGGAAGTGATAGAATTTTTCTATGGAACTTTTTCTTCTACCTTAATCAATATCCCTTTCTCTTTTTGTTGTATTCTTGTTTTATTTCATAAAGGTATTAATACTTCTGATTCTCTGGGAAATGTACGAAAACAATTATTAGAAATGTTTGGTTTGAATGTGTAAGTGTGTATTGTTTGAATTATCCAAATTAGTGTTTGTAGTCAATCAATAATACTTTTAGTTTAATGGCACAGAGATCAGGATAATGAAAGAATATTAGTTAACTTTATAGCATTTCTATTTGTGTCGGTATGAATTGCTATTTCCACTTTGTTGTTAAAGGACATTTTTATGCTTAATGGTAATCAACTCTGAATTTTTTTAACAAAATCTCCTGCAGTTTCTCTGCTTGTAACAGTACAATAAAATCTGATTGACATGTGTCAAACATGAGACTTACAGTTCGAATGAACAATGGTTTACTCAAGGTTGTTTCTCTATTTTAGGTAGCACAATAGAATTTGTTAAATTCAGTACTCCTATAAATGTATATATATATATATATATATATATATATATCAGCATGAGGCCATGAGTTATTTTGTTGATTATAAAGGAATACCTAGTTGCTAATTATCTAATTATTGCTCTTTCTTGACTCCCTAGCAATATTCATAGCACATAATCTTTTAATGACATTTGGCATTTGTAGCTCAGGTGGATGATTTCGATATGGTTATGTTCTCTGAGGTCGGTGATCTAATTGTCGACCTTTCATTGTCTTTTCAGACAACATCTTCAGCTCAGAGTTAACTTATTTAAATTCTTCATAAATGATATAATTGTATTTCAACTGTTAGATTTTCATCACGAACCAACATCACTTAGAGAGGTCACTGAAAACCAGGGAACACTGGGCAACTTTTTCGCCGTGTTTTGGGACTCTTCTGTAGTGCACACTCATGACCCCACCGAAGATCGAACCCGGGTCCTTCAGGTTACGCGTTTTAGCTCATTGACCATTCAGCCGCTTAGGCTGGAATTCAATGGCTCCTGAGTTCTAACTTTGTCAATTCGTGGTATATAGCTCTGCCTTCACCAATGCCTTCGATGAGAATCCCTTATTCACCTTGGTATGGTGGGCGTCACTGGTTACGAATTCCCACTGCAGATTCTGGACAACTATCCAGTAGCCATCACTGAACTGGCGATTGATTTTCAGATTATGAGGTTCGTAGGGATTTTGGATCAATTCCAATCGTTAAACTTTCGTTACGAACCAACAGCCGGGTTCGATTCCTGGCAAGGTCGTGGGTGTGCACTACAGAGGAGTCCCGAAATACGACGAGACAGCTGTCCAGTGTTCTGTGGTTTTCAGTGGTCCCTCTAGCTCATATTGTTTCGTGACGAATATGCAACAACTGAAAATAATCCAAAATCCCCACAAATCATATCACCTGAATATATGATTGTATCATCTGACCATCGTTATCGTGATTTGTTTGCATTAGTATCGACCGCTTCTCTTGGCTTGGAGTTCGACCGTTGTCAAGTAGTTTATTCTTTATTAGTTGATAAATATGATATATACCAATGTGTCTGTCGACCGCTGATTGGTCTGAGTACCAGGCTTCTAGGAATGCCCTGGTATTTTCGATATTTTTACATATTACCAGTCAAATTAGTGTCCACAGTTATCTATATGCATCGATTTGGAGAAATGTATGTCGCGTCTTTTAACAACTAGTTTATGTTCTTAACTCGGAGTTGAAAGGGACGCCCACTTTGACCAATGTAGCTCCTACCATAGTTCGTCCAATTTATTTTGTAGATGGTGTGTCAATCTTGTCTTTTTTTGCTATTTGGTCTTTTGGTCTGCATCGTATTGAATGAAGTGACTGTATTGGTCTGTGTACAACATATCTATTTCGAATAGTTTTAGTTTTCTAGTCGTTACTTCAAAAACATTCTTTGCATATATAGTAAAATGAATTTCCTATGTTTTCTGTAGTTGTTTTCTTGCTGTTATTTAACTTGAGTTTGGATACTTTTTTGGTGCAATTATAAAAGTATCCATTTTCCTTGAAGATAAACATTTTTCTTCTATTCTCCTCAGAACTGGAGTGCTGCATTGTTGTGTTCGTAAATCAGTATGCATCGGGTGTTTGTACTTACATTGTGATAGTTGCATATTGTTATAAGTAAAAGAGTAATTAAGAGATTAGAGTATTATTACTATTCCCTTGGATTCCAAATGGAACATAGGACTTCAACAACACATCTCCACTTTGCTGTATTTCCTGCAAACGTATTCAGTTAGGCCCACGATTGACCGTAATCTCATCTCCTCCTCGCCACACGATCTCTTCCATGTCACCCATTCGTCGTTTTCCATTTGGATTCCACTCGAGCAATGGCCTGCATTGGGCGCGATATTATTCAACGGCCTCCTCAATGTATGCGTGATCCATCTCCAATTTCTCCTAGATATTTGTTGAGCATTAGATTCTTGGTTGGTTTGTTCCCAGTCAGAGTTTCTTGTTGCTGATTCTTTCTCACCGGCCATTTGATCTTCAGCATGGAGCCAGCGAAGGAGGTAGCTGTTGATGAAAGTCTGTAACCTGTTGGAAGTCCTTTTAAGAGATTACATGGTATGAAAGAAAGGCGAGGTGAACTAATGATAACTTTTTGAAAATAACCTGATGAAAAGAATTTGAGCAAAAAACTAAAATGCCAATGTTTATTGCCTTTCAGGAAACAAAGGAAAACAAGATTTATGAACGCTTTCTAAATTTATGCTATCTTTTTATCCTTGAAAAGGATAGCTGCTCCTCCAGCGATTTTCTCGTCAACCATTTCGTATGTCATTTAATTTCAGAAAGAAAGAAATACTTAGTAGAAGCGTTCCTCAATTAATTAATTTCTCTGTAAAATACAACCATAATTGGTCACTGATACAAGCAGTTTACAAACTATCCTTGTTACTCCATTAATATTTTTTAAGTGTTCCTATTGATATTTGCTCACATCAGCGCAGCTAACACAGATAAAGTTTCGACATTCCTAATGGATTATTCATTGATGGATCTCACAGTATACTGCAGTTACTTGGCTAGTTCCTAAATTACTGCTATACAAGATAAATCGATGTGTTTACTACCAGATTAAGAACACTTTGAGAGACAATGTTAATCGTTACTTAATGTCAGTGTATTCTTACGTAACACGAGGAGCGTGTCACGTAAGACCAAATGTTAAGCTCTTTCACATTAACTTCTCTCTTTTTTTATCCATAATTTAGGCCTTTAAAATGCGACCTATCCGGTAACCTGAAATCCATGACAGAATTTTTCATATTTTCACGAGTATTTTCTATGAATGAAGGTAAGTTCTGTAATTGTATATACATATATAAAGTTAAAGAAATCGAGTTTTTTAGTGTAATTAGTTTGCTAGATTTGTTAGATAGAAGTGATGTTCTATAAAAAAAAGCAGCATTTTAATAAAGTTGTTGAATCAACAATAGCGTGTTTAAATGACTTCAATCAACAGCTTGGAAAATAACTTGGCTAACCTGGCATTTGAAGGTTTTGTGTTATGTGTTACATGCAGAAAAGACAATGTAGCTGTATTCCATGATCATCATGTTATGTATATTCTTGGCTATTTGTTCACCACTGGTACTATTTTGTAGTCATTTTTGGATCACAGTAGGCCATTAACATCGATTTTCATAGTTAACTAACTACCACAAAACTATTTTATCTCACAGTTTCCAAGTATCCTGTATCTACTTCAGTATGATTTCTTATACAAGACTAAATTTTTATTACTTGTGGACTTATTCCTAGACAGTATCGTTTCAGCTATAGGGCGGTATGGATGAGAATGTCAGAGCCAAGATCGGAAAAGAAGGACAGACTTACATTACTCTGATAGCAGCGTGGAAGTCTACTGCACTCAGCATAAGTAACAGGATCTGGATTTTCAACACTAATATCAAGTTAGTCAGTGCTTCAGAGACTTAATGCGTCACCAGATGCATTTCGTACAGGCTTCACATTTTCATCAATAGATGTCTCCACTGCCTACTGAAGTTCGGATGGCTGGATAGAAAAGATTAGCAACAACAAATCACTGAAGAACCCAACGCCAAACACGAATATGTCGAAAAAATGGAGATGGATTGAATATTCGCTGAGGAGGCCGTTGAATGACATAAAGTGCTAGGCCTTAGAGTTGAAAGAGGATGAGAAATGACGAGTTTGGCTTGTTTCTGAGGTTGTCAAGTAGAAGATTGTTTGAGATGGAGCTGGAAGCTTGTGGGTAATCTTTGGGGTAGCTTAAACAGACCTCCGAGAAGAACATGAAACGGCGTTGTGTTGCCGAAACTATATTCTCCTCTCGGAACCGACACGAACAGTAATATTCCAATAATACCGAGATGATTAATTGCCTTGAATTTGTACAGTAAAACATTGTGAACATTTTCACAGCTGTTCAGCCTTGAGTAAATACATCGTCTATTAACATATTCATAAATCAAGAAATACAAATACCCTAAGCCACAAGAAAAACCTATCATTAAAGCTGAGTTCAGACAATTTCTAAAGTGTTAGTGATATAACTTTGACGTATTATAATAATATTATATTTGGTTCCATACAGAACATAGAACTTCAACAGCACATCTCCATTTCACTCTGTTCTCCGCATTTGTTTTTATTCGGCTTTGCGATTACCAATAAACTGTAATATTCTCCCGACGTGATCGCTTCCATATCACTATTGGATACCCAACTCGTTTCGAATTCGGTTTTCACTAGAGGGCTTGGCACATGAAGTCACTCAACGGTCTCTGCACAGTGTGTCCATTCCACATCGATTTTCTCTCTGCATATTTCTTGGGCCCATATGTTGTGTTAGTTAGTTCATTGCACTGCCAGACTTCTTTGTAGCCCAAGTTTTACTCTTATATCAATTCGGTATGATTTCTGGCACCAGTGACCTTGAGCTCACATTATTCATTGGATAACGGGACCTACCATTATTACAGCGCCATTGTGAATGTTGTGCACGAATTAAGGTGCGAATTTCATCCCGATCCCGTTTTTAATTACTGTTAGGATAATGTGTTGATAATTCGTTAAGGTTAGGATTAGTTTGACGATCAGGTTTAGGTTTGAGATTGAGATTAAGGTTAGTGTGCTTTACATTTTTATTACCTGTATTATTCTAGTAAATAAACAGCCTTTTTGTTCTGATTGGTTGCCTCAGGGTCAGTCTTGCGTTCGCACACCTCGGATCGCCATTCATTAACTTCGCCCCTTGACTTTTTATCGCAAAGGTTTACTATAATATTATTATCCTTATTGATACTATTATTATAATACTTATTATAGATGAGCTTAATAATCACTTGACAGAGGCTAATTCAAATTGTACAGCAGTGAAATCGAAATTAAGCGATTTGAAATTTAACAAAGAAAATACCTTAGACTGCAGAGCATTTACTTTTGTAATAAACCGTTTAAAATTACTGATTGCTGCTTATGGAACCGTTATCTCAGAGGTTAGTTCATCTTCTATAGACTGTTATTTAGTATATTCATGTTTTTTACTGAAATATACAAGTAGTATATCATAAAACCTATTAGGGTTTTGTCAGCTAGCTTATCGAGTGGTCTGTTTAAACCCACTGGGCTACCAGATTTTGTCCATCCACCAGAATGTATGTGCGTCGGTGATTCACTTGTAGGAATGCTCGCCAACTACATACGTGGTCTGGGGTTTAAATGCTGGCCGACACACTCTTAAATCTCGCTTAACCGGTATCAAGCTCGATGAAGAGGAAAGGTGATGCATGAGAATAGCAACCCCACCCCCGTAAAAAAGAATAACACCACTGTGTTCCACTCGGAACTCAAAGGAATAGAAAAAATCAAAATGTATCACATTTACTGTATGTCTTATTATTTTAATCATCCAATGACGTCCATGAGTTGCAACTTACACTTATGTACATTTTAAGCAGGTTTCAACTCACCATTGTGAAGTTTTGAAGGAAATTGAGGAAGAACTTCTTGGAATAATTAAGGCGTTCTTCAGATGGAATAATATTGCTTCAAATGATGCATTATTGACTATTACATTACTTGAAGATCTTTCCCAAAGAGTGAATACCTTGTCATAAAACAAACGGAAAATTCTGTAATGTGTTTGAAACACTTTACAGAATATCTCTATTATTATCATTGTTATTAGCTGTATGGTGCGGGGTCATGAAGTAGGTCATATGTATTGCTTGTAATCAAGTAATCACACCTGATAACGGCCTAAAACTTTAATAGTTAAGAGTGGTTTTGATTCATAAGTGATTATTACTTTATTCATTTTATTCCTTCACGTTCCCAGTGGAACATAGGGCTGCAAGCTGGAGGTTTGAAGTCTCAGTAGCAGTGGTGTTATTTTTACGAGGTAGGGTTGCTAGCCTCATGCCCAAGCTTCCCTCTTTACCAGTCTAATTACTGACTTAGCGGGGTAAAGCAGTGAATCGCCCAGGGATCAAACCCCAGACCATGGGCATGGTCGGCGAGCGTCCTAACCGCTGTGCCACCGACGCACACTTTGATATTCTTATTGAAACATATTATCAGTGTACCTGGTCTGTTAATTATTCCCCCCCCCCCGTACTATGTAGTTTAATGAGGAAATTAAATGCATTATTGTATTATATACTAAAAAATTCCACACTGTATCAAAAGTACTGTTTGAAATAAAGCTATTACTATTATTTATTATGATAATATTAATAATAGTACTTTGTCTAAATAGTACTGTTAGTTAACAGGAATTTGAACACAAATTTTCACAGTCATATGAATCAGTTATTTATTTGAGTAAGATACTTTCTCTCTATATATATAATTTCTCCACCATTATTTCATAGGATGATCCAGAATGGAAAGAACTATCATCAATACGACAAAATTGTGAACGTCTCAAGTGTCAAGAGGTTGCAATTTTACGCTCCAGTATTGAATGTGTTCTGCCTATGATGGACGATGGCAGTGACAATAAAAAAGAACAACAGTAACATAAGAGCCACAAATGGAATGTATTCTCCAGCATTATTTCGATCAATAAATAGCACGGGAACTGTTTAACCCTCAGTACAACGTCACCTTGTGTTCATATCACACACACCCTTGTTGTTTTTTTGCCATATAACCCATGACACAATAACAGAAATTGCTCTATTATGTATTTATTCCTTTTTTGTTCACTGTTCCACCTTCCCATGTGTTGTTTCCTATACAAAATTGTTTGTTATGAGTTTTGTAATTAGAAAAAAACAATAATAAATGCATTCTACTTACCTACATGCTTTTTTTCCACTCGTTTGTTTTTGGAATCATGGCAAGCAGAAATAGGTGAGTGTGCAAATATGAACAATCGCTTTTCAACTCTGTGGTGGTTTGTCTGACCTTTTATGTTGTGTTGGTCTGGTATTCTCATTGATGTCCTTTATTTTGTTTTTATACTGGTAGTGAATACTTACTTACCCTACTTGTTTGTGCCTTTTTTTCACCACCGCGGTGCATTTCTCTCACTCTGTTAGTTTATCCTACTTCTCATCCTCCTCCTAACGCCTTTTTAATTCGCTGTTCCCCATACCACCCATTCACCCACCTAATCCTCTAAATATTTTCTTCCCCTTCTTTTTCGCTGATATCATCACCATTGAAATTGAATAACAATCAGGAAAAAGAAATTCAGTTTTTGATCTTATTAAAAGAAATGTGAATTGATTGAATATATGCCTTAAAATATCTCCATTTATTGTATATGTATGTATGTCAACTTTAGCAATAAAGTGTAAATACAACTATCCTACTTATTGGTTAGTTTGACTTTTCAATAGTTACTTCATATATGTACAAAAACAGTTTCCTTTTTAAATATTGTTTGCCCTTTCACTCCTTTGCGTTCCAAGTAGGACATAAGGCTTCAACTACCTAAGCCTTGGACTTCTGGTAGCAGTGGCGTTGTTATTTTCACGAGCCTCACACTCAACCTTCCTTCTCTTGTGGATTTACTACGGGCTAGGTGAGGTTTAGAAGTACGTCGGCAGGGAGGGGGACTAATCGAACTCAAACAACTTACGTGGCTAGTGAGCAGTATACCACTGAACCATCGACATTATTCAATATAAATTACTTAAAGTAACTATCTAATGGATTAATTCTAATGTAGCAGGTTGGTTTAGTTAGTAGTTCGAATCCCTAAGTGAATACATTCATCACTCTAGAATATTTTTTATTTGATTCCCAGTAGAGTTTTTTTTTGAAGAGTTTGCAAATCTGAATGATAACGTATGATATATATGTCATAGTCAAGTATTTGTCCTCACACCCAACTTGGTTGAAACCCACTGGTCATGACTTCTCACTAGAAGTCCAGGCAGTTTCATCCTGTATTTAGTCACCAGTTAGCATTGGATTAATTTTCCATTCTTCGTTTGCAGGTATCATGAACTGACATCAGTCAGAGGATCATTGAAAATCAGGGACAGCAGTTTCGTCGTAGTTTGGTACTCTTCAGCAATTCGTACCCATGGCTCCACCGGAAGTCAAACCCACGAGCTTCTGGTTACAAAGTGAGGCCGTTAACTATTCAGCCCACTGGAGGATAACTGACTGAAGGCAGTAGATTTGTTAGGTGTTTTTGTTAAGTCTCTGGATATGAGCATGCGGAATTGATTATTATTAGTGCGCTTACTGAATTGGAAGAATAATATCAGTGCTGTCCTAGCTGAAGTCATTTAAAATCAATCTTTATAGAATACTGAAAACTAAAATTAACTGAATAAATTTCGTATAATCTTAGCTTGCCACTCAGTTTTCGATTCTTGGATTCGCACAAAGACGATACAACCATAGTGTTACTGTTCAGACAATTCATGACTTTTTGCATGTTTGATCACAAGTTGACATCAGTTAGAGAACCACTGAGAGTACTGGGCAAGTGTTTCGTCCTAGTACTGGACTCATCGTCGGTACGCATCCACTGGAGTAGTTCAGTATTCCCAGGTTTTCCAATGGTCCTCTAAATGATCTCAACTCGTGCTCGAACCTATAACCAATCAAATCCCTGTAAACCACCAACAATTGATAATTCATGATTTCAATTAGAATGTTTGTATGAAGTAGATTCCATAATGGTTTCTGTTATGAGAGTTGTTGTGAATTAGAGAACAACTGGAAAACTGTGCTCAATCACAGTTCTATTCTAAATCTAAGCCAGAACTTTCAGTTAATGTGTGAAGCACTGTATGTTTCATCAGATAGATGTGAAATGTAATAAAAATGAGATGAGCAAGTAAATTCAGTTGGTTAAACGCTTATAAATCCATGATGATCGCGAAATAAAACACCTTTAAAAGTACTAACAACCGTTTGGCAAAAGAATGATCAGCCAGCGTATATGTATGCCGCATATATACACCAAAAAAATAAGACAGATTGGCATCTGTAGGCCTAATTTTTTACTTAATAAATTTTATTTAGTCCATATCTCATTAGTGTTCTTCTTCAACTGATCATAATTTTTATTACAGTACTAAACTCTCTCAATTTACGGCTAGTATTATTGACCTACTTAAATCAATTGTTCGTTATAGCCTGTTATTAATTCTGTGTTACTCAGTCGCTTTCTCACTAGTAATTCTATTGAAATTCCAGTAGCAACCCTTTTAGTCATAGTGACATTGTGTAGTAAGATATGTGAAACTGTAGTCCATGGGTTTAGACAATTGATTTCTAGCCATTCAGCTGCTGGTTTGGACTCCATTCCGTCCACAAAGGTACAGACTGAATTCTATCAGTCTAGTGTGCACTGTGGCCATCATGCTAAGTGGATCGTCATCACTGTGTACTCTGAATTGTTGTGATTAGATGATTCGGGTTCGAATTCCAGAATGCAGATATGCCTTACTGACGATTGCTAAAAATCACGAAACCGCAGTTCAAAACTTCTTGCCGATTGCCTCCAACCATCTTATGGCAACAATTCAGAGTGTATCGTGATGACGAGCCAACTAGCATAGTGGCTACAATGCGACCTTGACTGACAGAATTCAGTCTGTAACAAACAAATGACTAGACGCATGATACCGGTTAATTACTATCTACAGTCTAATCGAAGTATCCAATACAGTCCTACGAAAGGTCAGTAGTAGCGTCCCTGACTACGGCACTAGATGACTCGAGTTCGAACCCCAGGTGCGACGTGAGTTCCTTTAAGGTTGCAGATATGCCTTCCTCATGAGTGCCGACTAGCATGAGTCCTAGATAGAGGGCTTCCTACCGATTGCCTCCAGCCATCTATTAGTAGAACACATTTAAAATTAAATGGTATTATGCTTGTGTTTTCATTCTGAAAAACTTGTATGTCCTTCGAAACAATTGATTTTTAATAATTATGGTGTAATAAATATAAGTTTTATTCTGTTGACTACCATTCTGTTTCTAAAATATTCCTTTAATGATTATGAATATCTGTAGTAATTTACTGTTGTTGTCCAACTGAGTAACTTTTTTGATAGATGTCATCTAACCGGGTACATCTTTGAGTCTTGTTTCCTTCCTTCAATGAGTGTTCCATGTCACATTATCATTACTGGTATGCACATCTGTCCTATGAGGGAATTTTGTGGTACAAAGTTGCATTTATTGGTACATGCTTAATAAAGACGAAAGATGATAAAGTTATGTTTAATGATTAGTTTTAAGTCTACTTCGTTTTTATCATTATATTGTTATTCATCCTTTGGGTTCGAAATGGAACGTGGGGTTACAGCAGCACATATGTATTTCACTCTGTTCTTGGAAAGCTTTTTTAAGATGGCTCCTTACACGATTCCCTGCATGTCACCGTCGGATTCACGTCCTACTCATTGTTTCCTATTCAGGTTCCACTCGACGGCCCGCCCGACACGTAATGTCACTCAACGGTCTCCTCACAGCGTGTCAAACCTACCCCCATTTTCTTCTGCATAATTGTTGGTCGATAAGTTGTTGTTGGATGGTTCTTTGCACTGTCCTTGTTCTTTTTTGGTTATCCTTTCCAGCTAACCATCTGATCTTCAGTACAGAGCGAAGGCAGTTGTTGATAGGAGTCTTTAGCCTTCATGTTCAGCTGATAATTATGGCTGAAATACTTAATAAAACCCTTCTACTAGCTCAGGGATTAAATAAGCTAGTTGTCTTAACTGGGATCCTGTTTGGTAGTGAGCTATCACATGATGATGAGTAGTCTTATGAATAACTACATATTTAATATCCAATGGGCATATTATTTCTTTGTTAAAGGCGAGTAACTGATCTCCTATCTGACTTGTTGAACCCCGCTGGTTACGACTTCTTACTAGAACTCAAGGCAACTTCTTCTATAGAGACAGTCACTAGTATTAGATGTTTGGAGTCAACCGGCCACAGAAAGCCTTCGACCTAGGTTTCGTGCTAGTTGGCACTCACCAGTCAGCAAGGCGTATCTGCAACCTTGAAGATACTCATGTCCATTCTGAGATTCAAACCCGAGTCACCCAGTGAGTACTGCAGTCAGAGACGTTACCAATGAGCTGACTGCAGCACTAGGTGACGCGGGTTCGAACCTTGGAAGGGACATGAGTTCCTTCAAGGTTGCAGATACTCCCTGCTGACTGGTGAGTGCCAACTAGCACGAAACCTAGGTCGAAGGCTTCGTGTGGCCCATCGCCTCTAACCATATAATATCATTATGTCAATGTGCACCGTGACGGCGGGCTACCCAGATTGGTGGCCACATCGCAAACTTGACTGATAGAATTCAGTCTGCACCAAAGACAGGACTAGACACATCACACTAGTTACTAAATGTCCAATCGAAGTACAGTTACTGGTACGCATCAGATTAATTATCAAGTGTTGGTGTGTAGGCATTTAATCAGTTCCATATTTGATCCCGCGTCGACATCATTTAGAGGACGATTTGGAAAACCTACGAGTACTGGACATTTGTTTCGTCCTAGTTTGGGATGCTTCATCAGTGCGCACCCTCTAGATTTCGAACGCAGGACAAGGAGAGCTCGTAGACCATTCAGTCACTGTGATCCGATCTATTAGCCCATGGATTTCAACTTCTGTAAGTAATCAAACCCTTGCAAAGCAACACCTGGTAGTTAGTCTGATGCCCACTTGGGACTGTCTGTGTACCTTGAGTTCTAGTGAGAAGTGGTGACCAGGACGGTCTGCTGAGTCAGGTAAGAGGACAGTTGCTTCTCTGTGACATTGGCTGGCGGTTGCGCTACATATTATTTCCTTTTTGGCCGCCGTTATTTTCTTGTCACATGATAACAACTCTGTGAATAAAATGTCCAATTATGTTTTATCTCTACTGAGTAGAATACTTTAAATTAGATTACTCTTTAACTGGTCTGAAGCTTTTTGTACACTACTGAAAAACGTTGGTGAATGGTGTTTCTAGAGTAAATATTTTTTATCCCACCATCAAATTGCACTTTCTTCGTTTTGTCTATAACATCTAAGTTTGATGATGGTATTATCTTTTGCTCCCTTTAATTTTGTTTCAGTTTTCGTCATAATACAATGCAATCTCATCCACTTTTCGGTGGAGCATTTCAGTGTTTATTACCGACAAATGTGATCGACGCCAGGTAAGCAATTACTAAATATTACAGTACTGTCTGTTATGACTAACTGTGTATATGTATATTTTTATCAGGAGTTTAGAATATTTTGTTTGGGGGGTGAACTCTATAGCATGATAATCGCTTCAGAATTTCTTGAAATGGTTGGTTTAGATGCCGTTGATTTCCAACCAATAGATCATGGGTTCAAACTCCACTTCACCCTATCACTGAGGTTGGAGCAGCCGGGTGGTGTATCACCAGCCCTCCCGCCCCCCCAAACAACCGGTGTGGGACATTTCCAATTGTATGGGATCAAAATTGGTAGTTAAGTAACATCTATTCCTGTTTCTTCTTCTTTCATAATTTCTTGAACATAAAGTTCAGCTTCAAGTTTTAGTAAATGTCAATATAACACTTCACGTATGACTTGACGTGATAGGGATTCATTTGTCGTTAAACGTAGTTGTATAGAGAAAGTGTTGGTGTCAAGTTACTGGTACATCTAATGTTTTGTGTATAGTTAAGAGAAATGTAACACTGATGGTGCGTCGGTGGTTCAGCAGTAGAATGCTCACCATCCAATCACGTGATCCGAGCTCCATTCCCTTTCTACGCACTCCTAAACCTCGCCTTTCTTTTACTGCCTGTCAGTAAGCCCAGGAGAGAAAGAAGGTTGGGAGTGAAGTTAGTAATCTACCATCACTAATAAAACTGCAAAGCTTCAAGTTTGAAGTAATATGTTGCACTTGGAATACAAGGAATGAAAGCGAACTATACTAATGCTAGTTGTAGATCCCTAAGTTCGAGATATTGTCTTTTACAAAAGATATTGAATAATCACCGGTTCATGAAATCAGATCATTTTCTTATCAGACCTACTTCGATATCAGTTACAGAAATAATGATGATGTAACACAAAGCCAGAAAGGAATTCTAAGTCTGAGTCTTTCGGATCTATGCAGGCAATTCGGTTACTTATATTGATGTAATTGTGTTAACCTAAATAAACGTCTTAGGTTCAAATAATTTACACAGTAGTTGAATATCTTAGTTATTGACACATGAACTGTTTTCACATAAGATAATGTATTAAAAACAAATTCCAGGGCATGTTGGTGAATAGTAGTCATTTTCATGTAAGTCATTCTATTTTATTTCTCTCAATGAGATTATGAAAAGAGTTCAAATGCGAAAGTCTTTTTGAGGTATTACAATTGTTATTAGTAGTGTATTTATTAAAACTTAATGTCTGATTTGATTTATCAAGTGTAAAACTTTTGTTATATTATTATTATTATTATTATTTCCTTTAGTTCCTAGAGGAACATAGGGCTTCAGCCATGCGTCTCCATTGCGTTCGGTTCTCTGCTAGAGTTTTCACCTGGCTCCAGGTCTGCCCACATGCTTTTATCTCCTCTTCACATGATCTCCTCCAGGTCACCCTTGGACGACCAACTCGTCGCTTCCCTTTCGGGTTCCACTCGAGGGCTTGTCTAGTGATGTCACTTGCTGGTTTCCTCAGAGTGTGGCCAATCCATCTCCATTTTTTCCTGCCTATTTGTTTCACAATCGGTTCCTGGTTGGTTCGCTCCCAGAGATCTTTGTTGCTGATCCTTTCCGGCCATCTGATCTTGAGTATTGAGCGAAGACATCTGTTAATGAAGGTCTGTAGCTTGTTTGAGGTGCTTTTTGTGGCACGCCAAGTCTCTGATCCGTATAGTAGCACTGACTTCACATTGGAGTTGAAAATCCCGATCTTATTTTTGACGCTGAATGATGTTGACCTCCACACAGACTTGAGAGTAATGAAAGCTTGCCTTGCTTTCCCGATCCTTGCTTTGATATCCTCGTCAGTTCCCATTATTCATCTAATTCTACAAGAAGAATTTTGTCATGATTCAAAAGAAGTTAGAATTCACGTGTCGTTAGATTCATCACTCAACGGAGTACTTGGGGTTCGATCTCTGATGGCTTCGTGCGTCTCAAACTGGAATGAAACAACTGTCTAATGTCCTTCGGTTTTCAGTAATTCTATAACTGATGCTGTAACCGTGTAGAACACTATGGCATTTGGTAACAGAACTATCTACTGGCAAACTGATGTACAGATATGGCATGACGCACATTGTTGTTACTATTATTATTCCCTTCGGTTCCGAGTGGAATACATCTCCACTTTCTTCTATTCTCTGCCGTCCTCTTCATCTGGGTCCACAATTACCCATAATCTGTCATCTCTTATTCACACGATCTCCTCCATGTCACCCTCACACTGACGACCCACTCGTCGTTTTCCATTAGGATTCCACTCGAGCAATGGCCTGCACTCCGCGCGATGTCATTCGACGGCCTTCTCAACATATGCCCAATTCATTTCCACTTTCTCCTACATATTTGCTGAGCGATCGGCTCTTGGTTGGTTTGTTGGCAGCCAGAGTTTTGTGTTGCTAATTATTTTTGTCTTGCCATTTGATCTTCAGTATGGATCCAGCAAAGGAGGCAGCTGTTGATGAAAGTCTGCAACCTGTTGGAAATCCATTCCGTGACATACAATGCAAGTTTCTGACACGTATAGAAAAACTGAATACTTGACTTCACATCCGTGTTGAAGATCCGAATCTTGTTGTTTATGCTGGCTGAGTGTCAGCAGAAGATTTCCAAACTGGTTTCAAGTTTATGAATGCGTACCTGGCCGTTCCGATTGTGGCTGGCTTTGACATCTTCATCCGTTCCGACTGTTTGTGGTTGAAATCGTGCTTCCTAGCCGGATCAGTGAAGGAAGTGGCCTCTCTCAAATATATTCCATTCATACCAATTGGTGCTGATTGTTACTTTTACTGTTGGTTGGCTATCTTCATCACCTCCGTCCTCTCTGTGTTCACCTGTAGTCCTGTCTTCGCCGTCTGCTTCTTCAGCCAGTCTGTTGATTTTCACCTGTAAGTCTTCGAATTTGAGTGACATTGGACATAAATGATCCACGCGCAAAATCTATATCTTCTAGAATCTTCTCATCGGTGGTCTAGCATACTCCTGTCTCCTCACTCCCTATGCACAGTCTGACGCATAATCGAGTCCACCAGAATCAAGAATATCATCGAAGGGGATAATAGGCAACCAGCTTTTCTTACTCCTATAATACACTTTGAACGCCTCGCTGAGTTCGCCGTCGTGGATCACCTGACACGTAGCATTGTCTTATAGTCAGCTGTTGAATGGGGTTGACAAAGACTTGGGCACTGCAAGCCATAGTGTTAACGTAGTTTCCAAATTACTTCTCAGTCAACGCTGTCTTTCGAAGGCCTTGTCGAAGTCAATGAAGTTGAGGTAGGGAGGGATTTGACTGCCATTCTATGCTTTGTTTGATGACGTACATACCTTAAATTAAAATCACCATTTGCAATTGTTTTCCGTATTGTACTTCTTTTGTCGTCCTTTCAAGTTTTCTATGTCCTTTTACAAGAACCTTTCATTTCTCCTCTTCACCATTTAAATAACCCCTCTGTTATTTAATGGCTTTGCAGAAGACATCACTAACAATATACTATTTACAATACCTTATCAATAGCACCCGCCACAATATTGTTTTGTGACAAAATCTACATTAAAAGTTTTTGCCTTTATTATTTTGTTTATTTTGTATATTCGTTGTCAAGTGATCTACGTCAAATTCCTGATAACCAAGAAGTTTTTTTACATCCATCAACTTCTCAAAGTATTACAATCGATATCATGGAATATGTCAGTGATAGTAATCATGAAGATGCAGCTAGGTAATATTTTTTCTATTTTTTATTTTTTCTTAATATTCTTTAATAAGATTATATACGTGAAATGACTGTCACATTTTAGAAACTCGCGAAGATAATTATACAGAAAACTTGAGTTTGGGTCTTGGCAAGGCCTATGGCCAAGTACCTAATGCGTCGGTTTTTCAAGGGTAGAGTGCTCTGCAACCACACACGTGATCCGGGTTCAATTCCCGGCTGACGCTTTGCTTGTAGTAAACTCTGAAAAGAGAGAAGTTTGAGGTTAGGCTGAAAATTCCACCCTTTAAAATAAGCATATCATTATTGCTAGAACTTTAAGGCCCAAGCTTGTGAAGCCCTATGCCCCATTAGGAAAGTGAATGAATGATAAGAAAGGAAATCAAAAGTCGAGTTTTATTTGTGATTGTATTCGTCATATTGACACCCTCATTACTTACCCTTCATTCATCTAGTGATTACAGTGAAAAATTCGCATTTGTAAACTGAAAAAAATATTATGAACAGAAAATCTTTATAAGATTGTTGCATTAGAGGTTATATTTTTCAGTTTTTAATAAGCGACTGGGCAAAGTTAAACTTTAAGCACCACTAACTACCAATCAGCGAATGACCTTGAACGCACCAATCACATGAAGGAGGCATTTTTGGTTATGGAAAACATATGTTTGTGAAGAAAAAATGTTGCATAGGATACCCGTCTCTGAAATGTGGTGGAAACATCTCTCAGGTCAGCCTAGGAGTATCAACTGAAATTTACACCATATTCTATACATACGTTCTTCTAAATGACTATAAATGACTTCCTTTTGAGGTCGATTAATGGCCCTAATTCTGTTTTGAACTTCCCCCAAAAGCCTTCTATAGAACTGATGTGTGTCCCTGTAATGGGATCCACAAAATCACTAGAATGATTGACTCTGTGGTGAATACATCCAAGGAATGACAGGTGGATATTACCTTTCTAGTCATCCATGTGCACGATGACACCTCCTCCTAATAACCAAGTAATCCTCTCCATTTTCCATGACGTGATATCCCTGCAGTGCTGGCACCACTGAACTGTTGATAGGAGACTATTTCCTCTGTCTCAGCAGCTTCACCTGTTACAGGCTGTTTTAAAACCCAGTAACTACAAATATACAAAATATGGGTTAAGGACAAGTTGGAGCTGGCGAAAAATGTTCCTACGAAATATTAGAACCATCAGCTTACCTTACCCGACATTTGACTCAAATCAAGCGGAATAGAACCTTCAACCCACATGGATGAAACTCATTGGACCATTTAAGGTCATTCTCTGATTGGTAGTTAGTGTTGCTCAAAGTTTAACTTGGCCAGCAACTGATATATGAAGGTTGAGTGGTTTACTCCGATTTTAAAACTTCTAATCGAATACTCATTTTCACTTCTGTAGCCCGATCACTAAGAAAACAAAACAACAGGAAATTGAGATAAACCGTGTATTTTTTCTTTTTAGCAAACACAGACATTAGGTGCAGTTGTTTTACCCTTATTTCTTCATCGAATAACCCCATTTAAATTTGGATTTCTGTCTTCAGTTTTCCTTGTACATCTACACGCGTTCAGAAGTCTTGAAATTGAGTGAAGAAAGTTTTATTATAACATGGTTGAACGGCAAAGTTATACCGTAAGCACCAGTTAGTACCAGTAGAGTGCACCGCACCAATGACCTTGAAATGCCTACCCAACAGATTAGTGAAACCTGAAAAATAATGTTCTAATCATAAATAAAATATGCTTATTGAAGTGCTATGTTATTAAATGAGATATCTGGTAAGTTTCAGGTTAGGTTTGGGAAAGATTAAGTTAAGGTTCCAGCTAAGGATAGCATAGGGTTAGGTTAATCTAACAAGAGCGACGTTATGGTTGGTTTGAGTTGCAATAAGATTAGTTTAGGGATATTTTCACATTAGAGTCAGGTTAAGGAAAGTTTACGGAAATTGTAAAGGTTAGAAGACCCGGATAATTACGTGCATAGAATGTGGTTAAATTACTCTACCGATACTCTAATCCGAAACTAATAGGTATTCTTATCACACTCCAATAAAAGGTACCCTATATAACAGTTCCACACCTTTTAATTCATTATTTTCATGAATACATGTAATTTATACTCAAAATTGCCTTTACCTTGTGGTTGGTGATTTCAAGGTCATCTATCCCTCGGTACTTAATGGTGCTTAAATTTCAACCTAGCCGGCTGAATATTTATTTGTTGCTTGCTTAGATATCACTACGACAAGTGATTTTTTGTACTGTCTTCAGCTTTTTACATTTTGTGTTGCGTTGCAAGTGTAGAACAGTGTCTAGATTTATTTGTAAGGAACCACTATTCGAACAGTATAGGCTTAATAATAATGATAATAATGGCTTTATTCGGAACAGTACGTTTGATGCAGTGTGAAATTCTGGCATGAATTAAAGGAAGGACGTTGAGGCCTCCATACTGACAAAAAACTGCACCATCGAACGTACCCGATTAGGGTTCGTCGTGACTTTCAATCTACCGAGGTGCAGTGGTGAACTCCCACCTGTGGTCACAGCATTCTTGATCGCTCCTGAACCCGGCCTGAAGATTATACTTACTACATTACTAAAAGACTCATATTTCCAAATAAACAACTCTTGCTATTCATCCTGACAACACACAGTAATGCTGTATCATAACAATACTGACTGACTGGTTTCAGTCTAGAACTTTGTACAGAAGTGCAGCAGTTCGATTTACCACACTCCATGTATCAGACAAAGGAAGACAAAACAAGATTCAAAAGAAAGATAATTAGCGGAAATGTGAGGGGGGAGAAAAGTAATAGGGTTTATTGGATGTGGCAGATCACAAAGAGAGTATGCATCTGCTCCGTCGAGAACTCCACATCACTAATTGTCTCCAGGCATTGAGTCTTAGCATCACGACTATCCGAACTAGGCGATCTACACCTCCCTACCTGGTTCAAACGGTCTGTTAAAGATTTCACTGACTGATTCCATGTTTTGGCTTAGCCATCACTAGCTCTTCTCCAACCTGATCCCGTGACAGCTAACACTGACAGTCCAGGAAGGAGATGGCTAGGCATACGTAACACGTCCTAGTCATCTCAATCGATGTAGCTTCATAGTATCATCTATTGACTTTTCCTCGTTACCTAACACTCGGCACCTAACCTCAATATTGCTCACCATACTATACTACTTGAGACGAGAGATAGAACGTAGAAATGAAATGGTCATTACGCTCTCCCACTTTACCCCCCTTCTTTAAGCTAGTAGTCGGTGTATTGCAGTCCTGTAGCATCAGCTTACATTTGACAGGAGCAAATCACATGCCAAACATTCGAAGATTTCTGCTCAACGTGTTCAGAAGACTGCATTTTGTCAGCGTCTTCACCTAGAAAGACTATATCATCCACATATTCTAAGTCAACAAGACCGTACCCTGGCAACAAGTCAATCTCTATGTCACTGAAGTCACTTAGGGTTAATTCCATTAATAGATCTATGATGAAATTAAACAGAAATGGCGACATCATAATAATATTAATAATATTAAAGATCACTGTTATTTTGAGGTATTGTTTCGTTTTTAAAAATTTTACTTTTTTGTGTTATTTCCGCGATTTCTTTGTTCAAATTATCAGAACTCATTTTGATGCGATAGGTGCATCAAATGAGGCAACAGATTCAAATATTTCGTCTATTACAACTGTCAACTTATCCAATCCGGATCCTTAGTAAGTTCATGCTGTCGTTTGCTTTAATTATGATATTTAATAATTTATTCTCCCATTTTATTGCAAACCTTAACTTCATTCCACTCACTGATTTTATTATGTAATAAATTGGTAGATACATTTTTGCTAACGATATGAGTAAATAATTGTTACCCCAGCTGATATCATTCAATCTTCACTGGTATTTGGTAGTGATGATAATAATAGTAATCCAAATACCGCTTGGTATACACTGTGCATTAAATGGTTAATGAAATATGCTAGTCCGTTAGTCATGACCAGTGTTCTGAAGCTCGTATTACCATCTTATTTGTGTAAGTTTTAAATGAACCGATAAATTAGGATTTCATTACACCAGGAATCAAATCCATTATACATCGGATGACTTACTGGGTAACTTAACTCCCGCCGGTGAATCTGTTTTCAGAACAACATACATCCGTTTTCAGGAATTCCTGAAATAGTTTTACTGTTGGGTGCAGACTAAATCGTTATAAAATGTCAAGTTTGATCATTGATGTCATTTAGAGAACTGTTGGAAGGCTTCAGAGTACTGGACGTCTGTTTCGTCCCAGTCTTGGACTCTTCAACATTATGCACCCACTGGGCATTCGAACCTACGACCTACCGGTTACAAGATTGTTATGGTGTGACCGATTGTAAATATGGCTAACAAAAAATAACGGACGATAACGTAAAGACTAGTATTGCTTAGTAGTTAATTTGCCCTGACCCGAAGAGGAAAGTCAGAAGATCCCCACGTTCACGAATGGATACGTGTATTTCCCAGCAAGGGAAATTAACTGTTACACAAAAGTGTGGGTGGAAAATTACGAAAGTGTCGATTAACTGTACAATATAAGAGTATATAGAAAATAACTAACCACCAACTAGATTCTGATTGGTTGCAACGTCATGTGACAAAGGTCATACATTATTATTTAGCTAATATACAGACAAGATAGATTATGAGTCATAATGGACTAACGATCAATAGACAGTACGCCCAGGCTTTCCAATGATTCTCTAACCAATGTCAGCTCATGATGAAATCCTGTAACCAATTAATCAAATTCTTACAAACCAATGCATGAATATAGCAAAAAATAACAAATTGGCAAGACAAGGCAGATATCATGTGACTACATACCACTAGCAAGGTCGTAAATCATAAGGCCATTGGGGCCTGATGCACAGGAATTCCGAATTCCACCAATTCGTGATTATAAATTTAGATTCTTTCATTTTTAGCGATGAGCATGTTTTCTACGAGGAAAATGTAAGCTTCGCATTTAAATCATTCAGCTTGGAATATACATTGGCAGTAAATTTGCACACTCAAGCTAAAGTCTTCATCATTTCACAACACAGTCGATCGTCGATTTCCGTGTTAATGTAGAAAACGTGGCTGATGACAAGAAATGCCATGTTTATAGGAGAAAAATTGATAAAATATTCGACTTAGCTACTCAGTTTACTGGCTGCGGATAATATCAGCATTCTGTATTTGACATGCGGTATTCTTCATTTCCTATCAAGTATTCGATTTTCTTCAAGTATAACAATTCTGCACCGTCGTTTGCTCTACAGTGATTATATCTAATTGGTAGATGGTGACTAACAGTGGAATCCACGATACGCATTTCGTCCTATTTGGGGCTCGTTATCTGGATGTGCTTGCATTCTCCAATGAGTGATGATGATCCCAGCGAGGCTCGAACCCAGTGCCCGTAGCTTCAAACGCCAAAGCGTTATCCATTAGACCATTTGGGCCACGAGAGCCACCTCTTGTGCGATGGGTCATTTTAATTATTTGATTGAAGTTTAGATTTTCCCGTCGATTGACTGGATAATGGTTTGGCGTTTGAAGCTATCGGCACTGGGTTCGAGCCTCGGTGGTAACATTATCACTCATTGGAGAATGCAGGCACATCCAGATGACTAGTCCCAAATAGAACGAAATACGCATCCTGGATTCCACTGTTAGTCACCATCCACCGATTAAAATCTAATTACATGCCCAGACATCGTCGAAGCATCTGTACAAGAAGCCGACATGTCAACCTGAGACCGAGCACTTCGGTCCAGTCAATCGACGGGAAAATCTAAACTTCAATTAATGTGATTATATCTGTTTAGTGTAATGTGTCATTAATTTCCCAGAGGATATCACATCATATACTACTTAAATATGTTGCTGTAAGTAACAGAAACCACAATATGATCATACAGATTACGATTACTTACTCCGATCAACTGTCTGATCATTGCTCCATAATGGTTAAGATTTTATTTTGATAAATCACACAGTGTTGTACAGTTATATTAACTGATGACGTTTCGAGCACAAACTATTGCTCATAATCATATCAAGTTGATATGATTCATATCATTATGGAGTTATACTCTACCACAGTGCCCAAGTTTTATACGTATGTCTGATCATTGTTTTGATTCTGTTATAGTACATATTCAACTGTAAGTCGAAATATTCTGTTGCAATTTACCTACGACGAAAGAACAATTCTTAATGAGTCCTGCATACTCGCGTTTTTTTTCCATTCTTTCGCATTCCGAGTGATAGGGAGGAAGGCTTCAAGCTTTAAAGTTTCGGTAGCAATGGTGTATTCTTTTGGGAGTGTGATTGCTAACCTCACGCCAAACCCCTTTGTCTTTAACCGCGCTTACTACCGACTTTGCGAGGTTTTGGCAGTGCGTTGGCTGTGAATCGAATCCATACCAATTGTATGGTTGGTGGACATTCTACCATTCAACCACTGACGCACATTTATACTAATGTTAATATTCTGATGCTCTCATAGTGTTATTCGCTAATCACAGTCAGAATCTGTAGACTCCTACAGACACACACTGTATTTAGTTTTATAGATATGGTTGTTAAGTATCATCCTTAGAATTTTATAATTTACTTCAGATTGTGCTTTTCGTAAGTGTAAATACTATAAGAGGCAAATACTTTGCAAAAGTGTGTTAAAAAGCACTATTTCAATACACTAGAGTTACAGCTAACAATTATGATTTTGTTTAGTTCAATTTAGATTTTCCCGTCGATTGACTGGACCGAGGTGCTTGGTCTCAGGTTGACATGTCGACTTCTTGTGCAGATACTTCGACGAAGTCTGGTCATGTGACTTGAATTCAACTGGTGGATAGTGACTAATAGTGGAATCCACGATACTCGTTTCGTCCTATTTGGGACTCGTTGAAAGAATGTACCTGCAATTCCCAGCGACTGATACTGTTCCCACCGAGGCTTGTACCCAATGCCGATAGTTTGAAAAGCCAAAGCGTTATCCGCTATACCACTTGGGCCACGGGAGCCACCTCTTGTGCAGCAGGCAGCAGTCGACGGGAATTGACTTCAGCTATGAATTTTTTTAATTTGGTGTTTTTATACTCATTTTTTTTCTCCCCATTCTTATTAAAGGTACCTTTCCTGAAATTTCCTGCACATGGATTTACATTAACATATTTCAAATTATCCGTATAGGTTGCTGTACTTTTTTTATAAACGTTGTTGAATAAATGTAGAACATTGGCTGACAGTCCCGCTGCATATCACGAATGTGCAGGAGTTAGAATCGGTGGGTCACTGGATTCTATCCCGGTGGCTGAGTGGTAGGTAATCTTGAAAGCCATGAGAGCGTACTGCTGTAGAGTCTGAAACAAGCATAGAACAGCTGTTCAGTACTCTCTGGTATCCAATAGTTCTTTAACTGAGTTCAATTCGTGATCAAACATGAAATTTAGAGCTATTTTTTGTCTTTCATTAGAATGTACTTTTGTTAATTTTTCTTTGTTAATGCCTTTCTCACGTATTCCCTAGCTGCCCATCTACAGTTCTACTCGTTGGACAACAAAAAGTAGCGAAATTTAATCAATCCAATGAAGATGTTGTATCTATTTACATGGCTCTATATCGATATACACAATTTCAAGCTGATGTCTTAGTTCTTGTCAATAATCCTATTGAAGACAGGTAGGTGTATATACACTAAATAAATGAACGAATCATTCTACTTCGTAAACTATTTCTTGTATTGACAGATAATTAATTCCGGCCTAGCTTGTATTTCTTAGTATATTAAACACCTAACCATGAATGAAAGTAGTTTTTTATCCCTCCGCCTCCCCCCAAAAAAATACTTTTCTGTGTAGATACTTCCTAGTGTAGTCTTATATGTATGTGCTGGTGTCTATGGTATAATGAAATAGTTTTGCTGACAGATTCATCTCTAAATGCATACTTTCTGTATAGTAGTACATTTGCATAAAACTATTACTGCTAGTGTACAAATCGTTTTCACTTATCGAACGAACGAATTCTTATTTTACATAAACTAGATTGTTTTAGTTACATCTATCAATCTAGTGAAAACCACTTATTTGAAGTTACTTTCATTTATCCAACGGTCATGTATACATTGAAAAACAAAAAACAAAACAACTTCATTTAGAGTTAAACCATTATTTACAGAACTTTTTTTCTCTCTACATTTTGTGTGATTGATTTTGTAGTAGATATGTTAGATTTTATTATAAACGCTCTCCTCATTAATGTACTATGACTAAAGAAGTGATCAGGTTAAAATTGAGGAAGTTTCATTTTTCTTTTGTACTTTAAAACTGCACTTCTGAATTCGCTTACACCATCTCTACGGAGTGTTGCAATTGTTTGTAGAATACCACTACTCACGATCTGTTGACCTGAACGAACTTCAAATTATATATCACTTGCAGTTAGCGTCAAGTTCCACTAATTAATCAGGAAGAACTGTAGAATTCTGTTCTATGCATTTATAAGATGTGTATACTGAATGCAGACGTGGTTATTCACCTGATTGTCGTTAGAATAAGCCTTTGTGACTTACTTTATATCTATACAGATTACAGACAATCCAGTTGGTCATAGCTAGATAACACGTTAATGCCTTTAGTCCAGTTCTGTAATCAGTCATCTGTAAATTATATGACTAGTTAATAAGAATCCAGAAGGATGTTCATCGGTATCGATATCCTCAATAATTTCTATTTATTTTCTCTTCGCATAAGATGCATTTATCTCTGTCAGCAGGAAAAATGTTAAATATTTAGATTTTCAAATATTGGTTTTGTTTGATTGGTTGGAGGATTACATCATGAGATGACATCGGTTAGAGAACCTTTGGAAAACCCAGGAGTACTGGATGGTTGTTTCGTTCTAGTTTGGGACTCTTCGTCAGTACGCGCCCACTGGTATTTGAACCCAAGACCTTTTGGTTACAAGGCGACCGAAAGCCGCTACCTTGACGTGGTAGTCGGGCTTGAACACCGCAATGACCCAACGAGCTACACTGGCTGGAACTTATGTTCCTGTAGGTCCTACCATGCCAGAAAGGTTGTTTGGATAGCAGTTAGACAAAAAGCAGCTACCCAATCCAATACTGATTCAAACAAATTCACAAAATATTATGCCGGATCGGTCGGGGCCCGGATTAACAACGACCGCGCTTCCTGCTGCCGCGTCACAGGGCAGAAGTGATAAATATGCTACTGAGATACACCAAACAATAAAGAACAAACAAAAACAGGTCGCGTGTGACCGGCCTACAGTAGTTGTCCCCTGGGCTCTGTGGTCACACAACACTCTTTCTGTTTCAGGTTCCTGAAGAATCAATCAACTTCCACACACTTCCAAAAGCACACAAACCCTCCCTGAGCATCACTCTCCCTTACTCACATCACCTTCCTCATCTTGCTTCTCTACTACAGGTTACAAGACGAGCTCGTAGACCATTAAGCCATTAGATGTTGTAGTCACCAAGGTAGACTTAACTCAGAAGTTCAACGCTGAAGACTAACAGAAAAGGAAATCGTACTTCCAAAATCATAAACTCAGCAGTGTATCAGAAATGGTGATTAGTTGATCAAATTAACTGATGTAACAACTACTGTCTAATACCTTTCTGTCATCATCGCCATCCAAGGAAACACTATTTGACTTAAAAGCAACAACAACAAAAAATTCAAACACAAATAAAATGTGACTCTTTTATTCGGTGGATGGTTACTCTGGTTCTTTCAGTGCATATGATCGAATATATTTATGGAATAAAAATCTGATTAGGTAGAGGAATATCTAAACTTTTTATATCTCTAAGACTCCTAATACCATTTCCAATGTCTTTAATAGTAATGACACACAGACTGTTGCCAATCTCAGGTAAATGCTTAGAAAAAGTTAGAAATTATAACAACCCTCCTCCGAGTATATGAATTTATGCCTCGGAGAGATAGAGAACGAAGAATAGCTTACGTGTAGAAAAAATGAGTCTATGTTGTGTGTGTGTGTGTGTGTGTGTGTGTGTAAATTATCAGTAATTCATTTAGAGAAGGCAAGGCTGTTAAATAATATACAATCGAAATCCATATAGAAGATCTACAAATCCAACCTTATTCAAAACGAGTATATCTTTAACATGAAATGTGAGTATATAGATGTTAGTAGTGAGGTTAGTCAGGACTTAATCAGCTATCTGAAACACATTTTCCATATTACAACGTTTTCAACCAAAATATAAATTCTGTGATGGTTTATAACACCACCCAGTGTTTTCTAGGCGAAATTACGGTCAGATTCCGACCCAAAACCCAACTGGTGAAAGTCAGTAAACCACATCTCTATCCTTTGAATTCGGTAGTATCATCAGTCCCCACAATGAATGTGCCTCATAGCACCGTTGTTGGTGTATTAGTGACTCCGAGTAGGTTAGTCAGCCAACCTGTCTACGTAATACAATCACTTAGTGTATATAGTTCGTCTTTGTAGTACCTAAAGTCAACATATATATTAAAATATTCTTTATTTTTTTATAGAGACATACTTCCACTTCCAGGAAATCCTGATCAAATGCTTATGAGATCTGGAACTAATGGTTTTTCAACGGATATTGCCTGGTCACAAGATACAATAAATGCAATACTTCTTTCCTTACGCTTAAGAAATCCTAATATTTTTATATCATAAAAGTTGAAAGTTGTTTTTTTGAAAAAGAAAATAATTTTCATTGAACAGCATTTCTTTTTCTCTGTAAATGTATATTTGTACAAAAGAGAAGCTGTGTTCAGTATATTGTCTTTCTTATCATTATTAATATTATTGGAAGCATTTATTCCTGTAAGTGTTTTTTAAATATTCCTCCAGTAAAGTTGAAATACATGATCTTGTCTGATTCAATTTCAAGTCTGATGCATATGCTTATTCTTATAAAACTTCCGAAAGAATGAACAGATTTCTTATTATACAATAGTTGAGACTGTCTTTAAATGACGTACGTCAAAAATGAATGAAATATTCCCATATTGAGTCATAAGAAAAAGACGTAAACACCGATGAAGATTTTCTTTTCGACGATTCTCTTTCATGAGCTGTACAATCGTAATTATGTTTAACAAAGAAATCACAAAACCAATAAGATACTAGTAAGATTTGTCCTCGAAAGGCATATTACGTAATATAAGGTGTAACCTAGAAGGGGTTGATTAATTAGAAGTTAGAAAAGGGGGTAGAAGTTGGCATGACGTAATAAGTGTGAGAAAATGACATTGTCCAACTTGGTTAGCCAGAGGAGAAAAGAAGAATATTAGCAGCTCCATCTTCGAACACCTTGTCAACTCTGGACATCGAGCACTCCCTCATGAATGCTTCACAGTGCTACACGCCATCTGTACATAGCTGAATGATTGGCTATTCGGGATCTGAAACCGGACGTGTACATTCAAAAGCACTGCATACATTCACTCGCCCTACCGTCACCAGAGTAAAGTTCTTACTATAATTTTGCTTCTTATTATTATGTAAGTTTACTATTATTATTATTTTATTATCATTCTATTACTGTTTATTAACAACATTGCGTTTTCATACAGATTTTCTATAGAAACACCTTATCGTCTTTCCACTAGTTCCTGTCCATTTTACACAATCATGTTGACTAATCATTTTCTCACACCTATTACGTCATGCCAACTTCTATCCCCTTTTCTAACTTCCAGTAAGTCACCCCATGGAGGTTACACCTTACATTACATCATACGTTTTTCGGGGAAAAATTTTACTAGTATCCCATTGGACTTATGATCTCTTTTTTAAATATAATTACGATCGAAAAGAAAATTTCCATCGCTGTTTACGTCTTTTTCTTATGTCAAAGAGTTAACTTACCTAAGGCTTTTAAGTTAAACAAATCTCCAACGAATGTGAGCTTAACTTTATGTACTCACCAGTGTGAATCATAGTTTCACTCAGAAGAAATTCAAAGAATGATACACCTGAACAGTCAACAATATGCTGTAGTGAAAAATGAAGATGTTCAGCTTGTCATTTTTGTATTTTTTGCTGAGATTTTTGTCAGTAATCATTTCACCAAGCCTGAGCGAAATAGTCAACGCATTTAACTTGACCTTTTCACTACCTCTCCTTACACGTTAATTCTCCGACGTCGCCTTACATTTAACACCCTATTAGATTAAGAAAGAAAGCGTTCTGCATGTGACATTTCAAGGGGAATATGCAAGTTAGGCTTTTGTGTTGTACGACTTCAATCTAATGGTATCGGTTTCGATAGAGAAATCGATAGAACAATTATTAGTATTAAGTATATACATGACTTCATCATCAACATGAAGTGGAGGTTATATTCATGACATATATTTAAATAAATTATTGTCACTGCCACTTTTGTAGCCTAGATCAAACTTTGATTCGTTAGCATATTCATGAGGATTTTTATTTGATTTAGAGACAGTTTCCCACCCGAACCGGTTGCAGTTAGATGAAAAACTACTGAATATCGAGTAACAATTGAGAGTCCTCTCGTTCTGTTTTCGAACACTTCAGAAGTGCGCACATAAAGCATCATACATGATAAAGTTGAGGAGCATCAAGTTTTAATCACATAACAATCCAACCAATAGGTCATTCCTTAAACAATGGCCTACGATCTCCAACTACATGACGAACTCTACTTTGATTTCGGCTGCATATTCACAAATCTAACCAGATAAATATCATTCCACTAAGAAAATGTGATGAGATTTAAAATGTAACTCTGATGGGAAAACATTACTTGCACGGAGCAAAGAATGATATTCATCTATGAAGGCACATAGAAATAGTAATGAACTACGAAGTAACAGAAATTAGGAAGCATGCTACCCTACGTCAACTGTTGAACATCGAGAGATGTGACACTTCTGAAAACTGATTGTTCTGAGCTCATATGTCTGCTCTACGGAAGAGTTCGAAACTAGAACAAAACAGCTATGCGTTACTCCTAGGTACTTAACGATTTTCAAGTTGATGTCGATTCATGGAGAAAATCCATTTTTGGATAGACTTGCCGATCATATTTTTAATGAAGATAATTCTATAATATCCATCCTAAATTATTAGTCTAATAGTAATGTGATAGACATCTAATTCCAAGATTCCTGTTATTAATTAGTTTACTCATTGAATAGTTGATATTAGTTTGTTGGAAGCAGTCAGCAGGAAACCTTCGACCTAGGTTTCGTGTTCGTTGGCACTCACTAGTCAGCAAGGCGTATCCGCAAACATGAAGGAAATCATGTCCCTCCTGAGATTCAAACCAGTGCTCTAGTCAGAGACTTTACCACTGAGCTATTCGGGCTCGCGATTGACCTCCTGTAGGACTGTATTGGATACATCTGACCGGACACTAGTTAGTAACTAGTGTAATGTGTCTAGTCCTTTGTTTGGTGCAGACTGAATTGTATCAGTCAATTTTGCAATGTGGCTATCAGCAAGCCAAGTGGCTCAACGTCACGGTGCCCTTTGAATTGCTGCTGACGTGTGCCAACTATCACGAAACCTAAGTCCCCAAGGCTTCCTGCCGACTGCCTCCAACCATCTAATATCAACAATTCAAAGTGCACCGTGATGACGAGCCACTTAGAATGGTGGCCACATAGCAAACTTGACTGATAGAATTCAGTTTGCACCAAACAAAGGACTAGACACAGTGCACTAGTAACTAACTAGTGTCTAATAGGTAGTTGACTCATGTAACAACAATCGCTTCATTACTGATAAAATCCTTATTTTTTTTAAATGCATCTATTTATAGAATATGAGTGCATGTCACCACATAGAAAATAAATGATGAGGAATTTTCATAACCGTTAAACTCATTTTCAGCCTCGCATCAAATATTGTGTTAAAATATTTTTCTTTTTGAAAAGAATTCTTTTTTATGTGACGTGGGCTACACATGCATACATTGTGCTGCTTATTATTATAAAAACATCAAAACAATAACATGTATTTTTATAATTCAGACATAAATTATTGGTAAACCTACACTTCATTACCGATTTTAATTTTAGAACAATGCATTCTTTGAAAATTATTTTCTGCTACTAAGAGAAGTTGTTGTATTTCTAGTAAAACATGCCCAGTTAAAATAAAAATCAATCTTCAAGAGTTAGCTTGTAGTGATTTGATTGGTCTCAAGTTCGACTACGGATCTTTATCAGTAAAAGAACCATTGAAAATCCCAGTGTGCTGGACAGTTGCTTTGTCCTTGTCTGGAACCCATTGGCATTACGCACCCACTGGGTTAACATGGTTCTCCAACTGACGATCAATCCATGGTCAGACTTGAAACAAATCAAACCCCTATAAACTAACTCTCGAAAATTAATCAGACCCTCGCCAGTGACTGACTACAGGACGAAGTTATCTAGAGTTCTAGTGAGAGGTCGTGACCAGTGGGGTGCACCATCCGGTTGGGCTCGCCGATAAAATAGAGTGGTATTTGCGTTAAAATCACGAATTGGTAGAATCTAGAATTCATGGGTCATTGAGTCAGATCCCAGTGGCTGAATGGTCTACGAGCTTGTCTTGTAACCGGGAGCCTCTGGGCTCAAACTCGGTGGGTGTGTACTTCTAATGAGTCCCAAACAAGGACAAAAAGTTATCCAGTACTCTCTGACTTGTGAAATGATATCAATCCATGGTCGGACTTTAAATAAGAAATAATTATCATGTACTATTAATTTGGATTTAATGTCAGAAACTACTGGAACAAAGATAAAACACAACAGAATATTTTGTCCAGTGACCTAAGCTTAACTTTCATAATTTCTGTTATATGCCTCCGATTTATCATACATATAATTACCGTGTACATGGTAAACCTGTTTGCCTAACTGCATAACAGATAATTAGTTCACCCTTATCTGTATTATCACTACTTGTGTATACACGCCAAATTATTACTTTGGCGGCCTGATCCTCGCTCTTGTAGATGTTTTTTGCTTTTATTGGTGGTTACTGGTTTAAATCTATGTCGATGTGTCCCTTGATTACGAAATCTACTCCCTGTACATCTTATATTAAGTTTATATAGAATCTTCACACTGTGTCCTAATGGATTGAGTCCAGACAAATCGCGTCACCTTGGGCGTCGGCTATCCATCACTCTTTTCTACCTTACAGTCAGGAAATGTAGCCGGTAAAAGTGGAAGGCATTAGTTGTTTTTGACAATTGATGTTTGTGTTCAGCCTCTCGCGTTAAGTGGATCAATACGGTCAGCAATAATTGGGTTAAGTCTAGAGTGTTAAGTAAGGACGGAAAGTCAGTCAGTGAGGATATGAAAACTCAATCGATCTTAACAGGTCGGATATGTGTTACTCATGGCAAGCCACCGACGACGAGTAGGGTTAGCTATTATAGGAGTACATTGGACAGAAGTGAAGAGTGGCCAGACGAGAAAATGGCACCAACATCTTCTGTCAGAAAGCGTTACAAACAGATCACTAATAGATTGTCCGAGAGGATATAAAATGACAGATTTTCTCAGCAGACTAATATATACTGCAAATAATCTTAATTAACCACTACCGTAACTGGATATACTAACTGGTTTCTTGACAACCAAACTTGAAAAAGTACTCAAAACAGTACGCTTATCAACAGATACAATCTAAAAGCCAAGTAGAAAACACCAAGACAAAAAAGAATAGCTTTCCTGAGAAAAATAGTCATCAAAATTTCCAACCATCTGGGAACACAAGAAAATACAGATATATGTACAGTCAAATTATCAAAGAAAAATACATAACCAAAAAACAGGCGAATTAATTCTTTGACTGACGCCCCAAAGCAAAAGCCATCGGGCTTCTCAACGAAATGTTAATTCAATGCTTAGTAATCATCACTAACCTAACCATGTTTACTTCCACAAACTTTTACACGTCTGCTTTGACGAAAACCTCATTATTAGACCTCTTTTTAATATTTGACATCTTATAAACTTCTCTTTCATCAGTCATTCTGATGTCATTTTCAGCTGTTTACGAGTGAATATCATGCATACTTAGAAGTGATGTATTTCGCAAGATGAAACTCTCAAGTGACTACATAATAAAAACAGGCTCATCAAATGTGTAGTCTGAACACTGCTAACTTCAAATATAAAATGAAAAATTCCTCAAATGGTAACATTATTTACAAACTTCTCTTTGTGATTATTTTTTGTCGTAAAATCTTTATCCAAACCTAACACAACGTTAAACAGCAAAAAAACGAAAAAGAAAACCACACAAAAAAGGCGTAAATAAATTATCTAAATTCAGAAATACACAGGCAGATCAGAACTCTTGTTGACACTTCTCAGGGGAATTTTAAAAAATGTACACAACAATATTAAATTGTTCCGCACATAATTATTGGAACAAAATAAAATCATAGAAATTAAAATAAATTTTGTAACTATATATCATCAAAATTGTACAAATATATATTTATATATTTATTAGGTTCTTTGTTAGATTTGAAAGCTGGTTGGTTGACCATTTTGTTCTCGAATTCGAAAAATTCCCCTATCGACGGCTTCAGATAATCTCAGTTCTTGGTAGACAAAAATAAGGTTTGTCCTCAAATTAATTATTAAAAGTTTACTTAAACTGGATAAGATTGTAAACTGCTGTTAAGCGGCTGGTTATTAAAGATATACAAAAATTTGATGGTATCTCTGAAATTATGGGATAGCAACTAAGGAAGAAAAAGAAAAGATTAACTAAACTGTTCAACCATTTGATTGTTTTTACAATATGTGGACCTAAATACAGTGTGGATAAAAGAAAGAAGACTGAATAACTAGAAGATGAAAGGAGAAGGAAAACCTTGTTTATAACACTTTCAAGCTTTTTGGCTATTTCTGTAATAAGAGCAAATTAAAAACAAAAAAGCGAACACCATCTGAACAGTAAAGACAGTCGTTATATAACAACAGTATCGTTGACCCTAACGTGCTGACGGAAAAGACGGTCAGTCAGTCAGTCAGTCAATCATTATCAAGTAAGGTTGATTGGTGAGGAAAGAAGAAAGATGCCATCAAAACTGGAAACAGGTAAACAAATATAAGTGTAAACATATCTATATATTAAATCCATAAGATGATGCTGTATTATAGTTATTACTACTATTATTATTACTATTACTTAAGGACAACAGAGAAGGATAAAGTTGTGATGTACTACCTGAAGAGTCTGTATTCATCATTTTCATCATATTAGGTAGATAAGACATATGATTAGTACTAGGCAAGTTCGGTTCACTTATATGACCAGTTGATATCTGTTCAGATAATTTTTCACACTTAAACCTGCGTTCATTACACAATTTACGCAGGGGGATAAATTCTTTCAAGAATGTGTCAACATCCATTGACTTGTCAAGAAACCGATTGGCTAATTCCTAGATAATAATAAAAAAAATGAATTAAGAGAATTTTAAAAAAAGGTCTACTATTACTTCTGATTGTTCTTCAGACTCTGCATTAGCCGTTTGTAGCAGGGCAAGAATTACACTAGGAGAATATTTTGCACCGATACTATCTTGAATGAAAATAATAGTGAACATTAGAAGCTGAATGAAATTAGCCAAAACTTACCAACTTCTGATTTAACCTTCATATATTGAATTTCTAGTTGCCTATAAGTGGCATAAGTTTCAACTAGTTCAGTTTTCTTCATGTTAAATGTTGGCTCTAAAGCGAGATTCGCCTCAGCTTGACGCCTGTTTTCGTTCATACATACTTCTTTGTCAGCTTCAATTTTTCTAATCTAATAAATAGAACGTATATATATACCCTTGGTAAAGAATATGTAATTAGCTTTTTACCTCTGGACTATTCTTAGCCAGCTTTTTAATTCCTTCATAATCAGATAACAGAGCTTCGAGTTCACTCTTAGATAATTTCTCTAATGTAGATAAAATTTCATCTTTATTGTCCAATCCATTGTAGTTCGTTGCACCCATTGTAGAGGTATAATCCATAATCTAAGTAAAACAAACGAGAATGTTTTCAAGTAAATTCAAATTTGATTAAATAAAGTTAGACATAAATGAAATCTATTTTAATATCAATAAAAAGTTTAGGCGTTATGGAATAGATCAAACAAATCAACATTATATATTTCAATAATTTACACACAATGATCACAAGTATTAATTTTACTAGAAATATTATCAAAACAAAAACTTATCATTTTCTGGAATCTATTGAAATATAATTATAATTTATTTGAAATCTATTTTTGTATACATTTAGAAAAAGATGCACTTTCTATGCTGTGAGAATACATACAACACACACTTTCAGAAGCAATGTGGTGCAGGTTATATTTGGCAATCTACCTCTTTCACCTGTTTGGGGTTTTAATCATAAGGGACACTACTCTCTTCAGTCATTTGTGCAGTTTTACGTCATGATGTCTTAACAATGACTAGGTTTTTTTCCTAGACTATTTTACGCAAGATTTTAGCTAGATGATCTGGCTAGATTTAATGGTTCCACTGGTTCTCTAACCGATGTCAGCTCATGATGAAATCCTATAACCAATCAGTCAAGTCCCTACAAACCAATACTCGAAAATTACTTACTTTTTTGAACTATATAATGAAATGATAGAATGCACTCCACACTAACACTAAGAACTAGACGCATGACATTAACTACTTACTGTCCAGCATCCAATCAAAGAATTAACCTAATAGTTATCATACAACGTTTATTGAACCAATGCAAAAGGTTTCTCTGATCTTTACTTCTGTTTACAAATGATAATTATTAAAAATCTTATGACTGGTGACCAAAACTGAGTTGATGTTAAAAACATTGACATGATGTATCAGAACACTGAGAAGAAGCTTGCTTCTGCTAAGGTGAAACCCCATGATAATTACTTTAGCAGTAACAAACGCGAAAAATCAAGCAGAGTAAAAAAGTTACTTAGTACGTAGCCATCCGCTGTTTGAGGTGAAATGCAAATACTTCATTTACGACAACTACTTCTATTTATTTAGAAGGAAATTTTTAACAAATTGAGAGCATGAAGGGTTCAGATAACTTCTTTGAATCAGAGGAATATACAGCAATACAAAATATATTCAAAATGTTTGGGTTAATTAAGAAACTGCAGCAAGTCCGATAGTAACAAGCAGCACCAATCGCTACCAAAGGGAGAGATTTAACACAGGTTACTTCCTGCCCTCACTTATCTCGGAAGCACCGTTTCAACTACAGGTGAAAACACGGATGAAGATGACAAAGTCAGAATTGGAAAGGCGAGGTACACAATCATCAATCTGAAATCGGTTTGAAAATCTTTTACACTCAGCATAAGGAACGATATTTGCATTTTCAACACCGATGTCAAGTCGGTCATTCTATACGCGTCATAAACTTGCTCTGTGTCACAGGATGGATTTCCAACAGGTTGAGGACCTTCATCGACAGCTGCGAACTTCGCTGGTTCTATAGTAAAGATCAAATGGCCGGTCAGAAAGAGTTAGCAACCGAAACTCTGGGAACAAACGAAAAGGTGAGAGCAGATCGATTGACAAATATGTAGGAGAAAGTGGAGATGGATCGGGCATACATTGAGGAAACCGTCGAATGACATCGCGCCCAATGCAGGTCACTGCTCGAGTGGAATTTAAATGGGGGGGCGACGAGTGGGTCGTCCGTGTGAGGGTGACACGGAGGAGATCGTGCGAGGACGAGATGAGAGATTATGGGAAATCGTGGACCCAGCTGAAGAGGATAGAAGAGAATAGAAGAAAGTGGAGATGTGTTGTTGAAGCCCTATTTTCCACTCGGAACTCAAGGGAATAATACATGTATATGTATTTATTTTCTATAGTGGGTGCGTACTGCCGATGATTCTCAAACTAGGATGAAACAGCAGCTGTCCAGTACTCCCTGGTTTTCAATGGTTCTCTAACTGATATCAGTCCGTGATCAACTCGTAAAAAATATGTATTCATATTATATACAATAAGTCCGTTTTAAATTGTTCAAAGTAGCTGATAAGAAACGGTAGGTGAAGCAACACTGGCAGTAAAAACCTTCAATCACGATATCAATTTATACCTAGCAGACGATAGATGTGACATGCCACATTAACTTTAGCAGATAACTTACAGTCACCAAGCCCCCTGTTCAAAATATGCCGCATTTTCATCGAAATCGATAACTGGGAACACTATAAACTGGCAAATACCAAAAGTGGCTTACAGTTTAGATCAAAAAATCTCTGTAACGTGCAACTGGGTGGCATTATGATAATAAAAATAATAATAATCTATTTCTACAGTTTTAAAGACCTTACACCTCCTTATCCCTGCGTGTGTTATTTAAGCAAATCTATAGTCTGCAAAGAAAATTGCAACAAATTTAAGTTCAAAGATTTTCATAAAGTTTATTTGGGTTTTCTGTTTATGAACTCCTAATCAAATTTACCTAGTAACTAGAAATGGCAACTATAACCTACTTTAAATACAAATCAGTAATTACATATGTGCACATGCAACTGACGGAGCCATATCACCAATGGAAGAGTAATGATATCAAGTTTATTTAATCTGACCAAATATTTTAAAACCAACCACCTGCACTACTGAGTAAAATCTCCAGTATCGGTTTACATTACTGAAACCACTTCACATTATGTTAATTAAAATGGTTTGGGATACATTATCTCCATTTTTACATCTGAATTTAAAGTTCAAACTATTAACATTTTGATGGATCAGTGGTAACAAAACTACTTCAATATGAGAAACTACAGTTAACTTCATTTCAATTAAGGAAATTGCCTTTCGAAAATATTCGCCAAACTAACACATCGCACACACTAATGAGGATGAATCTAGTTATTAGCATCTTTATACAGTGACTATAGATGGATGGGAAGATTTTCGTGGGATAAGCAGCAGTCAACTGTTTTATTCCCTCTACTTAGGATTATCGAGATAGACTAATTACTGGGTAATCATTTAGACAGTAGTGATGAAAAAGCTTTAGAGATATTTATATCAACCACATTTTCTTACATATAACTAGAACTCAGATGCACCAAACATATATGTATATCACTATATGGGCCACACATTGTGATGACGAATCATACTACCTAGGGTGGAGTGGATAAAGCGGGATTCGAACCCACGATTCGTGCTAAAGCCGACAAGCCCTAAATGCATTTGATATCTTCAAATGAATTCACTGCTAGGGTGGGGCCAACTGATTTACATATCTACACCCCAAAAAAGAAGTCACTCATTGAGGCTAAAAACGCAGGTAGTAAGAGCATACACGAAGAAAACAATTCAGAATCCATAGAGACGTGGATTTTTAGCCACACGATTGCGAATATATTTTTTAAATTACACTAAAGGTGATTTATTTACATATACGAAAGTGTAATAGCCCCATTTTTAATAATATGAAACATTATTTTCCCATTCTTGAAACTTTCAGTACTATGCACTCACGACTGCTAGATTATAAAGTTACAGTGAAGTAAAAGGTATGGGTATTAAAGTGATGCCTATTTGTGGACAAATTAAACCAGACACAAACCAAATTGTACGAAACGCGAGAACTAACTGCTTTAAAAAGCCACGGGATATGCTAGCGAAAGAACTTTATCCTTCTCAAGATATAACTACACCATGAATACACAGTAAATTAGTGTATTCAGGATATGAAAATAATTTGAACCACAATATGCAAAGTTATCAGTTGAGCAGATATATAAGGTATACTGATCAGAGAGCAAATGCTAAGGCCAAAATTAATATAATAGACCAAGGACCGGGTCAGACAATCTCACTATGACAGTAGATAAATTCGTCAAATGAATAAAGTCATCCTTATTTCAGCAGAACGTAATCATTATTTTCCCCTGAAACTGCCTTTACTGGCCTCTTCAGGACCCAATATAGACGATGAAATAGGATAAGTGTAATTAAGAGCGTGGAAAACAATGCCTCACGGCAACAGGGCGACTAACAAAAGACTGATCTCCGGTAACTTCTATTCCTCACACTTGACACGTGATAATCAGAATCTACTGTGTCAGCCCGATACGTCCAAAAACATAGAGCAACGTGGGACAATACTGAGAGCAACTGGCGGGACTACTGAAATTACTTAACGACAAAAGTGTCTTCCATGATTCGTGAGGAATAAAAATACAATATACTAGTTCTTTAATTTTAACAGAATGGTCACTGTCTGAATAGGCAGTGCGTCTATTATAAGAACAGAGGACAAATTAATAGGTGTCGATTAAATTCATGTATTTATGTGCAGATTATTTAGGAATATAAGGAACCATGAGATAATTCCTAAACACTCAGGCACTCTATTCACGCAATAACCACCATATGCAGTAGATGAAAATAGATCCATTATTATATGTAGTACTAAAGACTGAAAAGAAGGACTCAAGTCTGTGGCGTATACGACGAACAAACTCTTAGTTTTCTAACTTACGTAACGCAACCTTTCAAAACTGCCGCATTGAAGGTTTCTCAAAAGTTTCAGACATCACATCTAACACTGAATAGTGAAGAGCTAACTGTTTCTTGTTAAATATTTGTGGCATCACACTAATATCTAAAGTAAGACGATGAAATGTGCACGCACTATCTCTTCTGACAGTTCATTTTAAAAATGAATAAACTGTCATGAGAAAAAGTACTCCATAGTTATCAATTCATTACTGAACTTCTTACGATACTGATATGATAGCATAATCACAAACGAAAATTCAAGGTATCTTCATGATTAAGAACACAAATCTTTTTCAGTGAAACCTCTAGTGTGACAAAAGTTGAACTTTAACTATAAACAATGAAAATGATTAGAAGTGTAGCAGTAGATAATTCACCAGAACAATTATCCAAAGCGTTCATCACTCACAACTGGATTTTGGACCTCACTAATTTGACTTGTATAGCCGAATGCTCGCAGTCGAGTATCCACGCATTTGGGCATGCCGCTGTGTTACGTTCGTCCGTTCTTGTGTGATCCCCATATAGTTAAGCAGTTATCATTGCATAGCGATTTGGACCAGAAATATATTTCGGACTACCAATTTGGTGTTTTGTCTTGTCTTTGTTCTACGAGGAACCAGTACTTCAGAGGTTGTGGGTATTAGATAATGCGTTATTACATGTCGTACAATCCATGGACGTCAACACCCTCTAACAATTCGCTATGGTGGCTAGAAGGATGACAAATGCAACTGGACAGAAATTTATGTTAGGGTTGCAGTGATTTTTAATATTATTTTCACATTTCTCCAAGTCTGCCAAATAACCATATCCTTTAAATGATATTTGGAAAATCTGATATATTACTTTAGAATGCTGGACGTGGGTTTATATTCTCTGGGGCGCAACATACTGCGAAAGGCAACAGGATTAAACCAACGATCACCTCTTAAGTATAGATTGTAAACTGTATGTCTTCGATGGTCATGAATAGCATAACAAATTCCGCTTGTTTCGTGTATGCCATATAGCTCCAACATATTACTATCAGACAGAACTTCTGCAGTAGAGCCACTTCTCCTTATCATAATGCGCTCTGACTCCTGAAAGCCATCATTTACCAATTAGTTCACCAGGGCACAGACAACATTACTTGCAATTATCTGCTGCGCTATGGTGGCTGGTGTTTTTCTCAGCCCTCTTATTACTCCTCATGGCGGATCATGGGCACTGAAATAATTATATCCTCAGAACGGACTTTAAAAAGGGAGTGAATTTTATACTCTGTCGTTCACTTTCGGCATTCGTTGTGTTGTACGCGCCAAAAGTCTATAAATTAACTTAAAATCATTTTATTCTGATCGAAGTTGGTTTACTTTTATAGGAAGTGTGTTCTTATAACTTTACAGTTACTTATATTCATTTTTGTACACTCATTGGTTTTTTATCACTGATCTAAATAAAAGTCACATAAAGTAGGTCATATTTGAATCTTTCAGTCCCAATTCAATCTGAAAAGTATGCCTGTCTACAGGAAACGCCACTTAAGAGTTATGTGCCAATTTCCATTTGAAGGAAGAATGCAATGTGATAATTGCAAGAGATGGTTTCATAGCACGTACACAGAAGAGAAGGGAGACCACCATATTCCTAACATCCATGCTGCCTCTATGATACCGGATAAGCCCTCCAGTGGCAACAATAAGAGAGCCGACACGAAGAGAAGGCTACTAGGGGTCGAAAACCCGCAGATAAATTCACCCAGGGACGTGTGGATCAAGCCTCATCCACATGAGTGGGTAGCAGCAGACACAATCGACTACAGATAGCGAGGAGGGAGACAATGAATGATATAATGTAGTCTCCCTCAAAAAGCGAAATAAGGATATCACATAGGCCACACTTTCCAAGTAGGATGGAAAGACACTTCCGCCGCAGAACAAGAAAGCCACCGCAAGCAAACCTGTTCTCTCCCACAGGTTGCTCATCATCCACAAAGTGGAAGAATCACCGGCTTCCGATCCCAAGGCCATATTAGATCACGACCTTTAATTTTTGAACCCCCTCTTAGATAAACCAACAACACTATCACATGTAACAATACGCAGCTTGTATAGAATAGGCCAAAAGCCTGACTCTACAGCAAATCAACCGATATCCCTTCTCAAAGTCGAACTAATGTCTAAAGAAGAGAGGGATCCCCTTCTAACCATCTTGTAAACTCAAAGGTTCAGGCATGTACGTCCGTTCAGAACGAGTTAAAAGACAGTCTGCGGCTCTAGAATTAGGCAAAGTTCGAAGTGTGGTGATCTCGAAACCTCTATGATTAGGCCGTGGAAGCACCAAATTCAGCTGATAGTTTGCCGCATAATTTCCTTCAGCCTGTTAAACAAACTGACTGAACTGGGTAATGTGGTAGATTTCGAAAACCCGGTTGTAATTATCATCACAGAGACATGGGTCACACTCGATGTCACTGATAACGAAGTTAACCTGCCAAACTTCGCACTGCATGGCGGGAAGAAACCAAGCCACGAAGGGGGTGGCATAGTCATCTATCCAAATAAATTTTTTACCGTGCGTAGCATCGAAACACTCATTCAAGAAAGGAATCATGCGAACTTCTACGCTGCAGACTTAAATACGTAGGCCAAGATATTGACCTCACTGCCATATACTGCAGTCTTGAATGCAGTGCAGACGACTTCCTGATGAAGAAGCTAGGCTCCTGGGCATAGAAATGTCGAAGTATAGTGGTAGGCGACTTTAATGCTCCAACAGTTGACTGGAAAAGCCTTACGACACCATCTTCAGATAAATTCTTTGATTTTAAACTGCTGGAATCTAGCATTTCGCTAGCCCTAGTCCAGCACCTCATGAGGCAAAAGCGCTATGAATCACATCACTCATCTTTAACTCTGAACTTAGTGTTCTCCCATGCTGGGGATGTGGATCTTATACGTCTTCTTCCTTAAGGAGAAGTGATCACGCTGTGCTTACCTTCATAGCAGTAGTATCACGAGGCGAAACCCCAGCTTGACCAAACATTTGGAAAGCTAATATAATTGCGATCCTCTCGGCAGCCAATTGAGTGAACTGGTACATAAATCCAAGTAGAAGCCACACAGAACCATTTTAAACAAATTGACGCCCGAGTAACCGAGCATTTCATCCTTTGGTCTGTCCCAAAGAATCGGAAACACTACCTCCTTGGATAAACCAAGAGATTCCTAAGTTGTTCAGACGTAAAGACAAATGCTGGAAACTGTTTGCCACAGTTGAGACTCCTGAGACCAGGAAATTATACAACACTGCCAGGAATAAGGCTATTGCAGAAATCCGTCAATCAAGGATGAATTTCGAAGCACATCTTCCTCAAAATGCGACAACACAACCCAAGAAAAAATTTCTCGTTCATGAGCTTCAGAAATAAGACATTCAGTGGTTTCCCAAACCTGACTGTTGATACTGACAAAATCGAAGCTCAGGAAAATGCGGAAGAAATGGAAGACCATTTCTCTCAAGTGTTTGCACAGGATCCGTCACTACCCACAGGATCAGCTCTGGCTTCTTCAGAGGAACGCAGGATAGACTTCGTTGACGTCGATCAAAACATCGTGCTCAACTTCCTCGGGAAACTAAAGGCAGCGAAATCAATGTGTACTGATAATCTTTATCCGAGGCCTCTCAGAGAGCCATCACCTCACACTGACCACAATCTTCAAACCATTTCTCCCAAATGGAGTGCTACCGCGTTATTGGAAAAACGCCATAGTAACCTCTATCCACAAAAGAGCACTGAGACATCCCCTCAAACTACAGGCTTATTGGTCTTACCAACACATTAGTCAAGATACTGGAAACAATCATCAATGAAAGTATCATGGAATGTCTGGAAAACAACAACTTGCTATCCAGAGCACAACATGGCTTCCGAGAAAATCTATCATGCCTGTCAAATCTCCTAACTGTGAGAGAAAGCTGGGTCAAATCAGGGGACAACAGAAGACCCGTTGATGTCGTCTTCATAGACTTCAACAAGGCCTTCGATTATGTCCTTCACAAAAGACTACAGATGAAGTTGGAAAGTCTTGGTATCAAAGGCAGATTGCTAAACTGGCTCAAAGAATTCCTCATAGATAGGAGAAGGAGAGTTAGGATCAACTCGAAATTCTCCTCCTGGGTAACAGTGCGTAGTGGAGTGCCACAAGGCACAGTACTAGGACCTCTACTATTTATTTCGTTATCTATGCTCACCGATTCCCCTATGGTCCCATACGCAGATGACTTAAAAATTTGGAGACAGCTGAAGGGCGAAAGTGATACGCTCACGTTGCAAAGGACCTCAACAAATCGTCAGGGTGTTCCAGACAATGGATGCTCCCGATCAATGTAGCGAAATGTGGAACCATGCGCATTGGACACACGAGCATCAGCTCCATCGAACTAGATGGAATAACAATCCCATCATTTCAGACTCATTTGGATTTAGGTGTCACAGTTAGCCACGATTTAAAAACTACAGCACACTGTCGTGCCTGCACGTAGTTTCAGATCCCTATGGGCAATTCACAGAGCCCTTATTAGAATCACCAGATATATGTTCACCTTCTTATATATATCTCTGGTGAGGTCAAGACTGGAAAACTGTGTCCAGGCAGCCAGTCCTTCTCTTAAAGGGGACTCACACATTCCAGGAAGGGTCCAAAGGAAGGCAACACGTATGGTTCTTGGCATGACTAACTTATCATTCGAGGAAAGATTAGAAAGTTTAAATCTCTTCTCCCTGTCATACCGTAGGCAGAGAGGAGATCTAATCACAATGTTTTAAATTTTAAATAATGACTACGGACCTGACCTATTTTCTCTTTTCCTTCCCACCAAGTCGAAACATCTTAGAGGACATAGCAGGAGAGTTCAAAAGCCAAAGAGAAATCATATTGCTATGTAGTGCTGGTTCTCACATCGAGTCATAAACTCTTGGAACCGACTCCCAAGAGAAATGGTGTCTGCAACCTCAACTGATTAATTCAAGAAGGGTATGGACAGGCACAGAAAATTACTAGAAAAGGATTAACATAGGCTTCAAGCCTTCCACCATCAACCAATAAATCCGAAATCTAAAATCCATTGATTATTAAAGAATACTGCCGCGCTGGTCGACGGGTTTCAGCACATCAAATGGATTGGCTCGGAGGTTTATCTTCTATTAAGGGTCAAATAACTAATATCACAAAAGATCTTCTGGCAGAAGGGACCCGTGAAATAAACGGTATGTTCTTGCTTCATTCACGGTTACACTGGCAGATCCTGCGAGTGAGTTATCTCTTGCACGTTCACGCATAAATGAATTGGAATCAATTATTGAAACCCAAAAGACGGAGGTAAGCAGCTAGAATGTGCATATAGTATCCTCAGATAAACTGCCTTAGATCAAAAAATGAAGATCTATTGGTTCAGTTGGAGTCTTCACAGCTTATGCTGGATCACACTAAGGAACTATTTGTTCAGCAGCTGCGGGAGAAGGATGTTAGTTTTCCTGATTTTATTTTAACATAACGGTTTCTATGTTTCTGCCCATATCCAAGAAGCTTGTCTTCAAATATACATCGGTCTCATCCTATGTTGTCATGTAACGTTCAGTCCGATATTTTTTACCTTGTGATTCGCGCGCACACATATAGAAGGCCTTATAACATTTATATTACGAGGCAAACTATTTCGACAACTGAATCTGTCCCTTTTTACTAAGCAAAGCAGGTTTTCGAGTAAGGAAGATTAGGTAATTGTTCGCATGTAATAGTAGCTATATTTTCACGTGAAACCTCATTGTAAAAATTGATTCGTATATAATATCACGCCTTTCTCTTTTCGATCTATAAAAATGGTTATTGATGAGCTTTTAAGATTAAACTGCTTTCTTATATGAATTGTTTAGTGGATAAAAATGTACATTTTTTGCCTTAATATAACCACAAGACGTCGTTCATTTTATCACCAAATATCGCGCACACGTGCTTCTTATCTGTCATACACTTATGCTTTGATTAAAGCAAATTAAAAAAAATACTTGTTACTCTTTTATGGTTTTTACCCACCTATAACATTTGGTTTTCTACGTGAACACTAGTCGTTAAGATCAGAAAATGTGATACATGGTAAAATGACGTAGTCGTGGCTTAATAAGACCTCAGTCAGCTACGAACAGTACTATTAAATATTTATTTTTGCAGACTTCCAGACAAGTGTTTCATTGGATTGACTTGTGGAGTTAAGTTTTTTTAACCATCTCTTGGTTACAAGTTCCATCTCATTACGATAGTAGACAAAAGCTTCATTCTGGGACAATAAGCACGTGTCCGCAATCACCTTTAGTTAAGGTAGCATTTTTAAGCAATAAGCAGTTCGTTAATTCGCATCCATTTTAGTGGAATATTCTGCAGACAATTTTGTATTTCAGCTGTGTGTGCATCTCTTAATAAGCGACAAGATTTTTTTCTCCCAATTATCTTGTCAATCTCAATTCTATCAGTTCCCCTTCCATTCACTGTCTTCTAGTTTTGATTCCATTATGGGTAAATTTTGTTTTGATAAAGTCTCACAGTGTTATACAGTTATACAGTAATGTTTACAGTAAACATTACTGTATAACACTGTGAGACTATCAAAACAAAATTTACCCATAATGGAATTACACTCTACCACAGTGCACAAGTTTTATTCTTATATCAACTTCTAGTTTTGAGGCTAATCAAATGAGTTATGTCGCATAGTGTGATGCCGTGGGATGATTATTGTGCTTATTTAGTATGTGCTGGTGCTACAAGGCTCCTTAAATAGTGTTTAAAATTATGGAACTCACTGACTAAAGATGGTTTAGTACTGAAGACAGTAATTGTGCAACAGAATGTGGCAGTAAAATGCTGATGGGTTTTTTGCTATTCGTTGGTTACACTTTTCTCTTACCATGTTGTCATTTTATATGATTCTTTCCTTGATATATGTAATGCACCAAGTTTGTCGTTTGGATGGACAGTTGGTTTTTCTCATAAAAATTTACGCATTGGATTTTATTCTGTAGGCTATCATTGCCAAGCTACGATCCGAAGTATCGAATGAGCGTGGAGAACCTGAGGGTCAACCAGAGGCTTCAGTCGGTAGTGCCGGTAGTCGCATTGACACTGATGCACCAAAGTCTGGACGGCGGCAATATCCTGGTTAGTTATTCCTTCTTGTACCTCTTTATTTGTTTATTTACTTTATCTAGTGTAATCATTTTGCTACGTTTTCCTGAACGAAGTTACTTGTTTTATGTGCATTTGACTACCTAATGTCGTCATCAATAAGCACCTAAATACAGAATTAAAAAACGTGCTCTTGCTTATGTCCTATGCACTCCTTGTTCTGTCATCTGACATCACGAAAGTATACATGTTGACGTATATCGTTCTTATTCTTGTCACTTTTCCACCATTAAGGATCGTCTTGATCCTTTCAATAGTTTTCAATCGTTTATCATATACATTCAATTCAGGAACTACTGTTTTTCGGAAAGTACTTTGCTGGTTTACAACTTAAAGGTAATCCCACATTTGTAAATCGTTCCTCAGCTAGAGAATTTTGATTTTATTACCCTGTTTACTGTGTTACATTGTGATGATAAGTGTATACGCACAATAGGGAGGTTTCGTTGGCGTGACAGGTCTAGACTGCAGTTATTTCAAGTTTGTTATTCATAACAAAGCAACGGAGATGTGATATAAAGGTGATACCTAGCCTTACTTTTGCGACAGGAAGATCAGACGTTCCTGTGGTGCTATTGCAAATTGCAAGATATTAGTAACTTCCATGGAAATGCTCTTTTCTAACAAATAAAAGTGAACCTGTTTTTCAACAAGCAGAAATGAATGTTGATATATATATATATAACATTTGTTAGTGGTCGTGGTTGCTGGGAGTGAAGTGGTTAATTGTATTACTTGCTTCCACCCTTAAGGTCTCATCAGCCTTTGTAGTTTGTTGACTAGTTGGGTTTCAGCTCTGATAACAGAGGCTCCTTTTACTTTTGCCGAATTTCGCGACTTATATTACACTGTATGTCCTTTTCACTATGGGAAGACGAGTGTACCACACAGTATGGTGTTTTAATATTTGGCTATGAAACTTGGTTACCCAAGGAAAGGGATTCTGCACAACTTTAGGTAGTCAACTACCGTTCTCTTCGTAGCAGTGTGCACACTTACGAAAACCATTATGTAAGCAAAGTGGAAGTTAAATATATTCTTTGGTATGTTAGGTAAATCGTTCGATGAAATTATATGCCTGCATCCCATGGGATTGTTAGAACATATCTTACGCATATCTGTTCTTCATCTCTCTCAGAAGGCCTGGCTCATGGAAGTAGATTTAATTTGGAATAAAGTGAAGGATACTAGAATCAAGCCACAATGATATTTAATTGTCATTGAGTGTTGATAGATGTATGTTATCCCACTACGAATGACATAATCACGATAGACTATTTTTAGGAACTGCAGGTGGGATGGCGTGGTTCTTTGTCTTTCTGTCTTATTCCCTACGTAGTGTTTAAATATAAAGCGCGGGAAACTCATCAGTGATAATTTAAGGTTTTAAGTTCATAGTATCTGTCTACTTTTTCCAGTGAGCCAACTGTTTATGAGTTCAACTTCTTAAATAAACAGAGAATACTTTTAAACTGTATCACAAAATAGATTCATATTCAATAGTATCACTGATACTGACACTAAGCCACATTACCTACGTTTTATTCGCACCAAATGGTTTAATTACAAGATAAACACGTAACAATAATAACGAGGTATAGAGTTATGCATGTAATTGCTATGCTACACGGTGGTTACAAATGATAAAATTCTCTATAAATATGTTGATTGAGACAAGGAAATCTAACCTACTAGTTTATTAAACTGCATAAGGGTCACCACTAGCACGAAATTCTAAATCCAGTATCTCACATTATGAATAATAAGGTTTAACTACGTGCTCATGAGCTAAAAATGTAAATTTTAATAAAATTCACGGCGTATCATTCATATTAAAGGAGTGGTGAACAAAGTTTTTTCTCTACTTCTATAGATCTTGTAAGTGAAGAACACTCATCTCCGTCGGTTAAATCACATTCCGATGGTACAGCTACGTGGGAAGAATTAAAAAATGAAGTTGTTCAGCTTCGTGCTGAACTAGCGAAATGGAAAAAAATTGCAAAGAAGGTAAGACTTATGCGTATCTTTGTACGTATGTATGTATGTATTATTATTATTGTTTTACTCTATTACAATTGAAAATGACTTTGTTTTACACTAAGGGTTTAAAATTGTACTACCATTGACAATGTGTGTATATATTGGTAAATTCACTGAACTTAGCACAAGTTACTCAGATTACAGTTTGTCCAGCTAACGCATTTCTTAGGCGTTAGATGAAGATACGTAATCAACATTCAACCGCAGTATTTTTGGATAAGTCTTTTGTGAGATCCCATGAATGAAACCAATATTTGTATTATATCGCCTGATTCTTAGTTTGATTAGATTCTGTTCATAAGTGTCTCGATTTTTTTGTATCAGTCTCAAGATTCTATTTGTCCATCATTTTAATCCTGGAAAACTTAAATGTCAAACATTAATACCCTACGGTCACTTAAACTGTTGACTTTTTTAGTCTGGATGTGTTTCATGTAGTTATATTATCAACGATATCAATGAAGCACTTGTACTATTTTTCAATATTGCTATGATTCACCATGTGTATTTAAGGAATTCCAGAGTACAAAATGTTAATCAAAGCCTTCCACTCGAATTCAAACAGACATTTTCATGGTTGTGTATGTTGATTCTCACCATTCCTACTGAGATAGGATACATATGTATCAGTGAAAATAGATGTAAGTATCTTCAGCTTCTCAGAATTTCCTTATTGGAAACAGGGTTGGTTGATTTGAAAGTTGCACATTATGTAATCCTGTTTGACAAAAACATTTAATGACGCCTTGTTTGGCATGAGTCTAATACCTGTGAAGTGTCACTTGGTGTTTGGTTTTATTCCTTTGCGTTCTGAGTGGAACATAGGGCTTCAGGCTACAACTTTGAAGTTTCGGTACCACTAGTGTTTTATTTTTACGGGGTGGGGTTGCTAGCCTCATACCCAACCTTCCCTCTTTACCGCTCTTATTACTGGTTTAGCGAGGTAAAGGAGTGTGTCGGCTGGGGATCGAAACCCAAACTACATGCATGGTTGGGGAGCATTCTACCGCTAAGCCACCGACGCATGTCACTTGGTGTAGCAGAACTATTTTGCATTGAGCCCTAGGACTGAAAACAAATTGATTGTAATATCAACCACTATTGTATGGGGAGTTGTTACGTATTGGCTTGTATCAATCATGGTTTTTTCTCTATCTTACGACCATCTTTTACCTAATCTAAGCATATTATCATTTGCCCATAATGTACAATCGAAGATTAAATATGCGAGTACTTGAAACCCTGTAACTGCAATAATTTTCAATATATTGCTGGTTGTATTAGTTAACGTGTACCTTTGTGTTCGTCATCACTATTTCCTTATGTGGACTTATTATTATATTCCCTTCGCTTCCGAATGGAACACAGAGCTTCAACAGCACATCTCCACTTTGTCCCGTTCTCTACAATCCTATTTAACTGGCCCCAGAATTGCCCATAAGGTTTTATCTCCTCCTCACACGATCTCCATGTTACACTTGGACCCCTCACTCGTCGTTTCCCATTCGGGCTCCACTCGAGCGATGGCCTGGTGTGCAATATCACCCGACAGTCTCATCAGCGTGTCTGATCCGCCTCCATTTCCCACGGCATATATGTGGAGCAATAGATTGTTGGTCAGTTCGTTCCCAGAGTTTCTTGTTAGTCCCTTCTGGCTATTTGATCTTCAGTATGGAGCCAACGAAGACAGCTGTTGATAAAAGTCCGCAGCTGGCTGTTGGAAATGCTTTCCATGATGCGCCAATTTTCTGACCCATATAGAAGAATTGACTTAACACTGGTGTTATGTGGATGCTATCAAAATAATGCTGCTTTCATAAACGTTTTTTGTACTATAGAATCGTATATAGTATACACAGGCTCTTCATTTTTACTCTGCTTCTATTTTCATAAGTGCACAATAAAACTTAGACCGAGGTGTAATCAAGACAGGAAGTTAAAACTGGGTTTTTCATTCAGTGAATTTATATTTCATGAAATAGTCTATAAGAATAGGATTTGAGCACTGTGACAGAGTATAATTTCATAATAGATTAGTTTTATTTGTTGACACTCAGTGATACAGCATATTTTATTTACTGGTGACATTTCAAGCACAATTTAATTGCTCACATTAACTTTTAGATTTTGGATACATAGTAGTTCGACTACTTCTTATCCTTTGATATTGTTGGTAATAATATTTTGTATATTTTATCCGAAACGTCATCAGTAAACAAAACAATACTGCATAACTGTTTATTAGATCAAATTACATAATGTTAAGTAAGAAGGGTAAATCAATCGATGAAATTGTAAAACTACATCGATTGGGACGACTAGAAAGCGTGTTGTGCATGCCGATTCACGACGTCTTTCTCGACGAGCAGTGTAAGCTGACGTAAGATTAGGTTGGAAGAGAGTTACAGGTGGTCAAACCAAAACCCTGCATGCTAAAAACTATTGACTGGGGAGACTGTTGGTGAAATGACTCAAAATCGTTGTCAATTGCACAAATGCATTCACTCTTTGTGGTTGTTCCCTATACCCATGAAACCCTAATGTTTCGCCATGCGCACTTTTGCTTGTTATAGTCCTTTTGGATGCTTTTTCTTTTTTATTCACATTGTATGCTGCATGGAGTATGGTAACTTGAACTGCTGCACTTCTGTACAAAGTTCTGTGTTTAAACTCAGTCAGTTGTATTATAAATACAATTATTCTGTTATTGGATGAAATAGTGTACATAGGATTATATATGTTTCTGTCAGACCAAACTAATATATCATACTCTGTTGAGAAGGAATTTTTTTTTATCAAAAATTGCAGGCAGCACCTGCTTAAAGTTTACTGAAATGAAAAGATCTGAAAGCATTTGAAAACTGCTTGTTCTTCAGATTTTATTGATGGCGTCAGAAACATTAACGTTCAACACTGTTCAAATCTCACCTCTGTCTTCCAAACTGTTGTCTGTAGTTGTTTTTTTTTCATGTGAGCCTTTTTATGCCCTGAAAATAATGTTGTGTGCTACTAGACACTCAGATTTCACGTGATAGGGTAAAACATTTTTATTTTATGAAATTAAAGGATTGATTTTTGTCTAATTAATTTTAGTAGTGTTGACAATAACTTGGTCAGCTGATATGAGATTTTCTTTTTTTGTTTTTGTTTTTTGTACTTCCCACTTATCCAGAAAGAAAGAAATATGACTAATACTCCTTCACATCAGGTGTTAAATATCGAATTGGAGAAACAAATCGAGGTAATTAAAAACCTTTTTTTATTCCTTTACATTCTGAGTGAAACATAAGGCTTCAGGCTAGAGCTTTGAAGTTTTGGTAGCCGTGGTGTTTTACTTTTACGTGATGGGGTTGCTAGCCTCATGCTCAATCTTCCCTCTTTACCGCTCTTATTACTGGTTTAGCGAGGTAAAGGAGTGTGTCGGCCGGGGATCGAACCCAACACCAAGTGAGGCGTGGTTAGCGAGCATTCTACCGCTGTGCCACCAACGCACAAGGGTCCCAGTGGCTTAGTGGTCTACGAGCTAGCCTTGTAACCAGAAGGTTCTGCGTTCGAACCCCACCCTGGTGGGTGCGCACTGATGAAGCGGTAATTTAAATAGTTTAATAAAATGTGCATTACTTATGTGTAAAGGGGAATCGAACTGTTTATGAAGAAAAACGAACCTCACTTGTTTGTCGTCACTGCTAGGTAATCTTTGTTGATTAAGTGATTTGATCATACGGTGCACTGTGCGTATTAAGTGACTGGTTGGCTAAGAAAATAAGGCTCTAATATTTAACAATAACAGTTATAGTAATAGCTTTATTTTGGAGAGTATTTATTTAATGCACAGGATTTTCAGAGGAGTTTATTGCATGATATTTCCTTTTCGTCCAGGATCTTCAAATAAAATATTAATTGACAGCAGATCGCGTGACACAAAGCTGTCTGGCCTGAAGCGCAAACCAATCCATTATGATGTTTGTTCTTTGTGTCTTTCAAGAATTTCACGATATTTCATTGAAAGCCAATTATAAAATGTTCAGAAGTACATTTTGAGACCCAAGGACATAACTCAGTAACAGTTATCTCATGTATTAGGATATGTTGCCACTCACAATTATGTTTTTTTCTCAAGTTTTGTAAATCAGCAGGTTGTAAGCATTTTAAATTCTCGCGAGAGTAGAAAATACCACTTAAGGTCATATTTTAATAGATTAAAACAGAGTGAACAAGAGAAATTATATGCAATATAATGACAGAAGGTTTTAATAACCCAAATTTTAAGTTGGCTGTCGTTTGCGTAGGAATTTAGCTTGTGTTTTCTATCTTACTGATGATTCTCACCAAACGAAAAATTTAAATATTTTCATCCAGTCACACTAAGTTGTGATATAAATATAAATAAATATTTACAGCTCAACTTATAGATTCCCAAATAGGTTTCTAGCTCTACGACCTTTGGTTTTTCTGAAAATACCTTTTTACTTCAGTCAAGGTGCCTCTGTCTTCATGGCTACTCCAGAGTGAAATCTAGGCTGGTGTCAGAAGTTTTACTTAGAAAAACACGATAATTAGGAATGACGAAACCGCTAGATTATGAGCAAAAGCTAAGTTCTGTGTTGAAATTCATTCAGTCAACAGTATGTTAGGCGCCAAGTGGTAATATATATATATATATATATATATATATATAAGCCAGCTACACATTTCTGTCTTCTTCATACTTTAATTTATATGGAATCTAAACTTATAGTTGAAATATGTTATTTTGAAATCGATTTATTCCTGGAGAAGAAATTATTAATCTTTATTATGAGAAAAAGCCAATGTGACCGAGTTGTTGTCTATAAATCTAGATTTATTCACGTTGTTGAAAGCGTGCTTACTGTAGCATTTTGCAAAAGTATTGTAACAGAAGAAGGAAAGACACGGGAGCCAAGGTATATTTTCAAGTGATCAAACAGCTATTTATATCTACACAGTTTATATTCTTTAACCAATCACTGAGCGTGTGATTTTGGTTTACATTAAACGGCATGAAATAGAATGTTCAAATACATAAATTATTCTGTTGCTAATGCAGTATTGAACTGTGGGAATATATGAGAATAATGTTCCTTTGGAACACATTGTCTGTATCACACCACCACACTCATCACCCTGTCATATACTTTCGAGTGAAGTCGGTTCGGTCTTCTTGGTGCTGGTGTCTTTGTTTGCTTGTCTTGCTGTATCGAGTTCCGGAGCTTGCTGACGTTCACCCGCTTCTCTTTGTTCGCATTTCTGATCGTATTCACGTGACTCCGTCTCGAGGTGACCTTGTCGTAGGAATAAGTAAGCCACAAGGAGAGTTTTATTGTTTATTTTAAATAAATACATGTAAAATGATTGTATAATATATCACATATAATCTAATTTATTTGAGCGAACACCCCCTAATGACAAGTTTCAACCAGAATATAGCAATTATAGGTTTTCTGTCAAATACTGTCATGATTACACCTTGTGCTTACTGAGTAGTGTCTTACTATTTTTCTCTCATTGTTTAGTATCATTTTAACGAATTCTATATGTTTAGCCATTCACCTGATTTTAAAAAAAATGTCTTTTTACTGGAAACTATTTGTAAAAAAGCAATTAAAGAAGCAACTCAGTGAATCCGAAGAAAACCGGAGGACAGAATTAGCTGCTGTTCAAGAAACTCATTCAGAGCAGTTGTCAAATTTAATGGAACAATTAAACGAAACTGAAGCAGAAGTGGTTAAACTTCAAAATCAGGTTGAAACCTATGAAAGTTGTAAAGCCAGCGATGGATGTCGAGATAATAATACCTTTGAAAAAATCAACATTCAAAAGATCGATCAATCAGTTTCCACTGAAATTGTTGATCTTCTGGATCAAGATGGCTGCGAAAGTCTTAAGAAAACGCGTCCGGGTAAAAAGAAGAAAAAGAAATCAGGTGAGTTTCAGTTTTTTGTCGGATTTTTCACTCATTGATAACAATATTATATGCTGTTTTGCGGATTTATTATACTTTAAACGGTTGAGAAACAATCCTTCAATAACCATGAGTCGTATTTTGTTTGTTGTACTCAATTTTCCTCATGGTTTGTAAAAAAATGGTCTGTTACTCAGAAACCACCTGCAATTCTGTGCTGTTAGCAACGAATCACATCTTTTATGTGTAGGCTTGTTATACTCTCTGATCCGTCGAACCTCGGTTGGTAGAGCACGGTTCTAAACCGTGAACCTACGGCTGGAAGTTGAACACGTAGGTCAGCAAGCTACAGCACAGACATGATTGGAGTGTATTCACAATTAAGCTACTGTTATCTGTTGAGTGGAAGTGGAAGATAATTGCTCATTGTATAATATTCGTTTCGTGTTTAGTTTAGTTGATGAACACAATTTCAGTATATTTCTTTCTATCCACATTCATCTGCGAACCAACAATACTAATTCAATTCTCAGCAGTTATCACCCAGGATTTTATTGAAAATGTGAGAAAATGAATTGTTGTTTAACAACCGCATGTGTATCCACATACTTGCAGTGAGTCATAGTTATCATGTAGGAGAACTAGCTTTCTAAATCTCCGTAAATGAGGTAGGGTTCGAACCCAGAGACATGTTGGCTAAGAAGACTGTAACAAGAGTTTATTGACCAATATTAGTGAATTTTTATTCTTAGTATATTCAACTGGTTCCTTGGTTTGACTTATTGTGAGAGGCACACGTTTGTGTATGGCTCTTAAGTATCATCATTTCAATACCGTGAAATGTATGCATAGTAACTGATTTTGCATCATTAGTTGTTGCTTGTTGAGAAATTATCAAATAATTTGCTATTCTGTTAACTTTATTATGTGGTGATTTCTCTTCTGAAAATATAGTTGATTTACTTCATTATTTGACTTTCAAGGTGTAAGTCTTGAATTCAAACTCCCTTCCCCTTATTCTAATCTGAGAAATCAGTTCGTTAACTGTTGATGATACTGTCTAAAATAACTTTGGTTTGCATGATGCTGTATACTATGTGATGGAGAAGATTTGTAGCTCAAGTGGATGATTTTGATGTAGTTGCGTTCTCTTAGCTGGATGGTTTACTTGCGAAGCTTTCATTGCCCTACTAGGCGACATCTTCAGCGCATACTTCAATTCGTTGAAGTGAGCTTGTAGATTCCTCCACGAGTTTATTAATCATCCCTCCTGGTGACCTTGGACGTGATTGGTTGTTTTTGTGTGTTTTCACACCTTCTAGGCTACTTGTATTGGAAATGTATATCACTGATTGATTTATATGAGTAGTTGATGCTTGCTAACTAAATTAAAATGATCTGAACACTGGACGGTAGGGTTAGACTCATCAGTAGTTTGCTCAGTTTCACTCAGCGTAGAGAGCCGAAACAGCTCAAACCATCCGAATTCTGGCCAGCTACTATGGCCAACGGGTAATCCGTTGAATCAGGTTCGCAATAAGCGAATTAATTCACGACTGGTTGGAGCTGAAATTTCGCCACAGTATCCTTTAGAAATCAAAATTATTCAGAAGACAATATGTGATCTCCTTGATATACCATAAATGGCAATCACGAAAGTAAATATAAGTGCATGATGCTGTATTACTACTATTGGGTGATAATTGAAAGGGAGATGAAAACCTGGGCTATAACTCAGGATTGTAGTGAAGTAACTGTCTAGATAGCACCTGTATCCCATGGCTTATGAAGTAGGGCGCCATGTTACTGTTTCTAATCCCACCACCATTGATGTTTTGATTTCATCCTCAATCATCACTGGGTGAATCAAGTTTTATCATAAACCCTCAGGTAAACCAGTGTGTCTCGTAGTCTAATAAATGAACCTATACAGAATCTCTGAATTACATATCTAGACATATTTTATGAATAAAGTTTGTTTCTTTATAATTTTTAAATCAGCTTCCCCGGTAGAATCGAGTGATCCAGTGCAAATTTGCAAACCAGTTTGTTGCGAAGTCTCTTTGCAAGTAAGTTGGTTGTTTCTTATCTGCTGATTGTTATTATAATATTTTATATGTACTTTGTTCTTAACAAGTGTTTGTACCTAGTGTATTTTGCATATTCTAGCCCCTATAAACGACCTAGTTTGGCCGACGTTGGGTAGATTTCGGTCTTCTTCTCGAAATGCTGTCTTGTGGCCACATGTTCATTGCCTTTGCCAGATAAGTTCTATTTCACTGCCATCATGTGGCAGAGGCGTTCCTCACAAAAGTGAATGCGAATGTCTGGAACTTAAAACCGAATTGGTGGACATGCTTGTCTACCTAGGGGAGCTGGAAGACCCTGACTCCAAACCTATGGGGAACATGGTCTCCAGAATCCTCCGAAAGGACCGAATAACGTATGAAACTGTTTTGATCACCATGAACTATGGGAATGTAGCTCCTGATGCTGCTCTACTGCCTTGTGGATCAGATTTTAAGTCAAAGGCTCGGATGGGGGGGGGGGGGTCCCTTTGGACAACCACCTGCTTCAGTCTTGGCACCCGAGCAGCATCCCAGGCTCCGTGAAAACTATGAGATTTCCTGTGTTTCGTCTTTAAGCCCCAATAATGTACCAAGTTTATGTTTTAGTAAAATAAAATTAAAATTTTTAGTGCAAACTCTAATTTGCTGTGGTTTTCGTAGGCATAACTCACCTACTGATTAAATGACATCAATTATCATTTGTTGTCTGCGTTAGAATATCAATTATAGTAAATTTTTAAAAAAAGGTATCCACTGGAAATGATTTCAGGCACGGATTTACTGAAAATTACTATGTTTATTCTAATTAGTACTTACAAAACAAGTGTATTGATCATCTTCTGGGTTACACTGTCCTCCTTGTGTTAAAAGCACCAATAAATCATCAGTAGCTAATTATTAGTGTTGAACTTAAGTTGCATAATCTCTATCGGAATCTTCATAAATTACTGGCTAGAATGAAGAATTCTACGTTTTGTGGTAGTGTATCAATTTTCAGTGGCACTAAAGAAGAAAAAAACGTCATCAAAGGAAATATTGTAGAATAATCAAGACAAGCAGTTTGACATTAAATTTGACCCATAATTTCATCAGTTCAAGTTGGTATATTTTGAAAGTGCACATATGAAAGTGTCAGGATAGAAATATCATATAAAAGAGTAGGTAAAAGATCTAGCAGAGAGGCTTCATGAAAATCATGTGAAGTCCTTTTTATAGACTTTTAATGACGTCAAATAAGGTTTTCTTGAGTTTATTTCAAATACTCTGTTGATTATTAACTTCACTTTTGTTTGAACTTAGCCATCTGGAACAGACTTTCCATGTACCAGGTTAAGAGCTACATTTATCATGCGAGAGCTGATGATACTGCTCAGTTGCCTAGGCTAAAGTAAATAGAGTGGGACTCGAACCCATGACCCATTGGTATGGCTGAAAACTACGCGTTTAGGTCAATGAGCCAATATTAGCTTCACGAGTTTATGTTATCGTATAATTTGCTGAGTGGCGGTAGACGTAAAAGACGCTCATATTGAATAGTATCAGAGATTGTGCTTTTCCTACACTACTGATTTATCCTTCTATAGATTTTTATGTTATCTTTTTTCTAGACTGAATGTAACGAACTGAAGAATTCATCTACACAAGCTAATGAGCAAGTTGAAACCAAAGGTAATTTCTACTTCATACGATCAAGCACAATGGGGTTTTAATGGTTAATTTTAACTTCTTATTAGTTTGTATTTAGTATTTTATATACGGCTTCGAATGATTGACTCCTCATCAGTATTCTCTAAGTACACTGGGTGGGTCATTGGTTCAAGGGTAGAATTCTCACCAATCACTCAGGTGGTCCGGAGTTCAATTCCCGGATAACGCATTTCACCTAGCCGGGTAGCAAGCCTGGTAAAGAGGCAAGGTAGAAATGAGGTTGCTGGGCCACCAGAGCCACCTATTGTACAACAGGTATCAGTTGTTATTTGTTGGAGTGAAATCATCACTCCCAACTAATTGATCTGATTATTAATTATCGGTCTAATGACCAACCCCTGTAAAATTCAAGTGAATTTCTGGCTATGTGACCCATTTCGCCTACTGAGTCACAACTTGGCGTTGGAAACAATGGGTGCTTGGTTCGGGTTACAGTGAGAATTGCAGGCACATCCAGATGATGAGTCCCGTATATGACGAAATGCGCATCCTGGATTCCACTGCTAGTTACTATCCACTAAATAACGTTCGGCTTTGATGTAATATCGAAGTAGTCTTTAATGCTTTCTTTTATTCCTTTACGTTCCCAGGGGAACATAGAGCTTCAAACTAGAGGCTTGAAGTTTCGGTAGCAGTAGTGTTTGTTTTTACGGGGTGAGGTTGCTAACCTCATGCCCGACCTTCCCTCTTTACCAGTCTTATTACTGGCTTAGCTAGGTAAAGGAGTGCGTCGGTCGGGGATCGAACCCCGGGCCACATGCGTGATCGGCGAGCGTTCTACCGCTGTGCTACCGACGCACAAACCTCTTGCGACCGCCAGGAGTCGAACGCGGATTGACTGCTTGAAAGGCAGCCATGATAACCGCTACACAACGGTCGCGGCAGTCTTTAATGAGTATATCATTATTTTGCTTATCAACGGTGGGATAGTTGGTACATGTTCAAGAACACGCCTATTGATTAATTCCATTTAATTTGTTAGTTTTCCAATCGGCTGTAATTCTACATTCTTGTCTCTATGTTAAAGTATATTAGTGTTGGCTTTTGTATCACTTAGATGAACTACGTTTTCTACTAAGTCATCATTGTAGTTATTATCGTCATTATAAATTTCACTGTATAAAAATGAAGATTTTATAATCTTTACTGGGACTGTTTTTCCTTTTTTTCAGAAGCATTTACTGATGAAGTTCCAAACCAGTCAGGTTGTTCAGCATTGTAAGTCAATTTGTTTCAATAGTTTTTTTCCAGACGAATCGTAGATTCTATGTAAGAGTATTTATTTCACTTCACTTATTCAGGAAGTTGCATTAGCCCCAATTGTGCGTCGGTGGCACAGCGGTAGAATGCTCGCCAACCACGCCTAGTGGTTTGGGGTTCGATCTCTGGCCGACGTACTCCTTTAACTCGCTAAGCCAGAAATAAAACTGGTAAAGAGGGAAGGTTGAGTATGAGGCTAGCAAACCCATCCCGTAAAAATAAAACACCACTGCTATCGAAACTTCAAATCTCTAGCTTGAAGCCCTATGTTTCACTGGGAACGTAAAGGAATAAAAAGACAATTAGCCCCAATGGCTAACCATCACCTTCCTCAACGAGCAATGTTAGCTGACATAGGATCAAATTGAAAAGGACCTAGTGGTGTTATCAGTCCATGAAATCTTTGGCAGTTAGTTTGAGCCACATAGGGAGGTGCAGATCATCTGGTTGTGGAGCTCTCGGGATTCTAAGAATCAGTGTCTGGAGACAATTGGTGATGTGGCTCGGAAATCGTCCTCAGTGGCTGGTGTAGATGCATTTACTCTTTTTAATCATCCATATCCTTTAGACCTTGTTGCTTCCCAGTGTCTCTGTTCTTTCTCCCTCACATTTCTGCTTACTTTCGTTCTTCTGAATTTCTTTTATCTTCGTTTGTATGCTACATAGAGTGTAGTAACTCGAATTGGTGCACTTCTGTATAAAGTTTCATGTTGAAGTCAGTCCGTTAATCAGTTATTTATTTCATTAGGATTATAACGGTTATCTTTATGTTTTCCAGAAACTACATACATTTATTCGTCTTAATGAATTTTGAATAAAGCAAGAACAACAGTGGTTTATGCAGAATAATATGGTACCATCATTGCTTATTTCGTTGGCTTCTCATCACCTGCTGCTTACAGCCTAGATAAATTATTATTAAGTTTATGTACAGAAAAGTTTTAATATACTTGCAAACTTTACATGATGTCACTTGACAGGATGTTCTGAACTCAGTGGACAGTGCTCAGAAAATTATGCTTATATAGTTTTACACAGGCAGTTCAAGTTCAAACAAAGTAAATGAATGCATACAATGGCAAAGGAGTTACGTAATATGCTGAGTACCTAATAAGTTAGGTGGTAATGTACTGAGTTCAACTGAAATCATAGAAACAAGAGACAAGCAACATTACACTATATCAAAGTGGGTTGAGGTTAAAGCCAAAGATTACGTAATCAAATGAAAGAGAGAATAAAGACATCGAGTTACCAGCACGGGCAAGGAAAGACTGATCATCTCTTCTTTCTGAACTCATAAATCGGGTTCCAGGGGTTTGATAGAGATTGCTTCGGTAAACTTGAGGAGAATTGAGCTTTTTTGTCTATTGATGAATTTAAAGGAATTTGCGATTTCCACCTCATGACTCGTAACAAGGAGATGTCTGGTAATGACACTATTATAAGAGTTTGTTGCCTTGAGACGTAGGTTTTTCGGTACATGTTCAGAAAATCGGAGATGTGTCCTTCTTTCTGTTCTCCCAGTTTAACTCGTTTACCATTGTATGCATTCATTTACTTTGTTTAAACTTGAACTGCCTGTGTAAAAATATATAAGCGTAATTTTCTGAGCACTGTTCACTAAGTTCTTAACATCCTGTCAAGTGACATCATGTAAAGTTTGCAAGCATGTTAAAACTTTTCTGTACATAAACTTAATAATAATTTATTTAAGCTGTAGGTAAATGATGAGAAGCCAACGAAATAAGCAATGATGGTACCATATTATTCTGCACAAACCACTGTTGTTCTTGCTTTATTCAAATATCTTTATATTATAGTGGATAATAAACAGTGATGTGTCGAGAGTATTGACATATTTTTGATTGGACACTAGTCAGTAACTAGTGTAGTGTGTCTAGTCTTATCTTTGGTGCAGACTGAATTCTATCAGTCAAGTTTGCAATGTGGCCACCATTCTAAGTGGCTCGCCATCACGGTGGACTGTGAATTGTTGGTATTATATGGTTGAAGGCAATCGCGAGCCTGAATAGCTCAGTGGTAACGTCTCTGACTGCAGTACTCACTGGGTGATGCGGGTTCGAATCTCAGAAGGGACATGAGTTCTTGCCAGGTCGCAGATACTCCTGCCTTGCTGACTGGTGTGAGTGCCAACTAGCACGAAATGCAGATCGAAGGCTTCCTGTGCCCGATTGCCGTCAACCATCTAATACCAACAGTAGTGACATATATTATTCACATTGATTTTTCTCTCTGTTAAAATATAAAAAGAGTTTACCACTTGCCACGCCTGAGCATTTTGTACAGCATAAAACAAAATTTTTTCCTCTTCATCATTTTCCTTATTTTTTATAGTGTTCAAACTGAATCGTTTATTGAATTTATGACTACAGAAGTACAAACTGAGTCAGAGTATGAAACAACAACTGCACAGATCTCATCACTTACCGTTGAAACACAAAATACAAATTCCTATCTTCCAAATGATGTTTTAAATTCTACCCCCACCACCACAACAACAACAAGTTATGATATACCCAGTGAAAGTGAACTACTCCACAGTGGTGGTGGTGGACAGCCTCAGAAACAATCATCTATCATTTCAGAAGGCTTTAACAAATCGATTGAATTGAGTGAATTAATCAGTCAATTAGCAGATGAAATGAATATGTATGATCAAGCAATACTCGATGTTGTCAATCGTCATAAAACTGAATCTTCCCCGTTGTTATCCTCTGATACTACAGCCTTATCACAACCGATAGTATTTTCACACTCTAATTTCGATAGTATCGGAGATATACTTGAGAAATTAAGACTTTTTAAAGGAACTATCAAATCTCGTCATGAATATATCACTAAAAGTTGTGTATCTAAGGTAAGTCTAATATATTTCTATATAATATCATAATCAATAAAACTGTGCTTGTTTTGAAATCATCGATCAAATATTGTGTATTGGCTGACTGGATTGATTTATGCCTTCAACTTTCATCTGGTTGGGTCCTGGGTTCGAATCCAGTTCCACCTAATTTTAGCCTGTGCAATTAGATAGTATTATAAACCCTCACGCTATATAAGTGTGGCTCATAGCCTATATTATGAAAATTGTTTCGGGAACTGAGTCCAGTTATATTCATTACATATTTATAATTTTGTGATGTATAGATAACAGTTATTGAAACCTTGAAAATGACAAAAGGAGGCGAACCGTTGTTACTTTTTGTTTTGAAAATGTAATCGTCGCTGACACAGCCATTTTAAGGATCGAGCTCAGTACTTAAAGGTTTCAAGACGTATGCATCATCATTTTGTCATTGAATTAAGGTCAACTGACTTACGACATCCAACTTTACTTTTTGCATTATAGAGCCGATGCCATTTAAATATCATTACTGGTCATACTAAATTTTATGGACACAACTGATCTTCGAACTATGATCAATTACCTGTCCACTGCACGTTGATTTTTATTACTCCTCCAGTTGATATATATATATGTACATATTAGTGATGGAATATATCTTGTTACACGCCTCCATAAACGACCTGGTACAGCCGAGAGTGAGTAGACTTCGGTCTTCCTCTCGAAATACTGTCATACGGCCTAGCATTCATAGCCTCTGCCAGGTAAATCCTATTTACTGCCTTCACGCAGCGTGGTGTTCGCCCCTAAAGTGAAATAGCGAATTCGAATGTCTGGCGCTTAAAACCAGACTGGTGGACACTCTGGTCTACCTAGAAGCTGGGGGCTGGAAAACCCCGATTCCAAAGCTGTTTTGGCCACCGACAACTATAGAAACGATGCCCCCATTGTCTTGTGGATCAGAATTCAGGTCAAATACTCGCATGGTCACCCCTAAAGACAACCGCTTGCCTCGATCTGGGCGTCCAGGCGTGGTAAATCTCTTGGCGTCCATTATGTATCAAGTTTGTATTTTAATAAAATAAAAATATCTTGTTAAACACCTACAAAGCTAACCATTCAAGAGTAAAATTGCTAATCAATTGCATCCAATAAATAAAACCTGTAATCCATTTTATATGTTTGAATAACATTTTGTAAATACCATACAGAATGCTAGCAAGGACAAATAGTTGAGCATAACAATTCCTTATAGAATATTTTATGGACCCTCAGTATTTTTGCAATACAAATATATAGTGTACATTAAAATATGCTTGTGAATGAACCTGTCGGTTGATTTACATTTTTTTGCTTTGACAGCTAAGCTGATAAATATTTCAAACATATTTTGTTGATTCATATCAGTTAGTTTTGTATTTCTCGTTTATTGATTATACTGGACCTAAAATGATCGGTCTCTGTTGACTTGTTGGTTCCAATGTCTGAGGATTAACATAGTGTTACTTGGTGAATGGTGACTAACAGTAGACAAAGTGGCCTAGTGGTTAGTGCTTTGGCGTTTGGAATGTGAGTGCTGGATTCAAATCTCAATGGAAACACCATCACTCATTGTGGATCACAAGTGCATCCAGCTGACGAGTCCCAAATTTGCATCCTAGATTCCACTGTTAGTCAACATCCACCAAGTAACATTTTGACAATATCTTGCTTATTTAGTCTTCTAACATGACTAGTTAATTGGTGTAATCATAGATGTTAGCAAAAATCTAATATCTGCGGTGTTTTAATGAAATTAACTATACGTGGAGTAGATAAGACATGGAGGTAGAATAAAGTGTTTCTGTTGAACTAGTGTCCAATGCACACACCGTGATGAATCTCATCATCTGTATTACACTTGAATTTCTAAGTTATACTTAAGTGTTTGGCACTGTTAGGTGGTATTGAAAATGACGTCCTTTTTCATATTGTTGTCTAGTTAATAAAGCCTGTAGTACGTTTTCAATGTAAGTTTTTGGAAAAGCTTACATTATTCGATATAAGAAACTTTGTGTTTTATAAGAAGCAGTAGAGTTTCTTTTATTTATATGTATCCTTCAAAAATTTTTCATGTAGTGCATACACGTCATTTAATTTGTGTATTCATTTTATTTGATTACAGCATTCATCTTGTCCACGCATTTTGGAAAGTCTTAATGAGGTTAGTTCTCTTTTTTTTCCTGACCTTTTTCCACATTTTTTTTTGTTAAATATTCTTGTAAAATATTATCTGATGATAGTCTTAATGTTTGAAAAAAACTGTAAAACCACTAGCATACCCAATAAGCGCGTAGCTTTCAACAGGAATTCAAGTGAACATTAAACAAACAAACAAACAAACAGGTGATGAAGATACCTAATCAATAGCAACAGGCACCTATCACCACTTAGGGGAGGAAGTTGAAATAGGTTACTTCTTTCAATGATCTAGACAGTATCGTTTCAACTACAGCCGGATGAGGACGTTAAAAGCAGGTTTGGAAAAGCAACTAACCTTCATTAGCCTCAAATCAGTATGGAAATGTACTGCACTTGGCATAAGGAACAAGATTCAGCTTTTCAACATTCATGTCAAGTCAGTCAGTGTTTCTAATATAATTCAGAGACTTAGCTCTTGCTTCACCAAAAGCACTTCCAACAGTCTGCTGTAATATTTCATCAACAGCTGCCTCGATACTGAAGATCAGATGACCAGCGAGAAATTATTAGCAATAAAAGACTCTGACAACGAACCAATCGAATCCCGCTACCTGACTCTATTATGAGGAAGGAGATGGATTAGACACATTCTGAGGAAACTGTTGAGTGACATCATGTGCCAGGCCCTCGAGTGGAACCTGTGTGGGAAATGACGAATTGGGCTGTGGTCCATGAATGATACAGTGGAGACTATGTGAGGAGGAAACGAAAGCGTATGGGAAACCGTCGCCTTTTTTGCCCCCATTACAATATTTGGGTCTTTCTTTCCTAAAGTAGTTTCAAGTAAAACAAGCATTTCCCAGCACTGCAGTTAGTTTCGATACCTGAATGGTTCTCTTTACTTCCATATTATTTACAAAATGAAAATAGAATTCTCTACAGCTAATGTCAGTCATTGATGACTTCCATTAATGCTGTACATGTAATGTTTTATAGAATGTTCTGTGTTGTGCGTGTATGCATGTGATTTGTGATATCGTATAAGTGCTGTCAAACAGCATAAGTCTGCAAGAAAAATATCAAATTGAAAATTGTAACATAACACTAGTGGTGTAGTGAGTCATAATTTTGCAGCCGATATCGTTTGTGTCGTGATTATAGGCCATATCACAATTCGTCTCTTCGGTCAGGTGATATCTGTAATTTGCACACTACACTAACCGTGTAGTTGACTGAAAAATTAATTGATGAATAATCGTACCAAATTTCCATGCATAAAGATGCCTACATGGAATGGACAATTCATCAACTTTCAAAGCTTCGTGCCCCTAAGCAGAAAGAGGAACCTTATATACGCTCTTTCTTCGAGGATTCAGAAGTTATGTGGCGAGGAAGTGATTGATGAAGAACTGCGTAATCTCCGAGGAACCCTGATGAAAAACGGTTTTCCACCTAGGTTCATAGACAAGAATGTTAAATCTAAGAAGACTTCTGAACAAGTTCAATCGTCCCGAAGAAGATCTCTGCTTAATCTAGAATTCAAAAGTGACATTGAGGCAGAAATCCTTCGTAAACGCCTCTGCAAATCTCTGAGGAAAACATACTTCACCGGAAGCTTACGACTAACGTTTTCCTGCAAGAAACTGTTCAGCCAGAACGCGAAAGACAAGCTGTCGCATCGGGCCACTTCAACGTGCATACACCAGTTTACTTGCTCGTGCGGAGCTGAGTACATCGGCCGTACCATGCGCCAACTTGAAAAATGCGCTCGCGAACACTATCCAGCCTGGCTAGTAAAAGGAGAACGAAAACGTGTATATAGTTCAGTGACAGAACATCTGGTCAATTCAGGACATTCAGCGCCATTCGAAAAATCCTTCAAAATAATATACAAGATTCGATCAAACCTATCAAAGGGAGTAAAATTAAGACTTCTGGGTACAGCCGAGGCACTAGCCATTCAAAAGCTCAAACCCACGCTATGTATCCAAAAGAAATACGTCCAACCCTTGTCCCTGCCATGGCCATCATAAACAGGTAATTCTTTTAATAGTGACCATCCCATTGCCTTTCTTATCCAAACTTCCTGTTTATTCATGTTATTTTTAAGTTTTTCTTAATCCCTATTTACACTACCATATTTTCATATCCGAACTTCCTGTCTATTTTGTCATTTTATTATTTCTACATATTTAATCCCTGATTGCATAAACAATTATTCGTCACAATAGTTATGATCCCACTAGATTTTTTATCCGAACATCCTGTCTATTTTTGTTATTTCTACATTTCTAACCCCCAATTGCACAATATGTCAATCTTCTCAGTAATTATGATGCTACTTTGTTTGAGTTTTATCCACCCCCTGTTTATTATGGCATTTTAATTCCTAATTGTAATTTTATTAATTTGACCCTTGACCGGAAATTATTCTGGAACTTTCCCACCCATTTATTATAAATACACGAATGTACAGCCTGGTTGATGACTTCGTCGAAAAGAAAATTTTCTTCGCTGCAACTGTCTTTTTATTATTCCGCATAAAGATGCCTAAACAGATATTTTTGTAAATTATATACTTGTATCAATAAGCATAACTGAGCAGTATACCCTCTTCGCCATTTATTTCCAGACTAATAATATGAGTCTGTCAGTACCAGTTTCAACGGCGGGTATTTCTGGCGAAGTAAGTGATACAACAGAAGTTGAACTAGATGCTTGGCAAGATGATGATTTCCCTGAACTAAATACAAATACTTCAGGCGAAACAAAGTGTCAAAGTGAACTTCCTACTGATTCATCACAACCAGATGGCGGTGATAAACTTCAGGATGAGGTATGCTGTGTTGTTGTTTTTTTCTTAATGTTGATAACTTTGAGTCATTATCATGAATTTATCAGGCCAATTATTTTGTGTTTTAAGACATGTGTGTTAATCCTACTTATTCATAAACTAAATAAGAGGGTGAATAGTTTAGCTGTCTGCCTGTCTGTATTCGACATAGAACTTTGCACCGATGTGCGGCAGTTCAAGTCGCCACACTCCATGTAGCACACAAAGCAAGAGAAGAAAGTAGGAGAAATGCATAATAGAGACAGTAAACAGAGGTGAAAGACAATGGAATAGTAATAACGAAGAACAAAACAGCTTCATTTGAAATCATAAGTCACAAGGAGTGGATGCATCTGCGCTAGCCACTGAGAACTATTTTGAGCCATGTCACCAATTGTTTCTAACCATTGGTTTTTACCGTCCCGAGGACCCCAACCAGGAAGTCTACATCTTCCTACGTGGCTTAGACTAATTGTTGTGGATTTCATTGACTGGTGCCATGTTTTGATTTGACCGCCGCTAGCTCTTTTCCAGCCTGACCCTATATCAGCTAACATTGCCCGTCAGTCGAGGAAGGCGATGACTAGGCATACGTAACACATGTCCTAACCATCTCAGTCGATGTAATTTCACAGTTTCGTCGATTGATTTCCCCTCCTTACCTAGAACTCGACGCCTAACCTCAGTATTGCTCACCTTATTGTACCACTTCACACGGGAGATAGAACGCAGACACCTATGATCAAAGACAGCTAATCTTTTCATGTCTTCCGCTCTCAATGGCCATGTCTCACAGCCATAAAGGAGGACGGAGCGGACTGTTGAGCAGTACGAACAGTTTAGCTGAAATGTCTTTAAAAACTCAAGTAGCTGTGACTGTGTCGTCTAGTTATTTTTCGTACTTTAGAATTGAAATACAAACATGCTTAACTATTGCGATATAGATAGAAGGCGTGATAGTATATCTTTAATCCACATACTATATAGAGATATAAATGTTGCTCTAAAACTCACGTGGTTTGAGTATTTCATGTGATCATTTTTCTTTTAGTGATGCAGTAACTTAATTTGCTTTAATCACTTGATAATCGAAAGCACCAACATAGAACGTCACAAAAATTTAATCTTCTACGCCACTTAATAGTACAAAAAGTTAAAATCGACACATATGAAATGATATTGAGACGTGTGAAAAGAATTAAACCAAGTGAAAACTTATTCAAGCGTTGGTTTGTAGGGATACGATTTGATTGGTTACAGAATTTCATCATGAACTGACATCGGTTAGAGAACTATTGGAAAACCTAGGAGTACTAGACAGCTGTTTGGTCCTAGTCTGGGACTCTTCGTCAGTACTCACCCACTGAGGTTCGAGTCCAGGACCTTCCGGTTACGAGGCGAGCTCGTAGACCATTCAGGCACTGGAACCCGATCCAATGGCCAGCTCATGAATTCCAACTTCTGCCGATTCCCATTAGAACCCAGGTAACTACTGTGGGAAGTCTTGACCAGTAGGGTATAGCCGGTCGAGTGTGAAGACAAATACTCGCCGATGACATGGGCTAGTGGCAGAAGTTGGAATTCATTCGCTGGTCATTGGATCGGGTCCCAGTGACTTAATGGTCTACAAGCCTGCCTTGTAACTAAAAGGTCCTGGCCTCGAACCCCGGCGCGGGTGCGCACTGACGAGGAATCCCAAACTAGGACGAAACAGCTGTCCATTACTCCCAAGTTTTCCAATGGTTCTCTGGCCTATGTCAGCTCATGATGAAAAATTACTACTTTCAATCTACATTTCGTCACCAACTAACATGGGTTAGGGAATCATTGAAATCAAGGGAGCAATGTACATCTACTTCGTCCTTGTTTGGGATTCTTTAACGGTGCGCACCCACAAACACACCATGGGTTGAAACTAGAACCTTCAGGTTACGAGGCCAGCTCGTTGATCATTCAATTGTTTGAACTGGAATTCAGTGAGACGTGAATTCTAACTTCTGTCAATTCATATAATAGCACTTCCGCCATCCAATTCCTTTAATGAGTGTCCTCTTCACCTTGACATGGTGTACACCACTGGCCAAGATTTCTCATTACGACTTAAGGACGTACACCCAGTAGCCACCAATAAGTTGGAGATTAGTATTTATAGTATGGGTTTTGTAGGAATTTGGAGTAATTTCAATGTGAATTTCACCAGCAACTAGTATCTGTTACAGAATCATGAAAAGGAGAGAGCATTGAATAGCTTTTTCGTCCTAATTTGGGCTCTTCATCAGTGCACACCCACAGATGACACTGGTTAGTGTTAGCACAACATAACGAATTGATGAAAACTATAATTCATGAGTTACTGGGTTCCAGCCTAAGTGGGTCAAGGAGTTGGCCTCATAACCTGAACGTCACGGGTGCGATTCGTGGTGGGGTGGGTAGTGGGTCTGCACTATTGAAGAGTCCATAACCAGGACGTAACAGCTTTTCAGTGCTGCTTGGTTTTCATTGATACTCTAAACGATGCTGGTTCGTGATGAAATGTACGTTAAAATTAATTTAAATTTGTACAAACCTTTAATCTTAATATTTATGTTATCCAGATTTTTGTGGAAATTGAAAGTTAAATGCATTTCAAGCCTTTAATCTGAAGTTGGAATATCGCAAATTCTTTATGACTCTCTTTGGTTTATATTTTTGATAATATTTCATCATCTGTGTGTTACACTTCAGTGAATCGTCAACAAAGTTACAAGAGATTAAATTTACCACCTTTGACAACTTGACAATTAACTTGACATCTAAGGGAAAGAATGCTGTAAAGTAAATCTGTTCTCCTTCACCTAGTTACTAAGTTACAGATATTGAAGGTGTTTAGCTTGAGAGTTACATTTGTCTTCGTAAATCTGTAATGTGTAGAAAACAAGTGAATTGGTAAAGAAATGTTTATTTGGAATGGGGTATCTCCGTATATAACGAGATTATGTATACCTTGTCTTCAAATCACCATTTACACAGATCTTCTGTGTTGTGCTACTGCTGTCCTTCACTGTATTGTGTTTCTTTGTCTTCCTTTTCACGCCTCCCATGTTTCTCCGCAGCTCTGAATCATTTGCTCTCTCTGACGTCAAATCTGTCTCCCTGCTATTGATATTTTTATGCCTATGAATGTCTCTATATATACTACTGAACTGGCTTCAACACAACTTTCCACAGATGTTAAGCAGTTCGAGTTGCTGCATTCCATACAACACACAAACACAAGAGAAGAGAGTTAACAGAGATTCAAAAGAAAAACAGTAAACACCAGTGTTAGGGAAAAAGAATAGCAATATAAAAATAATAATAGAGCTTTATTGGATATGACAAATCATAAAGAGTGAATGCATCTGCACCACTGAGAGAACGATGAGTTTGATCCATATCACCAATTGTCTCCAGCTGTCATTGGTTCTTACCATCCCAAGGACCGCAACCAGGAAGCCAGTCTACACCTCCCGACGTGGCTTATATACTACTGATGAATCCCATCGAGTAGCACACGTCACAATAACATTTCTTTTACCCGGTGAATCCACTAAACTCTAGAGTGTTTTTTGTGGTTTTTTAAATACATAAGTTGGCTTTATTTGCATATTTTGCAGTAATCGAGTGCTGTTTTTTTTAACTATCATCACTCAGACTACTCATACAGTTTTTCGGGGCAATTATATGGCATATGCTTTTTTTTGAAATGGCATCATCTGCTTTATCCGGCATTTCAATGAATAGGCAAAAATTTAAGAGAGCATGATTTCATGACAATTCAGTAATATACATTTAACTTCTGAACTTACTGCCTCCATTTAACCCATTACACTTGCGCATATATCAGTATCAAGTGACATTTTTTTCTGATAAAAGTGCAACAAATGTAACGTAATTCAAGAATATAATTCCACCGATAATATGTACGTCAAAATTTATAAAAAAATTCAAAATCTCATTTGAAAAGCATATAAAAAATATAACTTGTCATTAAATCACCATAGCAACGGACTACGACGCTACAGTAGGCAGGGAAATGCAATCAGGCCACTCCTTTTTTTGAATTTGTCCAAGATCCACCCACGGGTGATGATGGACAAGTCCCAAAGTACGCCTACCACTTTTTTTGGTTCACGTGGAATGTAATTGTTCTATTTTACAATAAGCAGTCACCAGAACGTGAGAGCTTAAAAACTGTCATCTTGGTTGACAATTTTGTTAACTTTTTTGCATTTTATGTAGTTGGGCTTTCTAGATTGTAGAGGCTAACTGGGAAAAACATAAAAACTGAAATTCTTCACATCCATTCAGGAAAAAAGCTTGTGCTGTTGACACCCGTCATTTCATCATCGTGTTCTACTTTTACGAATTGATCTACTGAGGGACATTTTCGGTAAGAAAACGTAGAAATATCTTATCTTATGCCAAGTTGAGTAGCTACTGTTTTGTAATCTCTAATCATCATTATCATCTCCGACTTAATTTATTCCAAACTTTTCAGCTTTCATCTTCTCCAAGTAAACTGAAGGCGAAAATTCAACAACTAGAAGAAATGCTAACAAAAGACAATGTGTCTAATGCACATCGTATAGCTGAATTAGAAAATCAATTGGAACCGTTTAATCGTTTACAAAAATCCCTGAACAAGAGTATTTCACACCTGTTATCACTTCCACCGCCACCTACACTGCCTAGTCATTTACTTGACAGGAAAACTTCTTGTTCTTGGCCACCTGCAACTGTTGAAGACCAACTGGCATTGTTAACTGCTTCTGAGGTGTCTGCACGCAATGAAATTATTCGTTTAAATAATTCACTTTTATCATTACAAGAGAAATGTAGACAATTAGAGTTGGATAATCAACAGTTGTATAGTCAAATGAATAAACGTGATGAAAATGAAAAGTCTTCTGCTGCTGCTGCTGCCGCCGCCGCTTGTATTGATGACCAACAAATTTCAGATGATTTTGTTGAATTAAGCTCTTTAGCTTATCAGTTATGTGTATCTCTTGATCCAGAAGTAGGCGAGAAAGAATGGAATCCAGACGATTGGGAAATTGAATTGTTTACTTTACTCAAAGTGAGTGTTGTCCTCTTTTTTCTCTCTCTCTCCAATAATCAATTAATGCTTCTTCCAATTTGATTTTGTTTTCGTTGGTGTGTACTGACGAATTTGTGGGTCATTTCAATTATAATTTGAATTTCCTGGCAAATTAAATTGTTAATGTCAACAGGGAAGATACGCCAACATGCGAATTGGTAATGCTATAATAATTTATGTTCATTTTACTGGTTTACGGTGCGTTTGTGGTTTAGTGGTAGAATGCACGTGGTCCGGGTTTGATTCCTAGCCGACGCACGCCTAAACCTCGTTAGGCCTTTAGTAAACCTGGCAATAAAGGCAGTTTAGGTTTGAGGCTAGACATCTCCCCCCCTCGCTCCGTAAAAGCAACACCACTGCTACTGAAACTTCGAAACACAAGTTTAAAGCTCTATTTTCAACTTGAAAGGCAAAATGAATGAAAAGAAAGCTAGGAAATGTGTTTTTTCTAGTTTGACCACGCATTGACATAAGTTAGAGAACTATTGAAAACCAAGGAGTACTGGACAGCTGTTTCATCCTAATTTTGGAATCATTGGCAGTACGCATCCACTGGGGTTCGAACCCATGACCCTCCGGTTACAAGTCAAGCTCGCTAGTGACTTGCTACAGGACGGAGTTTGCTGGAGTTCTAGTGAGAAGTCGTGCCAGTATGGTCCATCCAGCTGGGAGTGAGGATGGATTTCCCACCGATGATATTGGTTGGTGGTTGCGCTAAATCACGAATTGGTAAAAGTTAAAATCCATGGGATATGCATTGAGTTGGGTCCCAGTGGCTGAATGGTCTACGACCTTGCCTTGTAACTGGGAGGTTCTGTCCTGGGTTCGAACTCTAGTGGGTGCGTACTGCCGATAATTTGATATTTACCAATTTTCAGTATCACTATTTTGAACCCATTCACACCAGGCTGTGTTTATTGTTGTTTGTGAAATCTAAAGGTTGTTGTCACTTTTTTAAACTCCCAGCAAAATTGTGACGGAATTTCACTAGGAACTGTTCACATTGCAGATTACTAGTTAACACAAGCAGTTAACAGAAGTTTGACATCATCAAACTGATTGAGCTCCCTGAGCTTGGTTAGTCTGAACACATTGCTGATGAGCTCAACTACTATTGTAACGGGGGAATACAAGAGACTTGGTAATGGAATTTGATATACACATATAGAAAAACTATGTATACCACCTTATATTAAAATCATCATTTGCACAGATCTGTGTTGTGCTACTTCTGCCCTTCTTATTGTGTTTCTTTGTCTTCTTTTCGTGTCTCCTATGTTTTGCCATAATACTGGTTCAGTTGCTCCCTTTACGTCAAATCTATCTCCTCGCTATTTCATACTTTTTGTACCGTCTTTATATACTACTGATAAATTTTGTTAGTGGCACACGCTACACTATGAAGCTAAACAACCTTCTAGAGTCAACTTTACCTTGTTCTGTGGTTTCTTGTAACCTAATCGATATTGTAATTCTGTTGATTTCCAATATCTGCCAATTCACGACATAGCGCTAGAGAGTCCTAAACTAGGACGAAACAGCTGTCGAGTACTTCCAGGTTTTCCAATGGTTCTCTAACCGATGTCAGCTCATGATGAAATCCTGTAAGCAATCAATCAATTCCCTACAAACCAATACTTGAATACAAATGAGATCCTTGACCAACTGGAGGTTTTTATCGAATCATGATAAACATTGTCTTGTTTGACGTTTTGAGTTCTTGAAATCTATGAGAATTTAAACCCCTCCACACTTTATACATATATACGAGTAGAAATCATGTTTTTTCGGGATGAAAACAGTTTTGAAATGAATTGGGGTTATCTACAAGTAATATATAACACTTTTTTTTGCTGCCATGCTAAATCTTTTTATTCATGAACAAATCCCCATAGTAAACTAATTGTCTTATTCTCTCAAATACTTAGGATCGTTTAGATTCTGAAGTCACTGAAACAGGTGATCAATCTGACAGTGTTGTCAAATTGTCTGCAGAAGTTGCAGCTCTTCGAGATATTCTAGCACAGCATACAAATTTTAGAACACAAGCAGAACGTGATTTAAAGCATCTACTTTCTACAATTCAAAATCAACACGATATAATTGATACATTATCAAAAGAAAAACAACAATTAGAAAGTGCTTTATCAAATATGGAGTCAAAATTGCCAACATCAACTGTTGTTTCTAGTTCTGCGACAACTACACGTCCTACTTCTCCTGTTGTAGCTGTTGTCTCTACTGAAAACTATTATAGTCGCCCTGATGTTGTCCGGATTGATACACAAACACAAACGACTTTACCAATTGATGACAACTTATCTAAAATTGTGAATAAATCTGAGGAAGGCTATGAAGTTTATTGTAAAGAGATGATTCAGTGTATTTGTTCTATGTACAATGAGTTTATTGATATTACTTCAGAGGAGTCTCAGTCTTGCGTTGCACTATCAGAATCCTGTCAACTGACAAATAGAAAAGTTTTCAGTCTGCTTGAAAAGCTCAATACAAAGTTGACTGAGTACAAGGCGAATTCAGATAGTTTTCAATCAGTGTATAATTCTATAGTGAACAGTTTACAACAGAAACATGCAGAAAGTCAGTTATACCATGAAAAATTACAACATTGTTTAACTGAGTTAAATGAAGCAAATAAACGTCGTGAAGAAACAGAAATTCTTGTAGAAAGTTTACGTGAACAGTTAACTGTCAAACAGGTAAGCATACTCTACAGTAAAAATTTTCTTCGATATAAATTTATTAAATTCCTATTTTTTTTAAAAAGCAATAAGAAGACGTAATTTATCTGAATCGTGTGTAATGTATTTGTGGAACACATTTTGAACAATCTGATCACACACGGACTTGTCATAGGAATATATATGAAATTAATAAAGAGGTAAGAGGTGAGAAAATAGACTTAGGTCAAGTTAAAAGGACATACTGAAGGACAACATAACAATCAAGATCACTGAACCAAATAACAGAGGTAATAGTACATCTACCTTGGCTGGTATCCAAACAAAGTTTACCAAGAAAGGTTCAGTGTAATGAAGAATTGTTGATTTGAGCGCATAAAGGTGGTTTAAACTTTCTAATTGCCAACTAGGCCTTCCACAAACTTTAGGATACGCCCCAAACACGTTTTATGGATAGGTTTAAAAGATGTGTTAACGTCAATTTTATGTCCTGTCTCTATAATATGTTCTCACCATTAATGGGTTCTGAAGATTCTATTTGTTTCTGGAATCATTTAGAAATATGCTCTGGAGCCCTTACTTGCAGAGATCGATGAGTCCTCCCTATGTATGTGTGTCCACACGTACATTCAAATTGGTAAATACAGTGGGATGTGACATCATTTTTCGCATGTTCCAAGGGCTTAGATAGATATATCGGCTTCACATTCTCATGTATTATTATATCAGCTGCATAAAAAGTCTTTTTAGCCAGAACGTTCAATCTTTGTTTAGTTGTCAAGCTGCTATGATCCCCCATATAGGGTAGCTTGATATATACGTCTTTCTTAGGGGCGAGTTGAAGAGTGGGTCTCTATTATTTTCATATATATATTCCTATGACAAGTCCGTATACGATCAGATTGTTCGAAATGTGTTGCGCAAATACATTACACACGATTCAGACAAATTACATCTTTTTTGCTTTGTTTAATTACCTTTTGGTTAAATATATATACACCTTACTTCTTTTTGAGTAACCAAGATTCCTCAGTTTCAGTTTTTGTTGGGATGTTGATTAATTTCAATGTTGATTTTGTCATGAACCGACATAAATTACAGAGTCACTGAGAATCAAGGAGCGCTATCCTAGTTTCCTGCAGATAAGTAGCGCAGATGCTTATCAACGACATTATTGTAAGTGGCAGTACTGTATGGCAAATTAACAGAAGTTAAAATTTACGTGTCAGTCATTGGATTCTAAACTATTGACTTTAAAGGTCAATGGATTCACCTCTTAACCTGAAGGTCTTATGTCCTATAATTTCCAGGTTGTTGGTGGGTGGTACTACTGAAGAGTCCCAAGTTGGGACGTAACGGCTTTACAGTACTCTTTAATTTTCACTGATTCTTTAATTGGTCCTCTAACCGATGTCAGTTCATGATGAAATCCTGAAACCAATCAAATCCCTGCAGACCAACACTTGAATATCAATCTGATGCTCACTAGTGACTAGCCCTATTCAGGTAGATAGTTACCTGGGTTCTAGTGGAAAGTCGTGACTAGTGCAGTATAGCAGGTCGGTGTGAAAACAAATACTTGCCGATGACATTGGCTAGTGGTCGCACTATGTCGTGAATTGACAGAAGTTGGCATTCATGCGCTGGCCATTGGATTGGGCTCCAGTGGTTGAATGGTCTACGAGCTTGCCTCATAACCGGAGATTCCTGTGTTCGAACCTCAGTGGGTGTGTATTGATGAAAAGTACCAAAGTAGGACGAAACGACTGCCCATTACTCCCAGGTTTTCTAATGGTCCTCTAATTGATTTCTGTTAACAGTGAAATCCTGAAACCAATCAAATCCCTGCAAACCAACACTTGAATAATTGATATTCGTTTGTGATAAAATGTACATTCAAATCTCCACTCAGGCATCGTCGAAGCATCCTCACAAGGAGCCGACATGTCAACAGAGGCTAAACACTTCTGTCCAACCAATCAATGGGAAAATCCAAATTGAATTAAGTAGTATTGTGGTGAGAGCTGTCTACCAGCCGAAATTGTAAACAACAATTTACGTCTATGTTTACGTCCCGAATCGGGGTCTTGAGTAAAAACAAGAACAAAGCCTAACCTTGAGGAACTCAACAACCAATCACAGCAGACTTAGCGTGGGCGGATACGATTCGCAGATATACCACTGGACTGTCTAAGAAACGGCAACAAAAAGATGACAGAATAACCTTCAGCAGGGAAACAACCAATCAGAAGACGTTGCTTCTCTGCTAACAATAACGAATAATAATGTACATGAAAATCTATGAATATATGTTGATTTGTCAATAAACGATCTGTTACCTGGCCGTTGTCGTTACAGTATCAATAAATTGCTTCGTGCACACAAAAGGAGCTTGATATCACAGATGACTTTCGCTTCAGAGTATTTCAGTGTACACTTCTGTCGGTTTTTATGTGTAATCTGGAAAGTCGTTTGGATATGAATCATAAGACTGATATTAAACTTACTGAGGTGACTAAATATTACAATTTTTTAAAATTTGTATCCAGTGTAATTAGCATACTCTTTAGAGATCATTACAGTCTAACAGTTGAATATCCATTATGTCCTTATATCTATATATTTTAGGCGTTAGAAGTTAATTTTTACTTAAATGACTTATACTCACTCTCGTAAAATATATGCGCCTTGGAAATGTCAATGTTCTGATACATTTTTTGTATTGCTTATTGAAATTTCATACAACCTCAGGGGATTTAAGTAAATGACTTGTTCCGTTGATGTAATCCCGACTGAAAGTTTTCAATACTGAATTTAAAAACATGATAATATTCTGGTGTTGTTGTGTTCTCTGAACTAGATTATTTAAAGTTAGAGCTGAAGAAATTGTTTAGAAGAACAATAGGACCTACTCAATAAAACAACCAAGGTCAGAAAACATAACGACACCGAGAGCATCCAATCTATGTATAAAACTTCATCAGTTCTTGATCATTTTTTGTATATATTAGTGTGCAGAACTACTGTCAGTGTCATTTTCGTGTGGAATATACTAAACGGATGCTGATTTTTAACTTTCTAGTGACTGATCCTCTACACGACTTAACTTAGTCTTTATTGATGATTTGTAAGATTAAGTTTGTTCTATATGTTATACGAATATGGTTTCCTTTCTATGTTTGTTGCATATGCCTTGTGAATAGCATGAATGGAATTGTAAATGATTCATGCTGAAGGTCCCCCATTCATAAATACTACGATGATTAAGAAGTTAATCACTCCGGTGAATTAAAATGTCACGGATCTAGATAAATAGGCCACATCTTCTGCCTGTCAGGCAGTAGTCTAGTTTGGAGAGTATCAACCCAAGCATGGATGCATTCCTCTGTTATTTCCTGCATCTTAACCATCACAAAGAAAAAGAAGTTGACTGGAACTCTACAGTAAAAATTTAATATCGAATGATCAATGTACACCGAATTGTGTATCCTTCTCATCTTTTTTTTTTCATTTTACAAAGGTGGAGACTGAGTCTATTGTGAAACAATCTATTACAATGAATGAATCATCACCAGCAACTCATAAATCATCTGTAGAAGGATTGCATGAAATGCAGTTTGATGGACAGACTGCAAATGAAGAAAGATTACTTGCTGAAATTGAACGTTTACAGGCTCATTTGGTTGAGGTGAGTAAACGTCTAATTAATTATATGTAGTAACCGGATCATTTTTGTCTAGTATGTAATTGTAATTCGGTTTTCAAGTTTTTTCATTTTTAAATATCAGAAGTTAATAGATAGGAAGAGCTTTTTAGGCCGGGATATTATGTCCTCCAGCATCCGTAAACAGGAAGTATTTCAACTGTTGGGGAAAAATCATTATTCCTTTAAAATCTGAAGTTATGACCAATCCACAAATCTATTCATGTTCTCACATAATTGATTGAATTACTTATAGACATTCACTGCCCAGTTGTGTCTGGATTCCCTGCCTAGTCATTATTCGACAAAGAATTCTCGGTTTTTCTACGTGGCTTTTTGTTTTATCATTCAAGTATAGTGACAGTAAATATTAAAATGTATTTAGTCTTAAAATCTATACTGAAATGTAGATGCATTACTAATCACATGACAATTCTTTGTTCATGAATTGGTCAAAGCATCAAGTTTGTAGAAAAAAACTATTTACGTATTTGTGATAAATTATGTTTTTTTATATTGATTTTGGTGTGTTTTCTGAACTGGTTAATTTAGCTGTGAAGCTTTCATTGTCCATTTAGACAACATCTTCAGCGTAAATTTTGGTATGAAATCAACTTTGATTGGACACTACTGAGTAACTAGCGTCATGCTTCTGGTCCTTTATTTGGTGCAGACTGAATTCTATCAGTCAAGTTTGCAATTTGGCGACCAGCATGCTAGTTGGCTCTCCGTTACGGTGCGCTCTGAACTGTTGTTACTAGGTAGTTTGAGGCACTCTATTATGGATAAGATTTTATTTTGATAAACCACACTGTTGTACAGTAGTATTTACTGATGACGTTTCGGACACAAATTATTGCTTATAATCATGTCAAGGTACTCACACAACTTGCAAGAAAGTTGTACTCGAAACATCATCAGTATATATCACTGTACAACACTGTGTGATTTATCAAAATAAAATCTTATCCATAATGGAGTTATACTCTACCACAGTGCCCAAGTTTTATACTCATATCAATATTGGTTGGAGTTAATTGGCAGGAAGCCTTGGATCTAGGTTTCGTGCTTGTTGGCACTCGTCAGCAAGGCATGCCTGCAATCTTGAAGGAAATGGTGTCCCTCCCGAGATTTGGACCTGTGATATAAGTGCATATCCTGACAATCATCATCGTGACTGGTTGTTAATTTATATCTGTATTGATCAATTTTATTGAATCTCAGAGCAGCTGTAATAGTCAAAAATGCCAGTCAAGTACTGAAGCTGATGTACATACAATGAGATTTTCGGACATCTTGTCGATTATCGTGACTGTGAAAAGACGACACTTCCCGACAAGTCTTCTTACCTGCAAATATGTTTTCTAATTGACTACAATCCAAAGCCTTACGAATAAAAATGACAATATAATGTTTTGATGTGCATCTGTGGTTCAGTAATAGAATGCCCACCAACTACGCACGTGGTGCGGGTTCCTTTCTTGATTGATGCATTCCGAAATCTCGTTTAGACTTTAGTAATCCCAGCAAAGAAGGAAGGTTAGATGTATAGCTAGTGACCCCCGCCCCCCAGTAAAAAAACACATCAACAACACTGTTATTGAAACTTGAAAGCTTGAATCCGGATGTTCCATTCGGAAGGCAAAGAAATCAACAATTGCGCTTATTTGTGTCGTGCACAAGTTTTCTGTCTATATAATAATTATTAATTACTCTTTCTCGCTTTATTCTCATTCGTATAATGAATCAGATAGAAGAATCTTATACAAATGAAGCTGTTAATGCAGAAAATCGTGAAGTTGAACTTCGTGGACGATTAGCAGAAGCTGAAAAATCTCTTACCAATCTAACTGATTCTTGTAAAACAGCAAATGAACGAGTATCAACAGCCTATTCAGAACGTGATGAAGCATTGAAACACTTGGAAGCTAGTCGTCGTGAAGTTCTTGATTTGAAAGAAAGTTTATCAACTCTTCAAACTGTACTGGATAATTTCCAACGAAGTTAGTTTTTGCCCCTTTGCTTAACGTTTTACACAATTTAAAAGTATCGGATTACAACTTGAGCTCCATAAGAGAATATGATTTTTTTTGTTAGGGTACACATTGTTACAATATTTTTTTACTGCTCATAATTATGTCAATAAACTGTGTTTGAGTGGTCATACAGTGAAAAAAGAATATTGTATCACTTCGTGCTTTTTGAAGAGAGCTAACATAGAATTTTTTTTAAATTAATCCTCTAAAATGCTTAGTAGATCATTCTCTTTAGTGAATTATCACACGATAACCTAGTAGTTTTCCTTCCCTGACCCACTGATGTTTCTGAGGTTATGACTGATTAGTTGACTGGGTTTCGACAAGAACTTGCTTAGAACTGCTGCACATCAAAGCTGGTACACTCCGTATAACAAACAAAGTTAGAAAAAAGAAATTCAAATGAACTGCACTGAGCAGAAATTTTTACTGGAAAAAGATTAGTAACAAGGAGAAACACGAAGATTTAATGGGTCTTTGTGACTACAAAGAGTGAATGCCTTCGCATCATTGCGAAAGGTTTTGAGCCATATCACCAATAGTCTCTGGTCGTTGGTTCTTAGCATTCCGAGGACCTCAACCAGTCAGTCTACACTTCCCTACATGGCGGGCTCAAACCAACCATCAAAGACTTGACGGAATATTTCTATGTTTCTTTTTTGGTTTGACCACCCGTAACTAATTTCCAGCCTGACATTGCTTGTCGTGAAAGGCGGTGATTCTGTATGCGTAACAGGTGTTCTGGCCGTCTTAATCGATGCAGCATCATCGATTGACTTCGCTTCCATAACTGGCACTCTACGCCCTACCCTAATATTGCTCACCATGATAAATCATTTAACACGGGAGATAAATCTCTGGCATCTGTAGTCAAAGACAGTTGGTCTTTTCTACAGTAATATTTATTGTAATCTGTCATGCAACTCTTTGTCCGTAATTTTTGTTGTATGGCTTCATGAGACAGTGTTGAGTGAGTACTTTTGGATATGTTGAAAATTGGAAGTGCCTTTTTTGTTGCATAAACACGTCAATTATTGACAACTAGAGGCATCGGAATACGTTTTGCATATCTTTTCAAATAGTGAGAAGATTCTTTGCTCAGATGAACGTTTTCGGTGTTGTTGTGTTCTGTGAGCGAAGTTTTTATTGTCCTTCTGAACAACATCTTCATCGCAGTCAACACTTCCATCTGTTCGAAAATGTGACGATTTTGCCAAAGATCAAGTATTCACTAGAGAACATTTGTTTTTTCCCGATGGATGTCAAATATAGACTGCCGATCAATTGCTTAATGGAGCGAAAATTAACTGAACATGTGGATAAAAATAGGCCAAATTAATGATCTCGGATCTAAAGAAATACTGATACATCATCGATATACGAAAAGGAAACCTTAATGAAATTATTAACAAAGAGCATCTTTCAATGCTGAATATCTCTATCATATCTCTTTCTGATCGTGAAATTGGTTCACATATGTGACTCGTGATAATATAAACCGTTGAGCGGCGGTTTCAGGTATTATGATGTTAGAGTCTATGTTTGTATATGTAGTACCTGTAAAGTCCACTCAAGTGATTTAAGAAACTCTGATTATAAAACCGGAAGCTTATTTGTAGTCAAATGACACGTAATTTTTATTCTAATACGAAAAACAATAAGTTTACATCTGTAGACATATTTTTGCTGATATTATAAGGTGTGATTTTGATTTCCTTATATAGAGCAACCTCGTAGAGAAGAACTCTGTCAGCTGACTGACTACAGAGACACTGATCCAACATAACAATACATGTGAAATGACTTTAGTCCTTTGAGGGAACTGTCTATGTTAGACTGCAAAGTACAAAGAATAATAGATGGTAGCATAAAAACAACGCTATATAGAAAAACTACACATTCTGGGAGATTCCTTGATTATCACTCAGCTCATCCACTCACGGTAAAACGAGAGTTAATACAAGGCCTTGCACATAGAATACGTAGACTTACAACAACACCAAATGACCAACGAAAAGAAATAAACGTCTTATTCAGTGTTACTCAACAACAACTAACCAAAAGAATTTATCAGAGAAAATATAAAAAAGAGAAAAATTAGGGTAAAACCAGAGAATGACAAGAAGGAGGATGTCAAAAAGACGATCACAATACCATACAAAAATGGTAAATCAGAGGCAGAATTTGAAGAAAACTCAAAGATATTGGGATTCGCACCATGTTTAAACCAACGAATCCAATTAAAAATAAATCAACTGAAAGATCTAATAAAAATGATGGATAAAAATAATGCAATTTACAAAATATCTTCTGCCGAGTGTCCGAATAAATATGTGGGTCAAGCATTCAAATCATTCAAAATAAGGTCATCCCACAGGAACACAAGCTTACAACAATTTGGGACAAAAACCACAATATTGATTGGGACAATGTTTGTATTCTGTAGTCTACTATGAACACATGGAAAGAGAGACTAATAACAGAATCTATATTCCTTAAGGTCACGCCGGATACATGTAACAAGGATGACTCAGCACAACTGTCAACAACCTGGAATATAATTCTGGATACATAAAAATGAATGGACAAAAAAAGAACTATATACATGAGTACAAATCATAAATGTGTGAATTAAAAACAAAACAATTCCAACAGTTAGTGTGATCACGGGCAGTAATTTCGCTCGAAATATTACCAAAAACAAAAACTTATCATTGTGTGTAAACTGATGCTCGCTAGTGACTTGCTACACGACGGAGTTTCCTGGAGTTCTAGTGAGAAGTCGTGACCAGTGAGGTGCATCCAGTCAAGTGTGAGGATGGATTTCCCGCCGATTGCATTAGTTGGTGGTCGCGCTAAATCACGAACTGTTAGAAGTTAGAATTCATGGCTGCCATTAAATCGAGTCCCAGTGGCTGAATGGTATACGAGCCAGCTTGCCTTGTAACCGGAAGGTCCTGGGTTCGAACCTCAGTGAGTGCGTACTGCCGATGAAATATGATTTATTTGATCTATCCCACAATACTCAAACTTTTTACTGACATTAATTTAGTCCTTTTATTGTTGCTGTTTTTTTTAAAATTGCCGATAAAAAAATCCTTGCACACAAATATTCTACTTTACAGTGGTTTTTCTCCTTTTCACCTCTGTTTGTTTTTTTTCTCCTTATTAGATCAAGAGGCAGCACTTGCAGCTGAAACAGAACATCTTCGATCAGAGCTTACACGGACTGTTCAAAAAGAAATGACAGTTAGACAAGAAATGGAAGAACTTCATAAAACACTTCTTAGCTATCAAGATTTAACTAAAGATTTACAACAGTTGAAAAGTACTAATCAACAATTACGTGAACAAACTATACGCCTCGAAACAAAAGGTGAATTTCAGTAGTAGTAAATACTAATTTCCATCTCTCATGTGTCATTTCTTTCATCATTCATTCTTCTTTGTGTTCTAAGTGGTACGTACATAGGGCGCAAGGTAGCAATATTCATTACCAAATCAAATTTTCCTCTTCAGTCTATGCAAAAATTCAGAAGCATGATGACAGTTATGTACTTCTTGCACAACTGCAATTTTTATCTCTGTTTCTACTGTATCTACACATTTTCCTATCTACCACTTCTATTATTATCATCTGATTGCGTTCCTGTGAAAAGGCCTTCGACAGACAACGTTGACCGAGAAGTAATTTGGAAACTATTTCAACACTCATTCAACAGCTGGCTATATGACAATGCCACGTATCAGGTGATCCACAAAGGGAAACTCAGCAAGGCGTTCGAAGTGAATACAGGAGTAAGACTAGGTGGCTGCCTATTATTATCGGTGGTGTTCTTAATCGTAGTGGACTGGATTATGAGTTAGATTGTGGGGAGTGAGGAGACAGGAACACGCTGGACGACTGACAAGAAGACTCTAGAAGATCTGGATTTCGCGCGTGAATCATTTAGGACTAATGTCACACAAACTTAAAAACTTACAGGCGAAGACCAACAAACTGGCTGAAGAGGCAGGCGGCGAAGACACGACTGCAGGTGGACATAGAGAAGACGGAGGTGATGAAGATAACCAACCAACAACAACAACTAACAACGATCACCATCAACGGCAGAGGTTACTCCCTTCACTTGCGTCGGTGGCACAGCGGTAGAATACTCGCCAACCACGCATGTGGTTTGGGGTTCGAGCCCCGATCGACGCACTCTTTTATCTCGCTAAGCCAGTAATAAGACTGGGCATGATGCTAACAACCTCATCCCGTAAAAATAAATACCACTGCTCTAGCTTGAAGCCCTATGTTCCATTTGGAACGTAAAGGAATAAAAAAAAACTTCCTTCACTTATCTAGGAAGTGTGGTTTCAATCACAGACGGAACGAATGAAGGTGTCAAGAACAACCAGAGTCAAAAAGGCAAGATACGCCTTCACCAACCTGAAACCAGTTTGGAAATCTTCTGCACTGCACTCAACCAGCATAAAGAACACGATTCGGATTTTCAACACAAATGTGAAGTCGGTCAGTTCTTCTATACGGGTCAGAAACTTGCACTGCGTGTCGCGAAAAGCATTTTCAACAAGTTACAGACATTGATCAACAGCTGCCTCCACACTAAAGATCAAATGGCCAGCCAGAAAGAATTAGCAACAAGAAACACTGGTAACAAACTAACCAAGAACCTATCGTTCAAAAATATACAGGAGAAATGGAGATGGAAACCGTTGAATGAAATCACATACAATGCACGCCATCGCTCGAGTGCAATCCGTATGGGAAGCGACGAATGGGTCGTCAGTGCGAGGATGACATGGAGGAGATCGTGTGAGGAGGAGATAAAACCTTATGGGAAATCGTGGACCCAGCTGAATAGAATGGCAGAAAATAGAGCAAAGTGGAAGTGTGTTGTTGAAGCCCTATGTATCACCCGGAACCCAAGGGAACAATAATAATAATTGCATTCCTGCATGTTGTTTCTCCCCTTCTTCCCACTATCTTCACTTTATTGTTTAGCTAAGTCAAATAACATAGACTAAGGCATTATAATCTGCTTATTATTTAAGGTGTCCAATGGTATGATGCATATCTTTGAAAGTGAATAATTCACCAGCTGTTTAACGACTGTGTTTGTTTTGTTTTTCTTATTCTTTCAGTGAAAAAACGTGATGCAGAAGTTGATGGACTACGTGAACGTCTCACGAAAATGGCTGTAGACACAGATGCACGAATTGACAAGTATGCTAAGATTATTATCAAAATTGAATTAATTTAATTACATACATTAGACTGTATTTTGGTTGTTATTTTAAACTGTTAACTATGTATGTGGTCATTGAATTAGTTGTGTTCTTCGAGCTGATTGATTTAATTGAGAAGCTTTCGTCTTCCTTCTAGACACCGTCTTTAACGCGTGTTTCAGTATAAAATGAACTTATATAAAAAATATCTCTGAAATAACAGCTAGAATATTAAGACCGTTTGAAATAGTTATAGCACACAAACCAGCACAACCACTTTATTCGATATTGTGCATACCAAAAGATGATAAGATCAATACTATTTGCAAAATAAATTGCATGAACTGCGATAAACACTACATCGGTCAAAGTGGGCGTCCTCTTCAAATCCTAATCCAAGAGCATGCATGTAGATAATTACGGACACCAATTTGATTGGGAGAATGGAGAAATTTTATGAAGAGGAAACACCAAAAATGCTACCAGGGAATTTCTGGAAGCCTGGTACTCAAAAAAATCACCAATTAACAAACACATTACCTCTATAGACGAAATTTACCAGCTAATAAAAAGTAAGTCCCATAACAAGAAAGTTCAAATTCCAAGTCAATAAAAGTGATCAATAGAGATGTAAATCAACAACCAGTCACGAAGGTGGTTGCTAGGAGATAAAATTACATCATTCATGGAGAATTCAAATGAATTCATTTTATACTAAAACCTGCGTTGAAGATGTCTAGAAGGGGGACGACTAAAGGTTCGTGATGAAATCAACCAGCTCAGAGCACATAACTAACTCAATGTCATCCACCTGAGCGAAAAATCTTCTCTGTTACCATATGGTCATATTGATTTGACTATATTATATAATTTTCTTTTACTGGGTTGGACACTTTATTAAATCAAAGGTATCTCTTTCAGAGCAAATTCACAGAAATTTCTAATAGACTCTAATATTTCCATCAACTGATTCGCAAGCCTGTTGGCTGGAGGTCTGCACACTCATGGGACGAAGATCCATTAGTCCAATCAGCTCTCCCAAAAAGATATATATATATCCTCACCGTTCAAGGGTGATCACCAAAGTTTGATAGCTAAGCGAAAACTTGGAGCAGCGCTCAATAGAAATTACATTGCAGCACAAACAAGACTTATGTTATTCTGTAAACCCTCATAGTATTCGAACGATATTGTCACATCCCAATGTGTTTACCAGTTTACATGCATGTGTATTCACACGAAGGATAAGTAACAACCATCGATCTCTGCAGATCAGGGCCACAGCAGAATACATTCCTAGGTGGCTCCAAAAACAAGTAGAATCACCTGATTCATTGTATCCCGGAAATAGATGTCCAACGTCATCTATCGCAAAGCATATCATAAAGACAAGTCATAAAGTTGATTTCAATGGTGCCCTTAAACCCATATATAAAATAGGTTTGGGTAGTATACTTAAATTCGTTGAATTCTTAGTCATAAAAAGGCTCAAACCTGTTTTCTGCGTTCAAAAATTATTTTACCTTTCATTGTATTTGTTTATGTACAAAATCTGCTACTACTGCTCTTAATTCATCATGATGGATGTCAAAAGTCATGTGCTAAGTAGTTGCACTGTAGCGTTATCTGTCATGCATTTTTTTCGCTTCATTTTTGTTTTCCTCTAAAGTGTGTTTTACTCAGTTTGTTTGCTGTTCAGTAAATCTACAAATTCTGCATAGTCTGTAACTTATATTATTCGAAAAATCAATAGTCAATCTGTTCGTTTTTTACTAGTTTCTAGTGTTTAATTTTGAGAAATCATAAGTTGGAGATTTGAATCCCTTTGAACCATTCAAGTCAGTCAGTGCAGTAGTGTTATTAGCCTTCACATGTAATCTTTAGCATTATCCTTCCTTCTTAAAGTGAAGTAACTGAGCATTCAAGCAACAACCTTAGGCAACCGTAGTTTTGCACGGTACTTTGATATGTGGTGGAAACACTGCTTGGTGAAGTTGAATTCAATGTCTCCTAATGTATGCTTATAGGTCCCAAATTTGATCACGAACTGACTTCAGCTAGAGGACCATTGGAAACTAGTGAGTATTGGACATCTGTTTCGTCCTTGTTTGGAATCCTTCATCAGTAAGTATCCATGACCCCACGAGGAATTAAACCCCAGGTTATGAGGCGAGCTCCAATGGTCCATAAATACTAGGCCTTACTAATTCGCCATATATATATATATATCGCAGTCACTAACTAAAGTCATTTCGTGGTGAAACGTGCAATCAATCAAATCGCCGTAAAGTAACACTTGAAAATTATAGATCGATGATTGTTTGTGGTGCATAAGTGAGATACCGGGTATGTTAAATGTGAAACAATTTTCATATGTTTTAAGTCAATCTGAACAGAGAATATTCTTTTCAACAATTTCTCCTCTTAAGGTTCTTACAATCATAAAGTATACTAATATTTGTTGTTGTCGTTGCAATAATGACCAGTTATGCGACGGATACATTTTTACCGTAGAATAACAGATTACTGGTAGTTGTAGGGTGACAAAATAAGTAGTATTTGTGTGACAAACGTGCTAGGCTGAATTGAATTACAAAATATTGTGAAATGGGAGACAATGGTGGTGGTGATTAGTCATAATAGTTTACAATCCAGGGGAGATACTCCTGCAGAGATTCTATAGCAACACTTCACCAGGGCGATAAAGAAAATTTTCTACTCTGTACATCTGTTCCTCTCCTTTAGTAGCTGTCCAAGGTCCACCCAGCAACTGAAAGCTGTCTTACCTAACCTTAGTTCTTCATGCATATACCATTGCAACTGATCCTGTGATTCAAGATATATAGGGCGTACGATTAGGTTGTTTCGTCTATGGGTTAGAGAACATTTACCAGCTTGGTTCCGCAAGGGAGAAATCAAGTACACAAAAAGCTCGATCCCGTCAAAATGGTCGATACTGGATATCGCATCGACGCCAACACAGCCTTCGCTTACGTCTCCTACACATAGCTGAAGCTGTTGCAATAAAATAGACTAAACCGGAATTTTGTATCCAAAATGAACACGTCCAGACGTCGTTCCTACCGTAGCTAAACTTGGATTAATGATTCTTCTTCTCACCAAGAGTGTCTTTTCTCCTTATTCCTCTTGGGTATTTTCTTATTATCATTTGTTATAATTTATACCCTTCATTCAAACATTCTCTCAATACTATCGAATTTTCAACTTTTACTATCCGGACTTATTATTAGTGATGTTATTTCTTTTCTCAAGATATGCCTCCACCTGTTTCACTTCACACATTGGTTATTTGGTTATGAACTTCTCATTGCAGTCTTACTATCTCTTCTTTTATACATACTGCTTTGTGTTAGCCACTCACTCACCTGACACCTTTTATAACCTTCAACTGACTTGTCAATTTTTCCTACCCCACATTCTACGAATCTATTATGAATAATCACCACCAACATTGTCTCCCATTTCACAATACTTTGTGATTCAATTCAGCCTGGCACGTTTGTCACACAAATACTACTACTTATTGTGTCACCCTACAACTACTAGTAATCTGTTATTCTACGGTAAAAATGTATCCACCGCATAACTGGTCATTATTGCAACGACAACAACAAATATTAGTATATTTTATGATTGTAAGAACCTTAAGAGGAGAAATTGTTGAAAAGAATATTCTTCGTTCAGATTGGTTTTTAGTTCATGATATGGGAATATTTCACTCTATTAAATTTTCATACACACCTAAATATGTCTATCTCTCGGCTAAGACGTACATTATTGCATCCACCCCTTTGTGACAATTGACGTTATATTTGTGTCCATGCTTTATTTTACCCCATAGAATCAAAATTCGTTATGTTGATAACAGATTAATTTTCTGTTATATTCAAGCGTTGACTGTGTCATCTACAAAGTGTACAAGGGCGGGGTTAGATAAACAGGTATATTGATGCATCGAATCATAAAATTGTGAATTTTGCTGTAATTATAAGTGGCCATGCATTTGTTTACACATGTATACATCATATAGCCTTGATGGTACTTTCTTTTATCACAGCCCTTTTTCTGTTCATTTCCCTTCTGTAGGATTCTAATTAAAAACTTATTACTTAGCTACCTACAACTACCAGCTAATCAACGTTCCAACGCGATACGAGTGATTGGTAATTTGGTAGGATTTTCTGAAGAGGATTATACAAAGGTTAGTGTTTCTGTGTTTACTTTCTAATTAACTAAAGCTGCCTTCTATTGTTTTTCTCCCCTTTAGTATGTTTAGCGTAAAATATCTCTTTACTTTTTCAGTAGTAAATATCTTCTTTCATATATAAGTAATTCTTTATTAACTGGTGTTCACCTATAATTTGTCTTTAGGATTAATTGTACATTACCCGTTGATTGATTAAGTTAAACCGAAATGCTAAGCTTCGCCAGTAGGACCGTTTCAGCGATACTTAAGGATTGTTGACGTGAAGTTATTTTGATCAGTGGTAGCTAACAGTCGAATCGAAGATGTGCATTTCGTCCTATTTGGGACTCGTCATCTAGTCGTGTTTGCCTAATGCATTAGAGTTTGAAAAGACGGGTGAAGGATTCCAGTCTCTGAGAGGGAACACTGTTTATGAGTATGTAGTTCAAAGGTGAAACTGTTGCTGAAGTCATTGAAAGTCGTGTATCTAAATGTATTAAGCGCTCTTCTTATGCAGCTGACTTACATTTAGTATTTACCAGCAGAAATATGATTCGACGATGCGTTTAAGATGAACTACCGCTTATGTCCACCTCTATGTGCACATCCTCATTCACATGCTCGTGTGGAGCTAATTACAGTGGACGTTGTAAGCGTGTTCTCCGTAAACGCGTAGCTGAACACTACCTGGTTTGGTTAATGAAAGGTGAGCCATAGAACGACGAAGTCTTCAATTTGTGAACACATTCTGGAGTCAGGTCATTCAGCCCCACGTGATTTATCCTTCAAAGTTATATACAGCACCGAATCCATCCACTGCAAAAGCTTACGTTTTCTCCACTTATGCATAGTCGAAGCTCTAGCTGTACATGACTAGAAACCAAAATTATGTCTTTAAAAACGTTTTGTCAAACCCCTTTCATTTTATTCACCTCATTATCGTCTGTCAATACATTACCACCGTCCCTTCAGCTGAGATTTATTTTTCGATTTCACCTAATATTCTGTACGCTAGCATCCAAGTGTTCATTTTATTGGTTAGTTAATAACTACACTGTTCGAGTCCCGCTTCAACTTGAGCGCAACTAGACGGTATTACTAGTCCTTACATAATAAGTATGGATCATATCTCGATTCATGTAACATCTTTCTCGGGTTACTAAGTACAAAATGAAAACAAAACTTAACTGGTTTAAAATAGTGTGTGGTCGAAGTGTCAACGAAAGCCAATGAAAAATTATTGAACTAAGAGCATTCATTATTTGAATTGTTTGCGTCCTTAACTTATGGGAAGTAATGCAAAACTCTGCTGAATTTTGCTAATGTGTAGAAATTATTACAAATAACATGCTAACGATTTCCCAATACAGTAAAAAAAACTTCTAATTTTACCTTAATTCCTGGGAAAATGACTGTAAAGCTGAATACGTTTGTCCAATACAGCAAAATCTTCATTTAATGTCAATCTTGGAGCCTGAAGAGGCGAACTACTAGAATGTTTAGCATAGTTTCAGAACACCAATTCGTGCGTAACAGGAAGAGAAACACTGACGGACATAATCTATTTTGCTGATATTTCATCTAAAAAATAAATCTATGACCAGTTTGTCAAACAGTACTAAACCAAAAGTTCTGGATAATATGATAACATAATGTGAACATAGTGGGTACTAAACTTCATGGAGTTATGTAATATTTAGTAAAAACATCCGATAAGCACTTGTTAAACAATCTATTGCAGACTGTTTTCTTTGTCATGTGCTGACGTTTTATGTTGTGTATTTCTCATTGATACGAATTCTGATTATAGATTGGCAATGAAACTGGGACCCTGCCGAAATTGATGGGATGGGTTCGGACGGCTGTTTCAAATATACCTAGTGGACCTCCGAAAGATGTTCTACTCTCTTCTGAAAGTCCTAATAAGGTTACTTACATTTCTACGTTATATAATTCATTATTTATGTTCTATATGTATATATGCTGTTTTTTTTAATAAAGCAAGAACAACAGTGGTTTGTGCAGAATAATATGGTACCATCATTGCTTATTTCGTTGGCTTCTCATCACCTGCTGCTTACAGCCTAGATAAATTATTATTAAGTTTACGTAGAGAAAAGGTTTAACATACTTACAAACTTTACATGATGTCAGTTGACCGGAGGTTCTGAACTTTGTGGACAGTGCTCAGAAAATTACGCTTATATAGTTTTTACACAGGCAGTTCAAGTTCAAACAAAGTAAATATATGCATACAATGGCAAAGGAGTTACGTAATATGCTGAGTAACTAATAAACTGGGTGATAATGTACAGAGTTCAACTCAAACCATAGAAACAAGAGACAAGCAACATTACACTATATCAAAGTGGGTGGGTAACGTTAAAGCCAAAGATTACGTAATCGAATGAAAGAGAGAATAAAGACACCCAGTTGTTACTAGGACGGGCAAGGAAAGACTGATAACCGCTTCTTTCTGAACTCATAAATCGGGCTCCAGGGGTTCGATAAAGATTAATTCGGCAAACTCGAGGAGAATTGAGCTTTTTTGTCTATTGATGAATTTAAAGGAATTTGCGATTTCCACCTCATGACTCGTAACAAGGAGATGTCTGGTAATGACACTATCATAAGAGTTTGTTCTCTTGAGACGTGGGCTTTTCGGTACACGTTGAGAAAATTGGAGATATGCCCTTCTTTCTGTTCTCCCAATGTAAGTGCTCCCGCAGATACACGTAAATTTGTATACACAGTTGGAGTTAACACGAGAACAGTATTTGTCGACTTTTAACTGCACCAAAGAGCATGTTGTCCGACAGACGGGAACCAACTTAGCTGCAGGATAGGCTCTGGCTAGTGATATACTCAGTCTTCTCTTGACTACGGCTGCAATATTTTCACCTTAAAAATCAAGTTGAATGAAGACAGGCTTTTTTTCCACTGTTATTTGTGTGATATTTGAGCCTTGACTTCTTCCATATTCGTTAATGAACCTTCGAGGGTAACCGTTGTTTTTCAACATCTTTTCGAGAATCATAAATTCTTCCTCTGATTTCTCTGTAGCGCATATTCTCCTAACTCTGTAGTAGAGAGACTTGTATAGTGCTCGCTTGAAGCTATTTGAACAAAAACTATTAAAATGTAGGTATTGTCCATTCCATGTAGGCTTTAGTTTAGCTGACTGACTGCTTTCAACACCAAAACTTTGCACAGAAGTGCAGCATTTCAAGTTGCCACATCCCATGTGGAGCATACAAAGGTAGAGAAAAAAAGAAAAACCACCGCTACTCAGAAAAAATTTAACAAGGAGAAATGTGAAGGAGAAAGGATAGTAACATAGAACACACTACGGTTTAATAGATATATCATATCACAAAGAATGAATGAATCTGCGCCATTGAGAACAGCTTTGAGCAATATCACCAATTTTCTCCGACCATTGGCTCTTAGAATCTCGAGAACCCCAACCAGATAGTCTACATCGCCCTACTTGGCTCAAACTAATTGTCAAAGACTTCATAACCTGATTCCATGTTTCAGTTTGACCACCACTAGCTCCTTTCCAACCTGATCGTATATCAGCTAACAGTGCCCGTCGGTAAAGGCGAGGGCTAAGCACATGTCTTAGATGTCTCAATCTATGTAGCTTCACAACCTTATCGATTGACTTTCCCTCCTTACTTAGCAATCTATGCCTAACGTCAATATTGCTCACTCCATCATACCAGTTAGCAGAAGAAATAGAACGCAGACACATATCATCGGAGACAGTCAGTCTTTGCATATGTTCCACTTTCGATGGCCATGTCTCGCAGTTATAAAGGGGACCGGAGCGAACTGCTGCGCAATACACACGTCCTTTGATCGATAGCATAATATCACATCTACTCCAGAGATGGTGTTAAGCATTAGTCTCGCACCTGAATGCAACTTTGACATTTGGATTGATTGGTAACTACCTTTTGTAGGTCCTAGATCTGCTGCCCATTCTACAGCAACTGATATAGTTGTTTCTAACGTAATCACTACCCCCACTCATATACGATCGAAATACTACACTGAGATTATTGTCGATAGTTCTACAACCTGGTGTTTGATAAAAAGTTGTTGTTAACGAAGAATATGCTTAGCGCTAAATTCTCTTCAGGTTCTTACAGTTACAAAATAACCTTTTTTATCAATATAATAGAACCCAGGTATTCGGCAAATACAGTTTTCATTTAGAGTATAAGTGAGTATTTACAATCTGATCACTTTCAAATTTTTAGGTAACAGAACATCAGGTACAAGTTGTAAAAAGATGCTCTCAAGTAATCAATGGAACTCTACCAATGGTTTTGTAATACACAAGAATCATAATTGAATATTATAACCGTATTTTGCAATTAAGTCAACCTTAGTATACTAGTCTTTGAAAAGTACAAAATTCTGCTCTCAGTTGAAGGGAATAACTTCTCAGAGGTTAAAACCCTATTGATTGCTAGTTGAGTGTTTAGATTACTACGCTACATCCAGTGAAGTTACCCACTGATCTAAGGGTGTCACTGTCGTGTTATCATGTAAGACGTTAATTTAGTATGATTGTTTGAGAATTTAATGCAGCAAATACCTGATAATATAGTCATTTCCACTTCAGCGTTTATTCGCACTTTTTATAATAGCCTAGTCAGACATTGTGAGATCGTCATCGTAACAGTCTCATATTAGTTGATAGAGCACTGAATTCAAACACTGTATTTTACCCAACTATATTTTCTTTATTAATAATCTGCTTACACCTGTAATTTATAACGCAACATCTGTTTTGCTCAATTTCAGAGTTTCACAGAACTTCTACTAGCATTTTTGGAAGAGGAATCTTCTCCACGATCTTCAATTAAATTACCCATGGACTATTATACCCCTGAAATGGTTCATCCAACTACCAATGTTAGAAGACAGATGAGCTACAACACCTCTCAAGGTGATGATCAACAAAATCCCGTGAATAAAACTGTGATTACTTCTGCCTCTTTGACAGATCCACCGAAACCAAATTATACTTCAAATGATACACCGGTATTCTTCATGCCTCAACAATGATCAATTTCACCTAAGTCATTTTTCTAGAAAGACAAAAAAAGAGAGAAAACCACCTTCATTTTTATCGGCTGTGATTGAACAGTTTTCATGTTTGTCTACTGGAGCTTTCTTTGATTTTGATTTCTTTTTTTTTCTTTATTTGTTTGTTCCTTTTCTTTTCGCACATTTCGATGCATCAAAATTTCGACTAAATTGCAATATCATCTCTTCACTTTTTTCAACATATATAAATACTTATAAATACATTTTATTGAAAGGTAATCTAATCTTATCTATGACAAGAAATGTATATAATTCAGTTGTTGTTGTTGTTCAAATGTTAATTCCATTAGTTTAATAATTTCTAATTATGATGACGTGTGAGAGGTGCGTATCCCTTCTAATGTCTACTCTCAGCAAAGGTGCCTTAGCAGAATAACATAGTAGTTACGATCGTCGTCACGTCATGAAGCCGTATACTTTACTAGACTTTCACTTAATCGTTTCTAAATATCCAAAAATAGTAGATTTCCACTCCAGAAAATATTACTGTCGGTGATCTTCTCGTTAATGAATCAGATAAATCACACCACTACACTTTAAACACGCACTAAAAGTAGTGATTTACTTATACTTTTGCAGCCAAATAACATTTGCGTACTTACGAAGATTCAAACATAATGGGGATGCGAAATAAATAATCATTCAGTATTGTACTGTCACGAAAACAGGCTTGTTTTCTTTTTGCCTGTTGAAAAGAGTAGATGAAATTATTGAAGGTTAAGAAATTAGGTGCATGTTCTTGAAATAAAGGAGATCAAATAATGAGTGGAAACAAGAAACGGTGTATTAGTGTGACAGAGTGCGCAACTCTGAAAAGTATTCTACAGGCGTAAGATGGCCAACTTTCAGAAGGTATAGAAGATTACATGACACAGGACCGTTTTAATGAGATATAGTCATCAGGGCAATGCAAGATTCACAGTTATCCCCTTTTTTAAACATGGGTTTCATTCAGACCTTTTGATGGCATTCACGTCAACGGATAGCTCTTTAAGATTCATCTTTGGGAAGAGCTTTCTCGCACAGTTGAACAGTGTTTTAATACACCTTTTTTGTAGCTCATAGGACCGAAGCTTTTTTTCAATTCACATAAAGTTCACTCAGCGTATCTATCTTAGAATTTAACCGTCATTGTCATGTTGAACACCAAGAACAATGTTTGTACCTCCACTGAAGATTTCATGCTAGGATGCATATCATTGATAAGATTTCTCATAAGACATACACGCGTACTTGGTAGAAAAAGTCTATCTGACCGACTACGAAATTCAATCATGTCTGTTGTAGCTTATTCACAAAAATTTCCCCTTGTTTTGAATGACTGGAGGTGTTTTCTGATATTGTTTCCAAAACTAAGATAAAACTATTTTTTGGGTTAAGCTGCTTCTATAATGAAAAACTACTTCTAACTGATTCTGTTGTGGAGAATTTATTAGCCAACTACGTGATATCCATGGTGTGACTAAGATCAGTTCCTGGAAAAAAGCATTTTCGGATCTAGTTTGTATGAAATTTAAAGATAATCTCGGTTTCGATTTAGGAGGTGTTGCTATTTCACTGCCACTGAAATTTAAAATAGTCATCTTTTGTAAATCTGAAAAGCCGCTTGTTCATTTGATAAGACTAGTTTGAATAGAAACAAGACCAATAATTTAAATAGAATAACAATTAATTTCTTTGACTTTCCGCTCTTTGTTTTTTATTTGTAGAATTTTCATTTAGTCAACTGTGTTATTAATTCTCATTGCTTGGTTCTTTTAGTGTTAACAGTTATGTAAAATTAATGTTATTTTCTAAAATCAAAATAACCTGGACATTTTTTTACATGGAAACTGTCTAAATTTGTAACCAATTGGAAACACCATCAAAATAAAGTAATTAAGGTCTTACCCAAACTGTTTTCCTTGCTCTATTCAAGCTTACAAAGTGTACGAATTCATAGTCAGACTTTCATAGCCCTCACTACATTGATGAATAAAGAAACTATATACCTCTGTACATGGTTTGTTGCTTCATTTACTTCAGAGCATGCTTCTTAAATCAGTGCACTAACTTCACTAAATTACACATACATGATATTATAACAATAAACAACAGCAACGTTAATTACGTTTCAAATATTTACGTGCAACACTCTGAATCTGTCAAATTCTTTATAAACCAAATAGGACATAAGCACACTTCATGTATTTACATTTTTTATTAAGGCATCTAAGTTAAATCATTCTTCACCACTAGTAGAATCACTTGAGGAATTGGATGAAAGTTCACTATATTCTGTTCCTGGGCGTTTCTGATGAGGACGTTTAGTGTGCGGTCGAGATAGCTTGGTACCCTGCATAGAACCTGGATGTGTATCACCATGTGAGTAATGCATTTGTTGTGATCCGGAAGAAGCTGGGGATGTAGGGAATGTTTGTCGAATTCCAGTGTTGGTGCTGGGTTGTCGGGGCGGAGCACCGTTTGGCCGGAAAGATACTGGTTGACTTGCTTGTGCTTGATTGCTTACAGGTTTGAGAGGAGGCGGAGGGAGTGTCATATTACGGGAATGTGGCTCCATCACGTTTGCACCCGTCAACATAGCAGCTAGTGAAGTTGAAGGTGGACGGGAGGATGGTGCTTGAGGGGCAGTTAGATCTGAGGTCCCTGCAACAGGATTGACATTTGAAGCGGCCCATGTAGCTGAAGTACCAGCTTGTGATATAGAGATCGGTGAAGAAACCATGTTGACGCCAGGTAAGATCATATTCGGAGAACAAGTAACTAAAACATTGCAAAGTAGGTAGAAAACTAAGTATTGTGAATTATTATAAAATCTTCTATAATAAAAAGGATGTTAAGTGAAATCATTGTGAAAGCAAATTATATCAGCTTCCACATTTTTCCGCTTAGTCAACATTTTTTAATTCATTAACTAATGTGTTAGAAAGTGATGCATAGCATAGCAACCAAAACCTTCACTACTGCTCATTTTAGCTGTTAAATTAAAAATGTCAATGTAACTGCTCAAAACATGTAAATAACTACAGTGTACTACACTGCGTTCATAGCTATCTACTAAAACGTCCAATAAACATTTCCTATCCCGCATGACTTCGTCAACGAAAAGGAAAAATCATTAAGCTATTATGCATTAGATGTGGGTTAAGACCTGTCATATATATATATATATATATAATCATAAAAGGAAGTGGAGCTTCTCAATGATCAGGCTGGTTTACATATTCGCAACGGCAACAGAATAGAAGAAAACTAACACTTCTCCCAATAATTGTGTGCTATCGGTCAAGACGGAAATGATTTGTATAAAAGTATTGGAATTCTTATACCGAACAGTAGTGTATCTGTTAGGACTGGGGCAAGCCTATTTTCACCGGATATATTTGACAAGGACTCTCAAATTGCAGTTTTCTATTCAAGGCATATAGAACAGACGCTACCAACCAGACGAAAACTTAGAAGAAAAATATGTATCACTTTTCACACCTACAGAGAGAAATTACCTGATAACGTCAAGTGGTGCAACTACAGAATACGGCAATGATTAAATCTTCCTGTTCATTAGTTTCAAGCTGGCAAATATCTTTCGTCCAAGTTACATTAACACTTAGAGTTTACTTTACAGTCGATACATGCAAAACAGAATTCCCTATTTTCTCTAATCATAGATAAAACTAAGATATAATTTAATTAAGAACGCAAAAACTAACACTGCATAACATCCATATTTCTCAGTGACGAATCCAGCACTAGTCTACACTAAATCCAAACAACTCAAAAACCAAGGTTCAAGATAATAAAATATATAGATTCTGAAACTTAGAGTGATGACCTAACTGAAAAACTAGCCGGTAAACTTACCTGAAGGTAATACTGAGGACTGGGGTTGATTTGAGTGATATACAGGTGTTTGTGATAACCCGACATTCTGGCTGGAAGAGTTGTTTGCACCTGAATTACTGGAGGTAGATGGTGTGGAAGAGACAGAGATGGAGGCGGCAGCTGCTGCAGTTTCTGACAAAGCGTCCCACAGAGACTGTCGAAAGTTGCCAGCATCATCAATATGTCCTAGGTAGCCCCTTCGGATCTCTTCCTTGTTAGGGTATGGCCGCCTGGGATCTCCCTGAGTCCAGTTATCCGGAGCGATTACGCCATGAGTAGCACTTATTCTGTGCGAAAATCTGATAAGCTCTTCCACATCAATAGGGTTTTTAACAGCATTACTCATTGAATCTAACTTCTGTCGGGAGTAATATAACGCAGTACTCTGTATATAATATATAAACTAAGAGAGATAAACAAACCAGAATGACTTCGGCTTTTTTCAATTGGGTTTGACATTCCTGAATTTGCTTGTCAGATTTTGAACAATCTGCTCTCAGTAAGTCAATTTTCTTCTGTTTCTCGTTGTAGATCTCAACTAGGTGTCAGTGAATAGAATAAAACAAAATGAAAATATTTCAAGTACTTTCTCGGTAAGTTTCTTTCAACTGTTGATCTTTTTCCAATAACAATTCGATCAAGGGAAGAAGTGTGACAGATGGTCTCTTTCTAGTAGCCACAGCAACTATATCCCTAATGTATTTAAGGAAATGACAATTTTGAAAGAACTAACCTTAAAATAGAGTCAGCATCCTCTAAATGACTGACCAACTTTTGTCTTAATGAAACCCTTGTAGACATTGATTTAAACTACGCTCCAACCATTTGAAGGCCGATGCTGATATCGAATAACTTTCTGTCAAGGTTGTGCGAACTTCGTGATTTCTTGGAGTTCGCTTCGAAGTCAGTAGTTGCCGACTCCCATTTTCGGCACTTCCTGCAGTTTAAATTCATGAAGTGAACAGCCAAGTGCTTCTGCAAGGCCTGTGATAGAAGGAGGGGGATATATCGTCACAAAACGCCGTCCAGTTATTTCAAGCTGCCAGTAGATTGGTAGTGTAGGACATTGTCTTCTTGAATCCATGACTGTCCTCCTATAAGCTTCCGTTATGGTTCAGGTGTTCCCTTGTTTAATCATCCAGCAACCTTTTTATAGTCTCTGATAATACTAACAGTAAAGATATTGATCTGTATCACTTTGGTCCTTATCAGTCTCTCTCTCTTTTAAATAGTTGATGGGATCGTCAGCTTACAGTCCGTAGGCAGTTGAAATCCATCTTATGTGTTCAAACAGCTTACTTAGCGTAACATGCAGAGCTTCAGCACACTGCTTGAGAACCACTTGTCTGATAAAGTTGCCTACTGGAAATTTTTCCGGATGAAACTTCGTTAGCTCGTTGCCCACCTGTCTTCCGAATGAGAAAATGAAAGCTACACTCATTATTAGATTACCAGGAAGTTTCCCTCCCGGATTTCTAAGTAAACATACTCCGTGACTACTTTTTTTCTCCTAAGCCTTTTGAATTGGCACATATTCTTCGGGTTGGTTTCCAGTTCCCTAAATATGTTCACCTGTAATGTTGTCTTGCCAGTTCTAACCTCAGGAAAACACCGATTCTTTGCTGTAAATTACTCTGTGTGATCCCATCTGAGTGTCCCAAGCCGTCTCATGTCCTTTCCTCCTGCCTCTTTTCACTCAGTGGACTCGTCACCACAACTGAATCTCAGCCATTTCGCTCAGTTTGTTCATCTGTGCTGAGTGTACCAGAGTGAGGACAACTTGCTTTTCAAGGATGCAGTAACCCAGGTCTGGGAAGGAGATTCACAAGTTTAAAGGGGGAAATCCGGTGATGCAGAGTGGTCTAGCTCTTTCGTCGTGTGAGCCTGAGTGTTCCCCTCGCATCGGGATTTTTGTTATTATTACTGATAGAGTGTCCCGAGAACTGTGTGTTCTGCTTTACATCTACAGATAGCAGTAGCGTGTTTGATCCCTGACTGTCTATATTAATATATGTGTACAATTTGGGCACTGTGATAGTAATTAATTTCATATTAGTTTGTTCACTAGATGTATCACACAGTGAAACAGTATTATTTACTGGATGACGTTTTGAACATAGTTTGTTGTTCATAACCGTGTCAATTATAGTTTTATATAAAACTATAAAACTCAAGTTTCGAAATCGTATGATTATATTTGATGAAATGATTATGAACAATAAATTTTTTTCGAAACGTCATCCAGTAAATAATACTGTTTCACTGTGTGATACATCTAATAAACAAACTAATATGGGACTGTCTATATTACCTAATATTAGGAACAGGAGCGTGACCACTGCGTTGTGGTGTGTTTGCGTATCTCTGTACACTCTTCATACCATCGTCAACAAACACATCTTTGAATAGCTGTTAGTATTAGATTCCCCCTTCACTAGTTGTAGCGGTATTGTGAACAGCCTGACCACCAGGTTAGGCAAGCGAGGGGGTGTGGTCAAAATGCAGGTCTAGAAGGATAGATGGCTACATGACAATCGTAAGCGTTATAGATCCTTGAAACTAATCCGAAACGAGCTCGAGTTCGCTAGAGCAGCGTAACTACCTGGTTTTCTAGAATGACAATCGAAGGTAGAAGTCATCGAAGGTCCTCTAGTTGCTCCTTTCACTTATTTGTATCACTCGTCTACCTTTAGATAATGTTAATCTTTCGGTCAAAGTGCCGACTCCTTAACCCTAGTCATTATCGCATAGTTGGCTTAACCACTACAGACTTGATCAAAATAATTATCCCTAGCCAACTTCTCCCTGACAACTAAGCTATACAACGGTACTGCGTGGTATATGTTGCCTATCGGTGGTCCTAGACGCATGATCTGTATAAGCAGATGGTTGCCTTTTATGATCTAACCTAGAGGAGGGGGTTTTTGGTTGGGTGCTACCTCCTATCTTTGCTGGTGGTCGCATAGATTCCAGCTTTTGTGACATTATCCAGGTCTCTATCAAAAACTGCAAGATACGCAATGATGGCATACTAGAGTTACGAGTAACCATGACCTGGCCGCATACAGTAGTCTAGGTCATGACGACTGACCCAACCATTAGTTTTTTTTCACCTAGCATGTTAGTGATCAGTAGACACTCCTGACCACTAACTAGTACTGTTTACAGACGGGCAACACCAGGATGACTCCAAGAGTTCGGTCACTGCTGCATGGTTCTGGAGTCGTGGCTAATCAACGTTTGAATCAGCTCCTCCTCGCTTCTCATTCACAGCGGACATAGATTGTTGCGTCACGTTTCTCTGTTTCTGCTATATGGTCCCATGGTTACTGAGTGGCTTTATTGCATATCCCCGCTATTTGTAGTGCGTTTGTCTGCTGCTACTGTGCTTTAATGACAAGTTATATCTTTTATATGCCCCGACGCAGTAAAACAAATCTGCCTGACAATGACCGATATCAATCTGCATCGAGTAGAGATAATATATATTTTTCCTATCAATGTAGGACACACCAGTTGTACAGGCATGGATAAGTGTTATTTAAATTACATGAATTTGATTTATAGTGAAATTACATGGTTGCTCTCCTCTCTGACATCAGTTAGTGAGCACATTCTGATAATTAGTCGTTCAACGGAGCACATAGAGAAATATCGAAATATTGTCTTCGCATTAACAAAAAAACCCAAGTATGTGTCGGATAAATTACAAATATTTGGGAAAAAAATAAAGCTTGAAGTCAATTCCTCCATATAACTTTGTTGTGTGCGGCATCGTATCTTGTTGTATGTTCAAATTGGGTATTAATTTAAAATGAGTGATTAATTTTTATGATTTTGACATCATTTTTTTGCAAGTAATACCAGATGTGAGTTCAACTGAATGCAGATTAATATTGGTCAATTTCAAGCAGATTTGTTTTACTGCACTCAAGTCACCCATAGCCCGCCATTTGTCACAGCATGGTTGCTCCGTACGAGTAAGTTGATTAACGCGTAGAAAGCTATATAAAAACCATTTTAGATCGTTGACAGTGCTTGTATAAGATGCTGTACAGCGTCTTGTTATGGTGAGAGTGGATTTCATCAAGGATGCTGAGCCATTACTAGCCAAACCTTGGGGGATAATATATGAGTAAGTGACTTCAATTGTTTCTCAGAGTACAATTCACTTCTGGTATTACTCACGATGGAAATGCTGACAAGCTTGTACAAACATATCACAGACTTTAGATTATTGCCTGATTTGGATATAAATCAAGAATAAGATCCAATGCCGTACACACCAAAGTTATATGGGGAAATCACTTCAAGCTTTATTTTTTTCCCAAGTATTTGTAGTCCATCCAACACATACTTAGGTTTTTTTGTTAATGCAAAGAGAGCGTTTCAACATTTCTTAATGTTCTTCATTGAACGACTGGTTAACAGACTGCTCCGAGAAGCTAAAAACAAAATGGACACAACCATGCAAATTCACCATAAACCAAATTTATGTAATTTAAATAATACTTATCCATGCCTGCGCAATCGGTTTGTCCTACATAGATAGGAATAAATACATATTATTATCATTATTTAGATACTGCTTTGCTCTTTTCATCGAAATAGTTTGTCCGATTTTGTTTTACTTCAAGATATGAATACGCTGGTCAGGTGATTTCGCTTATCCATGTATTGACTTTTGGTCTCCCACCTTTGTTCCTATTAATCATATGATTCCCAAACTACTAACAAGTTACTATTACTTTTAAATGTATATCCTTAACTGTTCACACGTAAACGATGTGAATAACTTTATCACTTTCTTGATGTCCTAACTTTAGAAGCACCAATATCCTCTAACGCAAGCACCTGTTTCACCTCCAATAGATAGTTCTAACCTTTCGCCACTGTAGTAGTTTATTCGTTACATACCATCCTTCCGACATGTACGTACTGTTGATAATTACTGCTAACGAATCTGTCGCAGAAATAAAAGTGGACTGCACATTGACGACAACATAATTCAAAGGCTATTGTCCCTTCTGAATGTACTAATTGCTACAAGAAATGACTTTAGTCCCTCAAACTCTGTAGCCCACAACACTAGCAAAAGTTAGCATTCAGTATTGTGATTTAACATAGAAGGCGAAATCAGCGATACTGGAAGCCATTTTCTTCAGTGACGAAACCCTTGAAGTCACAGTAATCACTGAGTAGCTAAAAGAGGGGAAAGGGGGTTCACGGGATGTATACAAAATATCACTATAAATACATTCGTTAACGAGTAAACTCGTAAGCATTACTGGAAGTTTATATTATTGTGCTATTACGTCAGTCAATATTCTTGACAGAAGTGAATATGCCCAGATGTGGAATAAACTGCCAACGGAAATGCGACTAGTAAGCACATTGCTCTCCTCTGAAAGGGTACTTGGTGACACGCTAGAGGAGTTTGCAAGCAATACTAGTGCCAATTCTCATGTAAGATCTTCAGAAATCATAGGCCCACTAAATGTATGGAACCAGAGACTACACCTGTTGTCTGCTTTGCCTCTATTTATAATTTCACGTAAAAAGGCAGCAGTCATGAAAAAAGCATCAAACAAATAAGAGTCGTTGGCATAGTGTTCATCTGAAACAATGAGTGAAACGAAACAAACACGCAGATGAAAAACTAGGAAACAAGGGCAAAACTTACCAAAATATCAAGTGGAAAGGTATGAGTTCCTTGGACATTATTTGTACTTCACTAACTGGTTTACTTTCCCAAGAGAATGTGGTGATTTTTTGTTGTCAGTGGCGAGGAATTATGTAAATCTACAATTGCAATGATACAGCTCAAATTCATGACCTCGATATCGAGCATCTAACTTCTTGATTTTAGCTTGAAGCCACACAGTATTTTGGTGCAAGTATGGAATTTTCAGCATGTGATATCGGTACCCCAAAATTTGCAGGCCGACCATTGATATCGGGTGTGCGCCGGCAGGGGATCGAATCCCGGACCATGTGCCTGGTCGGCTGTACCACCGACGCCTGGTTTACTAGCCTGCCGGTCCTCTAGCCAGTCGCTAGCCCGGGTGAATAAGAGGCTAGGCGGTGGGTTGCGACCCCACAGCACAAAACGTACTAAACCGCCAGAGAAACTTCAGCGCACAAGAAATACATTAAAAATACTGAAGATCTGAAAAACAAATTTAATCTTCGCTGGAATCGGAGAACCTAAATAACACAGCGGACTGGTGAAAGTCTTCAGGAAGCCAGTCTGCCAGTTGATATGCCTTCTCTCGATGGAACCATCGATAAGGATGGGGACGTGGAATGTCCGTACCATTTACGATGCTGGGAAGGCTGCCCAGGTAGCAAAATAATTGAGATGTGGTGTAGAAGTGCTGGGAATCTGTGAGAGCATATGGAATGGATGTAGACTGTCAAAATTGTCAGTGGTCTACTGCAATCTGAACACCAAGACGACAACCACGGGAGCATTGAGGCAGTGAATGGCTGTCATGGTGTCACCAGTGGCAGCCAAAGCCCTATTGCGGTGGGGACCAACTTCATCCAGTATCTTGATAGCAAGATTCAACTTAAAACGAAGGCAGATCACAACTGTCCAATGCTAAACATAGTGCTACAAACAACGTGGAACAAGAGAAGATTTCTCTGGACAACTACGGATAGTGATGGACAACATCTTAAATGGAGGCATCAAAATACTCATGGGTGATATGGATGCCGAAATGGGGGCAGAAAACACGGGAAGAGAACTTATCATGGACAGGGAAGCTGTGGCTCAGCGAAACGAACGACGATGAGGAACTCTTCGCAAACTTCTGCGTATACAGTGATTAGGTCATTGGAGGTAGTGTGTACAGGCACAAGGACATACACAAGGCAAACTGAATTTCGCCTAGTGGACACACCACATACCAGATAGATTTCATCTCAATGCTATTCAAGGAAGTGGAGGCGCAGAATGCTGGACACAAAGTCTGGAAGTAGGGCTCAGACCATCATTTAGTTCAAACAGTCTTCAAGGTGAAGCTGAAAGCCTTCAGGACAACTAGAGACAGGCGACAGTTGAGGTCCAACACTCAGAAACTTAGCTGAAGGACAAAAATACAAGTGATGCTTTCACTACAGATATTAGAGCAAAGTCGGATACACTGCGTGATACTACTGAGGAAAACTGCGTGGAAAAACATTGGACAAACATTGCTCCCTGAAAGTGATGTTCAAGAAAACATGTACAAATATCCTAAAAAGGAGGAAGGGAAAAGACAAAGAATGACTGGCTCTCAACGGATACCTGGAAGCTAATCGAGGAGAGGAGGATGGCGAAAGAATAGATGACTCAATGTAAAGGTGGGCAACAGAAAGAGAAGCTGAGTTCAATATACGCTGCTTTGGATAAAGAAGTGAAGATAAGTGCTAAGAAAGACAAAAGATAATTATGCGACACACTGGCTGGCAACTGAAGCAGAACAGGCAGACCGCTAGTAAAAGAGACTTCAGAACATTCTATCAGATAACCAGGCCTCTATTTGGGAAGGGATAAACCCAGGTGATGAAACCAATAAAAGATGTTCAAGGGAACCTGATTACCAAGGAGGAGAAACAAATCAAACGATGGGGTGATCAACTCAAAGGACTCTCGAATCGACCATCACCTGCACTCGCCCAGAAACACACCACCAACAACAGAACTCACAGAACTGACAGTGAACACATATCCTCCAACGAAAACAGAAACCCCAAATGCCATCGAACCACTAAACTATGGAAAGGCGGCAGGATCAGATGGAATTCCTCCACCCTGAAGCACTGAAAACGGACCCAGAGGCTGCCACAGATGTTCTCACACAATTATTGCAGAAGGTTTGGAAAGAAGGAAAAACGCCTACCGATTAGAAGAAAGGCTACTTCGTCAAGCTGCCAAATAAGGGAGACTTAGGCCAGTAGAAGAACTAGCATGGAATCATGCTCTTGTCCACGCCAAGTAAAATACTAAACCGCATCATCCCGGAGAGAATAGAGGATGTACTGGATACAGAACTCTACCAGCCCGAAACAATCTAGACATAGGAAAGGCAATTCATGTGCTGGCCGAATTGCAACTCTACACATCATCACAGAACAAAACATAGAATGGCAATCAAACCTCTCTCTACTTCAACTTCACCGACTTCTAGAAGGCCCTCGATAGCGTTTGCCAAGGAGTAATTCGGAAAATACTTCAACACTACGGTGTGCAATGTCTAAGTCTTTAGCAACCTCATTCAACAGCTGGCTACACGACAAAGCCACGTGTCAGCTGGTCCACAACAGAAAACTCAAAGAAACGTTTGTAGTGAAAAGAGGAGTAAGACATGGATGCCTAATATCACTGACTATACTGCTAGCCGTGGTGGACTAGATTATGCGTCAGACTGTGCATGGGAGCGAGGAGTCAGGAATACGCTGGACCACCAATTCGAAGACTCCAGGAGATCTGGATTTCGCATGTGGACAATTTATGTTTAAAGGCCCCCTTATCGAGGACTCACAGGAAAAAAACCAACAAACTATCTGAAGAGACAAATATTCACAAAACCGACAAGTACAAAATCCGTATAATAGAACCCGAACTTCATAGCTACCTGTCTAAAAAAGAGGGCTTATAATATATTCTCATTTTTGTACATGAGTGACGCCAGTTTACAGGCATCATCAATATCTGTAGCGGTACGTCCAACGTTTGCGTTACATTTTTCCGTGATTCCTTACATAAAATTTATCTTGTTGTAATCCTTGCACAAGTACTCTACTACCTCCACACCTATAACTATTAACTCTCATATCAAATAGTTATGGTTAATCAAAGTAAAAAGCAACGAACTCAATCCCCTTTAAATTTGATGACTAATTTTAAGTCGTTGTTTGCTACATCAAGCAACACACTACCTACAAACAGTTATAGTGAGCCACATAACTCACTTGTATGTCGTAAGCGTCGAGCTGAAACTGAGGATAAAACTGCACTGACAGCTAGTATTAGCACTACTCCCAAAAATTCAGTACCCTCTGCTCATACAGAAACCCTCCCTAAACCTTATGTGCTTATCGAAAAACTCCAGCCATCAAGCTCTGTTTCAGTACTATCTTCTGAAATAGAACTTCTAAAGTTGCCTATAGGAGAACTTAAGGCCTATTTAAGAGAAATAAAAACAATAAGTCAGTAAATCCTGGAATTTCTGAAACCAATACCAAAATATCCAAATTATCAGATCAGATTAGTGATATCAGATCGCAGGTCTGTGAACTGACACCTTTAACTATCCTCATTAGAACTGTAGACCCTAACAAACTTGACACGGAATCGGTATCTAAGGTGGATAACCTCATTAACTTTGTTACTATAGAAGTAACAAAACGACTCGATGCTTAACTAAATGCTATCGTCTACAACGTTCCGGACAGTGAGGCACTGAATAGGGTACAGCACATCTTACTTAGTGAGGCGAAAATGCCAAACTCCAAGGCTAAGTGCTACAGACTGAAGAAGAGTCAACATGAAAAGTGTTGCCCTATTCGTTTTCAGTTCGAAACACCGGCAGAGACCAGAAAATTCATCCGCTCCCAACACACCCTATCTCAAGCCAGAAATTACAAACTAATAAAGATTGCGGTGGACAAGACAGTCATAGAAATGCGCGTATATAATTATCTCACTGAGTCTAATTGTGGAATAAACAATAAGACATTGCAAGCAGCAATTATACCCAACCCTTTGAGAGATACCGTAGAATCCACCGCACCATCCCTCTCAAACCACACAGAATTATCCTCTCAGAGAGCGACACCAACAGAAAGGCCACTAAATTGTAATCAAATAGGCAATAAAACTATACCACCTATCACCGTAGATATAGACATGTCACCAAATAATCCCGGAAAAAATGTCAAAATCCCCCGAAAGTCGACCCTGCCCTCTCCTAGCCATAAGTCCATTGGTAAAAAAAAGGAGAATATGACCCCAAATCATGCCAACAACAACAATGGCAGTATAAGTAAGCCCACATTCCCCACGGTCGATAGTATTGGCACCCACAACGTGCGAAATAGCACCATGGCCCACACTGATAACCAACGCCACAACAATGCCACCCTCAAGAGTACAAGTGACAATAGTCAGAACTCGACCACCAACAACTCAGGGCATTCACAGTATGGCACACAAATAAATTTTGATCGGATATACGGTACAAGTCTGCTGGGAACTAACCCACAAAGCAGTACACACGAAACCCATACAAGGGCACAACTAGTACCTAACAATAGGTGGAATAATAAACCATGGTCTTCACAAGGTCCTAATCATTTTTTATCCCCTGCGTCCCTGTCAGCGTTGAAAAAACAGCTGGTAGGGATGCTGACACTCCTAAACCGCTAGTGCTGGCGACCCCTTTGCATGAATACAGGGACAGTCTAGTTCACCCGCATCCATTAAGCACGCCTGATACATGCACAAGTTTAGGTCAAATAAAGAGCCCTACCCATGTTTCCAGCTTAACTAAAAATAAAAATGCCGTAGCCTATAGCAAATCCACTGCTCCAACGCTTAATTCTTCACCGAAAACAGCACACACCAACTCGTTAGACATAGATGAGCATGATATTGAAACTCCTCTTAACATAGGGTCGTCATGTCAAACAGTACTACTGGGTGCTGAACCATATTCGGGGCTGATTGACGAACTTAAATACTTCAAATGCTATTTCAAATCACATCTTTACCTGATCCTCATAAATGCTAGATCTGTTCTAAATAAACTACCGATGCTCAGAGCACTCACAGTAATATACAAACCCCCTATAATTTTCATCACTGAATCTTGGTGTAATTCTAATATACTGGATGAAGAGATAAGCTTAGATAACTACACACACTTTCGGTGTGACAGGGAAGGTGGTAAGGGAGGGGGTTGTCTCATGTACTTTCTGAATGCAATTACTGTATCACAGCTAGAAAGTAGTACACCTAAAATATCTGTGACTTCATGAGTTAACTTACACTTAAATAACGCAACAGTACTAATTGGATGCACCTACAGAGCACCTGGCACCTTAAGTAATTACGAGACCCAACTTATTAATACTCTGGAGCTGTTATCCACCTTACGCTACGATCATAAGATCCTATGTAAAGACTTTAACTTACCAGAAATCAACTGGGATATGCCCACAGGCCCAACTAAATTTTATAAGTTCTTAGGCACACTGGATATACTTGGCTGGAAACACACTGTCACTACCCCTACAAGGGGTAATAACGTACTAGACTTAACCTTCTGCCACAATATAGGTCCCCTTTCTACCCTAGTAGGTTCTGAATTTTCAGGGAGCAACCGCAAAACAGTGCTGTGTGCACTGCCACTTCCACCAAGTAGCAATGCAGCCCCTACGCCTACTTTACAACAAATAACTTACAGGAACTACAGTAAGGCAGACTGGACTCTAGTGGAATCAATGCTAAGATCCTCAGAATGAAGAGAGTACTTCTATACTGATAGCCTCTCGAAGGCTGTAGACATCTTTTACTATAACTCAAACACATGCCTAGATGCAGTCATCCCATTTCAAACACTAAAGTTTTCCCCACATAGAAAGTCATTCATAAAGCCAAAGGATCGCAGAAAACTGAAGAGACTGTCAACAAGTTACTTCAGACGACACGACTTTAGTACACTAGGGTCAATACTTAGCACTCCTAGCTCCATCTCACAAGCTTATAACTTTCGTATGAGAAATGAAGAATGCACCGCACTAGCCAGCACCACCAGAGTAGGTGCTCTCACAGAAATCCTAAAGAAACGAATGAATCGTCAAAGCCATAAAATTTCTCTCCTTATAAACAAGGGCAAACTATACAGCAACCATGCAGACATGTGTGAACTGTTTAACGAGACGTTTGCAGCTAACTACCTTAAGCCCACAAGTCCACTTCTCGGTTTACAATCTACGATAGAACTCCCTTCTTCTTCAACGCTGAAACAAATCACTACAGTTCATTTCACTTATTCTAATATTAACCAAGCCATTAATACTCTTAAAAGCTCTAGTAGTGCCGGTTTTGACGGTATGCCATCGTATCTTTATAAACACGGTGGTTCTGACATTTACGTTTTATTACTTAACATTTTTACAATGTCCGTAGAAAGCCAAACCTATCCAGATAAATGGAAAACGACATTTATAGTACCTAAACACAAATCTAGATCAAAAACTGAAGTCAACAACTATAGGCCAATCAATATTACACCCATAGTATCTAGAATCATTGAAAGAATAGTTAAAGATGATATCCTCAAACATATGCTCAGCTGCAATATTCTAAGTCCAAACCAACATGGATTCCTAAAATCCAGATCATGCATGACATGTCACCTTGACTTCTTTAACTATATAACTAGCAGCCGAGACAGACAACAACTAGTACTAGTCATCTACTTCGACATATCCAAAGCCTTTGACCGCGTTGACCATTTGCTTCTAATAAATAAGCTAAACTCCTTAGGAATAAGTAACCCATTATTAGGATGGATTGAATCATTCCTTAACAATAGGTCCCAAGTAGTTAGACGGGGTCTGTAAACTATAAACCTAGTCCAGTCACTTCTGGAGTAGTTCAAGGTAGCGTCTTAGGCCCCCTTCTTTTCACTCTATATGTCAACGATATATGCAGCTGTTTCTCACTTGGCAAACCATTCATCTTTGCAGATGATCTTAAAGTAGCTTACACATTCCACTGTGATGACTTAGGAGACTTTCAGAAAGCTGTTCAGGAAGAACTAGATAGAGTAACTGCATGGTCCTCCACATGGAACCTAAAATTCAACTTTAAAAATTGTGGTTGGATCTGTTTCGGTGCACCCTCAATAAGTATCAAACTGGTACTTGAATCTGTTGACTTGCCTAAACTCCAAAGTGTTGTTGACCTAGGACTCAGGTACTCTAGTGACTTGACATTTTCTGAGCAAGTGGCGACACAGACGCGTAAATCGAGGATGCTCTTAGGATACATACTCAGGAATTTCCACAACTACAAGGCGAAGCTATTATTATATGAAACTTGTGTCAGACCACTACTTGAATATTGTCCATTTATTCTCAGCAGCACTCGCGCAAGTGACAAACTTAAAATAGAAAGTGTCCAACGATACTTCACGTCTAAACTACTAGGATTTGACTGCGAAAAGGACTACACATCAAGGTGTATAACTCTAGGTATCGACCCACTCTGGATGAGACGACTCAGCATTAACCTAACATTCTTCTTTAAAGTCTTGCATAAAATATCATTCTCAGACAGCAAGGAGATACAGTTCTCACCGGAAGGCTCTTACAACCTTCGTAAACAAACGTGCACAGTATCTAGGAAAAACTGTAAGACAGCACTCCGTGCAAACTTCTTCACAGTCATGTACTCTAAGATCTGGAACAGTTTACCCCTAGGAATAAGGACCTGTCACTCTATTATAATCTTCAAATGTTTGTTATATAAACTGTTTCATCCCAGTGACTATGCCAATCACACCGCACCACTTATTTCTAAAACGCATCAGCTATTAGAACACTATAACGCCTAGAATCATTACTAATTATTATGACAATAAATAAACCTTAAGACTTCGCGAAAATACATGAAAGAACAACTAGATTATAGGTAGTGTTTACTATACAATGATATACATTTATAAACATTTATATATACATAAAATATTAATGTCCTGTTCATTTTTACATACTTTATCTTTCTGCTATTCTGCTGCTGAGATTACTCTTCTATATACCTCCTGGTCGAGGTCGAACAACCCAACATCTAAACTGAAATGACCATTTAAGTAAATTCAAACTCAAATTCCATGAACGATCCGATGCAACCACTTGAAAACGCTGGCTAACATTCTGTACAAGGAGTATTCTTGATCTGATATAAAGAAACAACTGGTTTTCAAGCAGTTTTCAATGAATTACTCAACTTACATGTACAGTCTGCCATGCTGACGCAAATGGCGCAAATGGATAGTTCTGGAATTGACCCCATTTGATGCAGTAAAACAATCTAACATTACCTTATCTAATTTTCGTATCGAAGATCAAATTTCTTTCCCATTATAAAACTACGATAAGACTGCTGACAAAAATGGAATAAATACATTATTGAATCAAAATAATACATCAATCAACTTTATCTCACGGATGCTGTTCACAACAAAGTTTTATAGGAGAATTGACTTCAAGCTTTATTTTTCCCAGATATTTGTATCACATTCATCTGAAGTCTGGGTTTTTTGTTAATGCGAAGACAATATTTCTATATCTCTTTATGTGTTACACAGACAGACTATTTTGCAGACTGTTCCGACTGACTCCAATGTCATAAAGAACAAACAAACTGTAAATTCACCATACATCGAAATATGTGTAATATATATAATAAATTATCCATGCCTGTAAAATTGGCATGTTCCTGCATAAACAGGAATAAATAAATATAAATATATATATAATATGATAAATTGCACATACGATTAGAAAGCGTATTTAGTAATGATAACATAATAAGGTACATATTTATTCCTACATATGTAGGGCACACCAGTTGTACAGGCGTGGATAAGTATTATTTAAATTACATAAATTTGGTTCATGGTTAAATTAAATAGTTGCTGTCTTTTGGTCTTAAGTTTGTGGGAAAAATTTGATAACTGGTGATTCAATGGAACACATCAAGAGATATAGAGATATTGACTCCGCATTAACAAAACACCCAAGTGTGTGTTGCATGGATTACAGATGCTTGAGAAAATAAAAAAAGCTTGGAGTCATTTCCCTCATATAACAATAAGATGCATCCTATAATAACATATTCTCACTTTATGCATATGAGGGACTCCAGTTAACAGGCGTCATCGACATGTTAATAATGTATACATGGAGTAAGCATGTTTAAAGTTTTTCACTGGCACAAGATATATATATACAATGGAAGGTAATGGAATAATGACAGTGAGAACACTTTGCATAAGTTAAAACAATTTGTATGATATAACCCCAGGCACCATTATTGTTTGAATTTGTTAAAAATGAGAGTGACAACTGAGTGTTGCGTTGCATTCGGTCGATGTGGTGGGCTACTCACAAAAGTATTAAATGGGTTATATAACGTTAGTTAGTTTACCGTAAACGATGTTTTAAGCAATATAATCTGCAAGAGGATCACCACAGCAGTTAGAATCCAGCGAAACATGCAGAGAAGTATTAATTATTCAGCAATCGGTGGATTTTGATTCTTTTCTGTCTGGAACCAGAATGAATGCGAACCACACAAAATGTCGAATGAAGCAAGCAGGTGCAGAATATTACCATCGAATGAGTCAGTGGGATCTGAAATGCAGCTGTCAGCATATTGTCGTTATTTCATAGATAGCCAGGTTTATTGGCGCTGCAAAGATAGTGATTTGTATGTCATCATGATCAACATATGGATGAATATCCAAATGTGTACTACAACTTGTTTGCCGTTCGGATTTAGTTCATTACATCTCGTGTAGGGTTTGATTACTCTACGATTTTGACATATTACGCAGAGTGTCGCCGTGATCATGGGAAATATGCATATGCCTTAAATGAGTCACTTTGTTGGCTCCTACCTCCACTAAATGTTTACAACGGGTACTGTGGATTTATATATTTCCTCACTACTGTGGATAAAAATTCACCGAAGGCCATTTGCTAACTCCTAATAGAAAGCTATTCATCTTAGTACGTCTAGCTGGGAGTTAACAGGCATGGAAATAGTTAGATCGTCGGCATACTTAACAAAGTTCATTTCATCAGAGTGAGGCAAGTCATGCAAGAAGAAAGAAAACAGAAAAGGAGAAAGGACAGCACCTTGAGGGACACCAGCCTCATTAGGCAATGAAGAGGACGACTCTCCCTGACGCACAGTGTACTGCTTCCTTTTTGAGAAATAAGAATGCAGTCATTTGACAACCTAACAGTCAGTTTGAGTTTCAGCAAGGTTGTTTAACAAGATGTCCCTAGGTACTGAGTCGAAAGCAGATGTGAATCCAGCAAGGTGCAACAAAAAATTAAACCCCCTTGTCTAAACTGGAGACAATCTTATGATGCAAGACTGCAGTTGCATCTAAAGTACTTCTACTGTGATTATAGGCGAATTAATTGGGATCGTTAAAGGCTTTAAGTGAAGGTCGAAGATTAATTGAGAGTAACTTTTCCATTGTTTTTAGAAGAGGAGAGGTAATAGCATATTTTAGAGGCATTTTTATAGGATGTAAACTTTTGTTTATAAATTGAATTCAATATGTGCATTTCAGACTTTATTAGGATGTTAATTCTTTTCAAAACAATGTTATCTTTCATTTTGTATAACTTTTCTTTTCGCCTGCGAATCTTTTTAAGTTGAGGGGGGAGAAACAGTGAAATCTGATGAATAGTGTTTTTTTGGGAAGACAGGTATCGAGACAAAATTCGAGATAACATGTAATATTAGAGATAGTGTCATCAAGAGAGTCTTCATTAAACAAGTCCCACCTTGTGTCTTTGAGCATGCTCCTAAGATTCTGAACTGTCTCCTCAGAGTCACATCCATGTACAATTTTCTTGGAAAGGTGTGAAAAGGTTTTCTTGTGTAACTTTCCATAAATTTTGGGTAAAATCCGTACATTACAATGATCTGCCTCAAACAATGGGGCTCTTTTTTCGAGCTTCGTATATTCCGCAGTTATTTATTAATACAAGATCAAGAGAAGTATCCAGTCAGGTGGGGAAGTTAATGACGTTTTTCTGGCCAAGCGCTGTAAGAAAGCTGCAGTCACAAGAATTAAAATCACCTGTCACTATGGACAATGAGTTTCCAAAAGCGGCGGCAGAGAAAATAGTGAATTCATCAGCAAACATAGATAGTTCTGAAGTGGTACAAAAAGGTGTGACATAAATGTTCGTGATAAAGATGAAGTTGTACTTAGACAGGTGTTTAGGTCAACATTTGACAGTTATGCAGTCAATATTATCATTTGAGAATTTAAAGCAGACGTTGTTTGCAACAGACCACTGAGAATCGATAAAAGTAGCAACATCACCATCTCGCTTCTTCCTTGAACTACTTCAGTCTTGTCCGTACTTACTGAAACCATTTAGTGAGATTAAACCGTCATCCCATGGATCGAGGAGCCAAGTTTTTTTGAAGCGTTTTATACCTGTATTACGATAAATATTTGAACATAATAGAGCATCCAAGTAATTAATCTTGTTCGATAATGACCTGCAATTTGTGCTCAAAATCACAGGAACAGTCGTCTGGTGCACTGGAGTGCCCTTTAAGGATCGTTGCCACTCACCATGATGCTTTTTGTTAAGGTTATTATAAACATGTAAATCATCTGGTTGAAAACATTTCAAATAATCGCGGGAGTAAGTAATACGATTTGGACACATAAATGCATAATTAAAACAAAATAAATCCGAGTAATCAGATGCAATAATAGTGACGGAAAATTTTTGGTAACCCAAGGTTTAAGCAGGCCGCCGAGAACTATGTAGGGAGTAGAAGCTAGATACGCTACCTCTCCATCAGCAGGCCAGTGTGGTGCTATTGTAAGGCCTATGCAACACGTTGTACCATGACCACTCAGATGTAGTAAGTACCTGAGGAGTTCAGAAGGATAATACGTGTAACCAAGTAGGGATTATATCTTCTTCATGATTTGAGAGGCTGACTTTATCTGTGGAACGGTAAATGCCAATCTGTATGTTTGACTATATTTTACCCGTTTCACTCGCTGTCTCCTGGGCTTTCGAAAATAAAGGTTCACAAACACCAACGGTCTTCAACGATTTTATGATCTGTTGGTAAGTAAGTTGAATAATTACTATGATAGAAAAAGCGGTTTCTAAGGTATCTCTAGTATTCTTGAGCTTAATTGGGAGCTCGTCCATGGGAAGTAAAAGGGAGCATCTGAGTAGAATCAACAAGACTTAAGAAACGTCATATTATATGTTTTAAATTCGCTAGGGGTTTTGGATAACATGAAAGTGTTTGGCAAACAACTCCCATATCACAGTAAATATGAGAATTACGGACCGACAATATATAAGGAATAACAAGGTGGCAGTTGATATAAAATGTCTACTTTATAAGAAATCTGATGACCAAGTCAGGCCGGAAAGTGAGATGCATGGAAGAGCATTCATTACTCAATGCCATTTAATAGAAGGGAACCCTACAACATCATAAAGACAATATTGTTCCTACTTGGTTACTTGTCTCATCCTTCCGTAATCTTTAATCACCAACCGCCGACCGAGTGACCACAGGTTTATAGTATATTCCGCATCTGGTAGAAATCTTGTTAGTGTAGTAGGACTTGAACATAGTATTCCATATGTTGCTTCAAAGTCTATGCAGAGCTTTGTATTATGTGTCCACGAAATATTTCTGTGGAAAATCCTCTATGCGAGGATAGAAAATCACCTACGTTTCTGATCAGAGATTACAAGGAGGTCAAAGAATCACGAACAAGCATTCCATATAGAGATGGAAGCAGCAAAGGTCGCTGCAGTATTCAAGCTTGTGTGTAGTAGTCTAGGTGTGCTTACACCCTGGCTGCCTACGCAGTTGGACAAAACACATGTATGTCCAAAACTGGAAGTTCACTACGTTTTGGAAGCACTACTTTCGGTTGCAGATGCCAATCCCCTAACAATATTTCAAGATAAGTGACTAGTTCTTCCTGTAGGGTACAACTAGGATCGTGTGGCGGCCGAATACGACAGGCTTATATATTCTCTGCTGCTACAGGAATGAGGGTGGCTTGATGGTGGTTTACAAAACAACAAACAGTCCAAGGCATCCGAATATAGACCTGCTACTGGAAGCGCACTACGGTGATCCCTGAATATACCGAGAAAAATTGCCTATTAGATGGCAGACAGTTGCAGTCCAATTCCCCTTCTTATAGAAATGTGAGTCACACGACTCCATGCAATCATTGTTACTACTGATCCCTGATGAGGAAATTTAAAATGTTTCAAGAGCCAAGAAGTGGTGGTTCTCGTGCCAGGACAGTGAGTCTGAAATCGACTTCCAGAAAAATGGTGTCTGTGCCTTAGGCTGACTGATTCAATGGGGATATAGACAAATAAACAAAAGCTTGATAGGAGAGGATAAAAACACATTGAAAGTCTCTTGATCTCGGTTGAAAATGTGAAAAAAGTGAGCTTGTTTATCACTTATACAGATGGGCAGTGTGCACAGTATCACTGCTTTCTCGTTACATAAAAGGGAAGCCAATCTTTTGAAAAGAATCTGGAACAAAACATGATGGAAGATTGGGGGAGATAAGCTCTATTCTGATTTAGCTGCTATCGGTGACCTAATTACTGCTTAAGGAATTAAAAATGAACGAAACTACCCGAAAGAGGATATCTTGCAATAAAGTCGCTGCGGGATTGTGTATCAGAGAGCAAAGAATCGAGTGAACTCCCCTTTCTTTTCGCTTAGTGTCTGCAGTCCCGGAAACTCCTTTCTAGCAGCTGGGGTTCGAAGCCAGTACCTTCTGGTAACAAGGCAACCTTGTAAGCCATTCAGCCACTAGGACCCGATTTGATAACAACTATATCAATTATCACCGTTTCTTTCCCTTTTATCGGTGATGATCAGATGTTAGGATTAACTTCATCCACAGTAGAAGTGTAAAACGGAAAGCAGCGGACACACAAGTAATGAAAACAGAACACGAGCTGTGCAGAGAATGTTTATTCCACGAGAATCAACTTTTAAAAAGCACGGGAGTCCAAACTTAGGGTTTAACAGTCTTACTGGTCTTCGTTAAGGTTTAGATCCAGAAATTGTTGTATCTCCTGATCCAGATAATTGATTCCCGAATATCTTCCTGCAAGTAAAGAAAATAAAACATTGACTAGTGTTTATAATATAGGTTTTGTTTTCGCTATAGAAGTACGGTGTAACAGCTCGTATACTGCAAACCAAAATATAACTAATCTCTGCTCCACTCCCGTAGTAGCTAACCGGAGATATGGCAGTCAACTGGCGGGACAAAAAGGCAAAATGTTACCGGAGACCAGGAACCTTTACCTAACAACCAAGGAGCGAGCACAAAGAAATCGGCTGGGGCTAGTTTACATTAGCTCGCATTCCTTCGCAGTAAATCTCTCATGCATGTCAAATCTCTTCACTACAAAAAAAGCTGGGTCAAATCAGTGGCCAACAGAAGACCAATTGATGTCGTCTTCATAGACTTCAGCAAAGCCTTCAATAATGTTCCTCATAAAAGACTACTCATGAAGTTGGAAAGTCTTGGTATCAAGGGCAGCTGACTAAACTGGATAATAATAATAGCTTTATTCCAAACAGTATTTGTGGTACATGTATGGAATTTTCAGCGTACATTACAATAGTGCATCTAATTACCTCATAAATTTTATAAGATTTTAAAAATAAAAAACAACAACAACAAAAGAAAAAAGATAAATAAAAGAAATAAAAAAGAACAGCATTGCATTCACATATTTAAACAATGCACCGCAGGATTTGAAATATAAAATTAGTGTGTAATAGAATATGTGGGCAACAATATAATAGTGACAAAGAAAGGAGAACAAAAGCTAGTGGGAACTATTTGTTCCTTTTCCTCATATATAGGAGGCAGAGAGTTAGGATCACCCCGGAACTCTCCTCCTGGGCAGCAGTGCGTAGTGGAGTGCCACAATGCACAGTGCTCGAACCTCTCCTATTTATTTTGTATATCAGTGAGTTGTCTATGCTCACCGATTGCCCTATGGTCCCATACGCAGATGACTTAAAAATTTGGAGACAGCTGAAGGGCGATAGTGATATGCTCACGTTGCAAAGGACCTCAACAAATCGTCAGGGTGGTTCAGACAATGGATGCTCCCGATCAATGTAGCGAAATGTGCAGCCATGCGCATCAGCTCCTGCGAACTAGAGGGGATAACACTCCCATCATTTCAGACTCATTTGGATTTGGGTGTCATAGTTAGCAACGATTTAAAAACTGCAGCACACTGTCACGCAGTGTCTACAAGTAGTTTCAGATCCTTATGGGGAATTCTCAGAGCCTTTGCTGGAAGTACCAGAGATATGTTCACCTCCTCATATATATCTCTGGTGAGGTCAAGAATGGAAAACTGTATCCAGGCATCCAGTCCTTGTCTTAAAGGGGACTCACACATTCTAGAAAGGGTTCAAAGGAAGTCAACACGTATGGTTCTCGGCATGAGTAACCTGTCATACGAGGAAAGACCAGACAGTTTAAATCTCTTCTCCGTGTCATACCGTAGGCAGAGAGGAGATTTAACCATAATGTTTTAAATTTAAAATAATGACTACGGACCTGAACTTTTTTCTCTTTTCCTTCCCACCAAGTCGGAACACTTTGGAGGACATAGCAGGAGAGTTCAAAAGCCAAGAAGAAATCATACTGCTGTTGAGCACTGGTTCTCACACCGAGTTATAAACTCTTGGAACCGACTCCCAGAAGAAGTGATATCTGCAACCTCAACTGAATAATTCAAGAAGGGTATGGACAGGCACATAAACTTACTAGAAAAGGATTAACATAGGCTTCAAGCCTTCTGTCCTCAACTAAATCTGAATTCTGAAGGATATTGAATATTGCAAGTCCCTTCAAGTGCTTGCGTTACACTTGAGTTGCGTCCAACCTTTCAGGTTACTTGTACCTAGTCTGTGGATAGTATCACTAGAGTCGAGTTGTGACAACTTTGGAACACCATTTGAGTTGTTTATTGTTTGAATGGCATCCAAAATACCCTTCAAAAATGATGGGAGCTTTCTGGAATTATTTAAGCAAATGCAGGGTATTTTTCAGCATAATTAATAACTGGTTTTAGCTGAACAAGAAAGAGTATCTATTGAAAAACCTATAGTCCCTGATGTAAGTTCGCTTTTTTAAAGTTAACTCTTTGTTCAGGAGGTTAAATTAGAAGACATCGATGATTCTGACAGGTAACTTGTTTTGCTTTCACTGACTTTGCTTCAGTAAACCATGCAAAATTGAAGACGTAAAAGGTAGTTGCTTTGTGTGATTTTTTATGTCTTAACTTCCTATAAATGGGTCCTAAGTGCCGTATTTCCAGTTATTCCTGATGATCCTAAGGTTTTGGTGGCTATCGAATCATTGGTCCTTCGCGTTTGTGGCATGTCTCATAGTCTGTGCGAGGCTGAGATCAAAAAGTTTGAGGACAGCGTCCAGTACTGGTATGTATAGTTGCCTAACACTTTTATGTGACTTCGACAGGTTCCTGACACTTCCAGAGACCAACGAGTACAAGTTCTTCAGAAGAAGACTAGCAGAGATGCGAAAGAATAAATTGTCGTGTAATCCAGTCAGTAAGTTTTACGATGGTCTGTATTCGAACTCCTCAGTGATACTCGGTATTTAGTATCTTTGGGAGGTGTAGTAAAAAGTCACTATTTTCTATGAATGTTCAGGAGGACTAAAGTAATTAATTGTGGTAGAAAATTCATTTGGTTTTCTAATTGTTGTATTCGATTTCTTTTCTTTGACTAAAAAATATTAATTACTATGGAAAATTGAACTGATGTCCTCTGTCTAAGGTTTAATTTTCTATCCATGAGTTTTTGGTATGTCGAATGTTAGAAATAGCCTTACAGAAACTAGGTTTTAGACTACAAGTTTTAGATCCTTAGTCGAGTCCAACTACAAACTTACGAATAAAACGAATGTAAAATGCCTGAAAATGCACTGGTCTAAGTAGTTATTACCTGTTATTTATTCTAAATAGTACTCACTTTTTTGACACATCCGAATATTTGTGAAACAAATTACTTCTCCAGATATTGTGTTGTCTCGGCGTTCTTGACCCATCCTTTTTGTAACTTAAACTTGTTGCCCATTGTGTCTAAAGATTTTAGCCTAGAGGATTGCGGTTGTCAGACATACTTTTAATGTTTTCTAACTTTCATCCTGCTATTATTGAGTCTTAAAAAGGAAGGTCCTAGTGACAACCACAAGATAAAGTGACTTAAAAACCCTCATTCAGCGACTATTTAAAAGAGTAACTCTTCACTAAACGCCTTTTCTTTAACAAGAGGAAGTGTTCGTAAAATCTTAAGTTCCATAGTCTTACTGCGGTTAAGCCCTTATATGTTATAATAAATCTAGCTACTTTGAGACTTGATAATATGTGCATCACTCTAACGTCTTGGAATCCGGTTGCGCCTCTGAGTGCCAAAACTTAGCTATATTTCTTGATCCAAGGCTTACACATCCTTTGGTAAGCTTTTGTTTGACGAAATATGTACCAAGTTTATCTTGTTTGTCAGGTCTGTATGCGTTCACTTTCTCCATAAAATGGGCTAAGATCCATGTAGGTGTACTTATAAAGTGGTCTTCATCAAACATCTTCAGTTTGACTCACTGACTGGTTTCAACATAGAACTTCGAGCAAAAGTATAGCAGTTCAAACTCCGACACTCCATGTGGCACGTAAAGAAAGACAAAAAAGAGATTCGAAAGAAAGATAGTTAACGGAAATAGGAGGCGGAAAGAATAGGAACATGAAAAACAATAGGGTTTAATGAGTATGGCAGATCACAAAGAGCGATTAAATCTGCTCCAATGAGAAAGATTCTGAGCTATATCACCAATTTCCTCTAGCCATTGGTTTCTAGCATCTCCAGGACTCCACCCAAGCAGTCTTTGCCTCCCTACATGACTCAAACTAACTGTCAGAGATTTCATATACTAATTTCATGTTTTGGTTTGACAACTGTAGTGTTTATGAGTTAATCAAACATTCACCGATCAAGTGAGAATATTGAGGGCCCGCAATAAAGGCTTTATTCGTTTTATAATTCCAGTATATAATCTGGTTTAAACAAAAATGAAAGATGTGAATAGTGTATAATATAAATGTTAAACGTTTATGAAAATGTTCACACCACATTCTTCTCCCCTTTTGTTTGAGAATACACAGCATAAGGAGTCAAGACTTTTAAAATTGTTTAGACTTCGCGGCTTCTCAGATTGTATGGACGAACCCTTCGTTGTTTCTCTAGTAAAGAAGATGGGTTCGGATCAATTTTGACATTTTCACTTAAATTGTCCGTCAAAATAGGAGTTTCAGTATCTGTAGAACGGGTGGATATGTCGTCTTCAGTAAGTTGATTTTGGAGGCATTCTGGTACTGCGTCTGGAATCGGCATGCTAACGGGCGATTGAAATATATGTTCTTTTGGTGCAAGATGATGAATAGACACTGTTTCCTCACGTCCATCTGGAAGTCTCACATGAGCATACTTGGGATTACATTCAATCAGTTCAACTTCATCAACTGGAGATTCATATTTAGAACGTACATTACGGCGCATCAAGACCGGTCCAGGAATAGTTAACCAACTGGGAAGAGAAACACCAGACGTTGATTTTCGATTGTACCTGAACATCCGTTCGTGTGGAGTAGTATTTGTGGCAGTACATAAAAGAGAACGGATAGAATGAAGAGCGTCAGGGAGAACAACCTCCCACTCACAGATTGGTATGGACCTAGATTTAGCAGCTAGTGATATACATCGCCAGAGAGTGCCGTTGAGACGTTCAATCTGTCCATTTGATTGGGGGTTGTATGCTGTTGTTCTACTGGTAACTATTCCTTTATCGTGGAGAAAATGTTTTAATTCTGCAGACATAAACGACGATCCTCTGTCTGAATGCATGTAGGATGGCATACCAAACAGGGAAAACAACTGGCACAGGCAATTAATAATAGTTGATGCTGTCATATCCTGGCAAGGAAAAGCGAACGGAAATCTAGAGTACTCATCAATTATCGTAAGAAGATATTTGTTCCGGGAGTTTGAAGGAAGAGGTCCTTTGAAATCAATATTTAGACGTTCAAAAGGAGAAGTCGCTTTAATAAGATTTCCTGTGGATACTTTGCAAAACCTGGGTTTCAGCTCAGCACAAACTGCACAACTAGATATCGTCCTCTTCACATCATCAACAGAAAAAGGTAGGTTCTTAGAACGCACAAAGTGAAGAAGGCGAACAACTCCTGGATGGCACAGAGAGTTATGTAGGTCTTTCAGATTAGTTTCACCCATGACAGAAGCAGAATATCCGCGAGATAATGCATCGGCGACTTTGTTTTCTTTGCCACAAAGGTAGATTATATCGAAACTGTAACAAGAAAGTTCTATTCGCCAACGCTGAATCTTGTCATTCTTTATTTTCCCATGGTGGTTCATATCGTACATGAAAGAAACTGATCGTTGTTCTGTAATGAGTTGGAAATGAGTACCAAGTAAATAATGACGCCATTTTCTAATAGCTTCGACGATGGCATAAACTTCTTTCTCCACCGCTGAGTGATGCCGTTCACTTGGTGATAGCGTTCTGGAAAAAAATGCAACGGGTCTACCATTTTGTGTTAACGTGGCAGCTGTAGCAGTATCCGAAGCGTCGGTTTCAACTATAAGGGGCAAGTCGAGATCCACAGTAGTCATCACAGATTGAGCAAGTTCATTTTTTAATGCTGCATATGAGCTTACAATAGTACCTGGTAATGGAAAGATTTTATTTTGTATAAGGGGTTGAATTTTATCGGAGAAATGAGATATCCATTGTGAATAATACGCAAAGAGACCAATGACTCGCTGTTGGGATTTAAGATCTCGTGGAGGTGATAAATTCCATAATGCTTGAAGTCTATCGGGATCAGGTTTGATCATTTTATGAGAAACTTCATAGCCTAGAAGTTTTACTTGTTTAACGCCAATAACACTTTTATTCTCATTGAATGTTAGCCCATATTTCCTGAATGCTTCATAGAACCGGGCAAGATTTTTTGCATGTTGTTCTGTGTTTTCACCACAAATAGTTATATTATCTAAATAAGCAAATGTAGCTTGAAGATTTTCATTTCTGATAATCTGACTGATAACTCTCTGAAAACACGAAACACCGTTTGTGACACCAAAGGGAATACGACGGAACTGATAGAGGTTGCCGCAAGCTTCAAAAGCTGTGAAGAGTTTCTCTTCTTCTTTGATGGGTATTTGATGGTAAGCACTCTTTAAATCCAAAGTGCTAAATACAGTATATTTTGAAATCTTTTCAATCATCTCATCAATTTTTGGGAGTGGATAGGCATCCAATAATGTGAAACGACTTATCGTTTGGCTGTAATCAATCACCATTCTACGCTTGTGGCGTTCATTAGTAGTGACCAAAACTTGGGCGCGCCAAGGGGAGTTAGATGGCTCGATGATCTGCTCACTGAGTAAATTTTCGATTTCCAGCTTGATGAAATGTTCATCTGAAGTGGAATGTCTTCGTGATTTTGTAGCGATCGGAACACATTTGGGTGTTAGGTTATGAAACAAGGGAGGTGGATCAATATGTGCAGCAACAAGATTACACAGTGAAAATGGATTGTTTTTACCTTCAAATGGAATTTCGAGTTTATTATGCAAGCGTAAAAAATCATGACCTAATAGCACATCAGCACACAGATTTGGCAACACTGAAAGTTTGATATGTGAGTAACTCGAGTCTTTATAACGTAGATTTACATAACAGTGACCATGAGTATGAGTTGTCAGACTTGTGGAAGCCATTGTGATTGAAGTGCGAGAATGCTCTACCTTTATATGTTGTTTCTGAACGACTGCACAAGAAATATAACTGTCTGAGCTCCCAGTATCTACGAGGGCTTGTAGGGGAATGTCATTTACAAAAAGCTGCACAACCGCATTGGAGAGAGACTGTGGAGCGGCGGCTAGAGTCATGGAAGACAACAAAGAACTAGTAACTGATGTAGTTTTGGTGTACGATTTTGACCGGCAGACCTTCTGATAATGCCCCTTCTTACCACAGAGTTTGCATACTGCATCCCTTGCAGGACATTTAGAGCGAGGATGTCTAGTGAATCCACAGAAGTAGCATTTCTCATTTATTGAAGCAATCAATCCTGTTTCACCCACATAAGAGTTTAGTTCATTTGATGTATCACTGTTTGATATTGCAGCAGAATTGGAGAATTCGGAAGGATGAAACGAATGTGATTGTTGATAAGCCATTTCTAGGGATCGAGCTTGTTCATAAGCAGTACCAAGATCAAGTAATTTGTTTTCCAGAAGACGTTGTCGTATATTATTAGATTGCATTCCACTTATGAATGCGTCACGTATTGCATCATTCTGATTTTGTTCAGCCGAGACAGGTTTGAATGAACAATCTTTTGCCAGAGATTTCAGTTTTTGTAAAAATTGGTCGAGGCTCTGTCCAGTTTCTTGTTTGCATGTGGATAATAGATGTCGAGCAAAAATCTCGTTCTTTGGTTTGACATACAGTTTCTCAAGAGTACTAAGAGCGCCGTCAAATGTTTTACATTCAGCAATGTATTCATATACAGTAGGTGAGATATAGTTGATGAGAACATCAAGTTTGTCTGAATCTGGAGTTGAAGATTTAGTGATAAAAGTATTGAATGTACGAAACCAATGATTCCAAATCTTCGAAGATGTTTGGCAATTGGAATCAGCATCAAAGCGTTCAGGACGTAATATCTTGTCCATAATAAAACGAATAAATTGTAGTGTTTATGAGTTAATCAAACATTCACCGATCAAGTGAGAATATTGATGGCCCGCAATAAAGGCTTTATTCGTTTTATAATTCCAGTATATAATCTGGTTTAAACAAAAATGAAAGATGTGAATAGTGTATAATATAAATGCTAAACGTTTATGAAAATGTTCACACCACAGTACTAACGTAGCATGTCTAAGACTAATTCAAAACTGAGTTTCGAGATAGAGCTTTGCACAGAAATGCTGGAGTTTCAACTGCCACACTCCATGTAATGCACAAAGATAGAGAAAAGAAAAGGGAATTCAAAAACACTGTAATGAGCATAAATGCATGGAGGGAAGAATACTAAGATCGAAAAACATGAAGATTTAGTGAAACCGTGGTATCATGAATAGTTAATGCATATACGCCAACGAGAACAACTTAGAGCCATATCATTAACAGTCTCCAGACATTGGTTCTCGTGCGTCGGTGGCATAGCGGTTCGGACGCTCACCGACCATGCACATGGTCCGGGATTTGAACCCCGGCCGACGCACTCCTTTGTCTCGCTAAGCCAGAAATAATGCTGGTGAAGAGTAAAGGTTGGGCATGAGGCTAGCAACCACGTCCTGTAAAATAAACACTGCTACAGAAAATTCAAGCCACTAGCCTGAAGCCATATGTTCCACTGGGGAACGTGAAGGATAAAAAAGGACATTGGTTCTCAGCGTTCCGAGGACTCCAACTAGGCAGTCTGCACCTGCCTATGTGGCTCAAACCAACTATCAAGGTTTCGGTCTGGCCACCCCCAATTCTATTCCAACCTAATCCTTTCATGAGGAAGACGGTGGCTCAGCATCTATAACGTCCCCTAGCCATCTCATTTAATGTAGTTTCACAACTTCATCGAATGACTTGCCCTCCTTACCAAAAACTCTACGCCTATCCTCAAGATTATGCACCATATGAATGAATTTTGATTTTCTATCTATTTTGCAACCTACCTGAGGTAAACCTTATTCAGAATATATCGGAGAAATATTCCATGTTATTGTTCTTTGTCTTTTGTTTTTCAAATTTCTCCTTTAGTCACTGAGTGTATTGGTATTTTCCCTATATTTAGAAGGGAAGTGATTCTAATCTGAAGTTATTTTGATCCTAACTATGGTTTGATATCTTGAGCGTTTGTATCGTGTAATCGTCTTAGCATGACATGAAAGTGGTGTCTGCATGTCTTCCGAGGACAGCGATGTGCGATATCAGATGAGATAATAGACTTCCATAGGCATATATTTTAGAACAAAAGCGAAGTGATTGGAGATCTTCATAGCTTAAAGATAGAGAGTGAATTGATAGAGCGTCTTGACCACTTATTTGTAAAGCTGCATCAGCCCTAACGATCCAATTACTGACGAAATCCCAGCACGAATACTAAAGCCTCGTGTGGCATCTGCCAACTTACGCCATCTGTGATGTAGACGTGATATCCGGCTGTCGACCAAATAACATGTGTACTGCACAGCAGTTCCCTTCGTCTTCCTCTATGGTTGAGAAGCATGGTCATTAGAAGTGGAAGACATCAAAAGACTAGCTGTCAATGATCATAGGTATCTGCGTTTTATCTCCAGCATTAGGTGGTGTAACATGGTGAGTAATACTGGGGTTAGGTGTCGAGTGTTAATTCAGGATAGGAAGTCAGTCGATGAGGTTGCGAAGCTATATCGATTCAGATGGCTAGGACACATGTTACGCATGCCCAGGCAATACCTTCATCGATGGCTGACATACGACCAGGATGGGAAAGCAACGATGGTGGTTGTGGTGTGAACATTTTCATAAACGTTTAGCATTTATATTATACACTATTCACATCTTTCATTTTTGTTTAAACCAGATTATATACTGGAATTATAAAACGAATAAAGCCTTTATTGCGGGCCATCAATATTCTCACTTGATCGGTGAATGTTTGATTAACTCATAAACACTACAATTTATTCGTTTTATTATGGACAAGATATTACGTCCTGAACGCTTTGATGCTGATTCCAATTGCCAAACATCTTCGAAGATTTGGAATCATTGGTTTCGTACATTCAATACTTTTATCACTAAATCTTCAACTCCAGATTCAGACAAACTTGATGTTCTCATCAACTATATCTCACCTACTGTATATGAATACATTGCTGAATGTAAAACATTTGACGGCGCTCTTAGTACTCTTGAGAAACTGTATGTCAAACCAAAGAACGAGATTTTTGCTCGACATCTATTATCCACATGCAAACAAGAAACTGGACAGAGCCTCGACCAATTTTTACAAAAACTGAAATCTCTGGCAAAAGATTGTTCATTCAAACCTGTCTCGGCTGAACAAAATCAGAATGATGCAATACGTGACGCATTCATAAGTGGAATGCAATCTAATAATATACGACAACGTCTTCTGGAAAACAAATTACTTGATCTTGGTACTGCTTATGAACAAGCTCGATCCCTAGAAATGGCTTATCAACAATCACATTCGTTTCATCCTTCCGAATTCTCCAATTCTGCTGCAATATCAAACAGTGATACATCAAATGAACTAAACTCTTATGTGGGTGAAACAGGATTGATTGCTTCAATAAATGAGAAATGCTACTTCTGTGGATTTACTAGACATCCTCGCTCTAAATGTCCTGCAAGGGATGCAGTATGCAAACTCTGTGGTAAGAAGGGGCATTATCAGAAGGTCTGCCGGTCAAAATCGTACACCAAAACTACATCAGTTACTAGTTCTTTGTTGTCTTCCATGACTCTAGCCGCCGCTCCACAGTCTCTCTCCAATGCGGTTGTGCAGCTTTTTGTAAATGACATTCCCCTACAAGCCCTCGTAGATACTGGGAGCTCAGACAGTTATATTTCTTGTGCAGTCGTTCAAAAACAACATATAAAGGTAGAGCATTCTCGCACTTCAATCACAATGGCTTCCACAAGTCTGACAACTCATACTCATGGTCACTGTTATGTAAATCTACGTTATAAAGACTCGAGTTACTCACATATCAAACTTTCAGTGTTGCCAAATCTGTGTGCTGATGTGCTATTAGGTCATGATTTTTTACGCTTGCATAATAAACTCGAAATTCCATTTGAAGGTAAAAACAATCCATTTTCACTGTGTAATCTTGTTGCTGCACATATTGATCCACCTCCCTTGTTTCATAACCTAACACCCAAATGTGTTCCGATCGCTACAAAATCACGAAGACATTCCACTTCAGATGAACATTTCATCAAGCTGGAAATCGAAAATTTACTCAGTGAGCAGATCATCGAGCCATCTAACTCCCCTTGGCGCGCCCAAGTTTTGGTCACTACTAATGAACGCCACAAGCGTAGAATGGTGATTGATTACAGCCAAACGATAAGTCGTTTCACATTATTGGATGCCTATCCACTCCCAAAAATTGATGAGATGATTGAAAAGATTTCAAAATATACTGTATTTAGCACTTTGGATTTAAAGAGTGCTTACCATCAAATACCCATCAAAGAAGAAGAGAAACTCTTCACAGCTTTTGAAGCTTGCGGCAACCTCTATCAGTTCCGTCGTATTCCCTTTGGTGTCACAAACGGTGTTTCGTGTTTTCAGAGAGTTATCAGTCAGATTATCAGAAATGAAAATCTTCAAGCTACATTTGCTTATTTAGATAATATAACTATTTGTGGTGAAAACACAGAACAACATGCAAAAAATCTTGCCCGGTTCTATGAAGCATCCAGGAAATATGGGCTAACATTCAATGAGAATAAAAGTGTTATTGGCGTTAAACAAGTAAAACTTCTAGGCTATGAAGTTTCTCATAAAATGATCAAACCTGATCCCGATAGACTTCAAGCATTATGGAATTTATCACCTCCACGAGATCTTAAATCCCAACAGCGAGTCATTGGTCTCTTTGCGTATTATTCACAATGGATATCTCATTTCTCCGATAAAATTCAACCCCTTATACAAAATAAAATCTTTCCATTACCAGGTACTATTGTAAGCTCATATGCAGCATTAAAAAATGAACTTGCTCAATCTGTGATGACTACTGTGGATCTCGACTTGCCCCTTATAGTTGAAACCGACGCTTCGGATACTGCTACAGCTGCCACGTTAACACAAAATGGTAGACCCGTTGCATTTTTTTCCAGAACACTATCACCAAGTGAACGGCATCACTCAGCGGTGGAGAAAGAAGCTTATGCCATCGTCGAAGCTATTAGAAAATGGCGTCATTATTTACTTGGTACTCATTTCCAACTCATTACAGACCAACGATCAGTTTCTTTCATGTACGATATGAACCACCATGGGAAAATAAAGAATGACAAGATTCAGCGTTGGCGAATAGAACTTTCTTGTTACAGTTTCGATATAATCTACCTTTGTGGCAAAGAAAACAAAGTCGCCGATGCATTATCTCGCGGATATTCTGCTTCTGTCATGGGTGAAACTAATCTGAAAGACCTACATAACTCTCTGTGCCATCCAGGAGTTGTTCGCCTTCTTCACTTTGTGCGTTCTAAGAACCTACCTTTTTCTGTTGATGATGTGAAGAGGACGATATCTAGTTGTGCAGTTTGTGCTGAGCTGAAACCCAGGTTTTGCAAAGTATCCACAGGAAATCTTATTAAAGCGACTTCTCCTTTTGAACGTCTAAATATTGATTTCAAAGGACCTCTTCCTTCAAACTCCCGGAACAAATATCTTCTTACGATAATTGATGAGTACTCTAGATTTCCGTTCGCTTTTCCTTGCCAGGATATGACAGCATCAACTATTATTAATTGCCTGTGCCAGTTGTTTTCCCTGTTTGGTATGCCATCCTACATGCATTCAGACAGAGGATCGTCGTTTATGTCTGCAGAATTAAAACATTTTCTCCACGATAAAGGAATAGTTACCAGTAGAACAACAGCATACAACCCCCAATCAAATGGACAGATTGAACGTCTCAACGGCACTCTCTGGCGATGTATATCACTAGCTGCTAAATCTAGGTCCATACCAATCTGTGAGTGGGAGGTTGTTCTCCCCGACGCTCTTCATTCTATCCGTTCTCTTTTATGTACTGCCACAAATACTACTCCACACGAACGGATGTTCAGGTACAATCGAAAATCAACGTCTGGTGTTTCTCTTCCCAGTTGGTTAACTATTCCTGGACCGGTCTTGATGCGCCGTAATGTACGTTCTAAATATGAATCTCCAGTTGATGAAGTTGAACTGATTGAATGTAATCCCAAGTATGCTCATGTGAGACTTCCAGATGGACGTGAGGAAACAGTGTCTATTCATCATCTTGCACCAAAAGAACATATATTTCAATCGCCCGTTAGCATGCCGATTCCAGACGCAGTACCAGAATGCCTCCAAAATCAACTTACTGAAGACGACATATCCACCCGTTCTACAGATACTGAAACTCCTATTTTGACGGACAATTTAAGTGAAAATGTCAAAATTGATCCGAACCCATCTTCTTTACTAGAGAAACAACGAAGGGTTCGTCCACACAATCTGAGAAGCCGCGAAGTCTAAACAATTTTAAAAGTCTTGACTCCTTATGCTGTGTATTCTCAAACAAAAGGGGAGAAGAATGTGGTGTGAACATTTTCATAAACGTTTAACATTTATATTATACACTATTCACATCTTTCATTTTTGTTTAAACCAGATTATATACTGGAATTATAAAACGAATAAAGCCTTTATTGCGGGCCCTCAATATTCTCACTTGATCGGTGAATGTTTGATTAACTCATAAACACTACAAGTACCTAGTCTGAAAGTAGACACAAGAAATAGCTATCTACCAGCTGTTGTCCAAGTATTGTAGAAAAATGTAAGCTTCCTAAACAGGATTAAGAGAAGGATGGAAATCATTGACTATGATGCACATATAACGGGATTCAGATTTAACTACTAACTACCTCTTTTCTTTCTCTGAATCCTGTAGAATTTACTTCTCTGTACCTATTCATTGTATCTCCCTAAAGATTTCTTCCGGTGCTTCTGAGCTGCTGGATGAAACAGTGTTGTTATCACTAAGGAAAAATGTATAGAAACATGTTTTAGTTATGCCTTCTAAGGACACTAATCAACAACATGAGTGACTCGGCATATTAGACAAGCACAGTACTTGACATAGAATGTAGGGCAGGTTCTGTATGTAGTAATGCTAGTTCCCTTGTTGATGCATGTTATCTACTCTCTTTTAATTAACCATTTCGATCTAGCATACTCTCTTGGGTCATTTCATATTTGCTTTACTAAATAAGCCGTCATTTAAAGTTGGTTTCACAGGTGATATTGCCATAAAAAGACGTCATCTAAAAACTCTTCCTATTGGTGTCGACTGTAATTTTCCACTCTATGATCTACAGTTATTTACGGCTGATGAATTCGATTATCTGTCTGTTATATTTATGAAGCCTAATGTGTCATTACTGCTACCAACTAAGTTGTGTTCAACACGTGTTATTGTTTAGTGAAATGTGATTGACTGCGAAGTTGTTATCGTTCCTAAAATAGAATCTCTATGCCGTTAAAGCTTGCTTATTTCAATTCTAATTTTGGGTAATATTCTTTTTAGAGTCAGAACCTACAACTGTATGCAAATCAGAAGATGATGATGCAAATCCTACGAAAAAGCGTCGCTCAAGATGGGACGATAAACGCGATGAGCCCGAAAAACCTGCTGTGACAAAAGACATTCCAGATGGTTCACTGGCTTCCGCGATTGCCCTCGCTAAAGCTGCTGCTGTTGCTGCTGCAAAATCCCAAGGTAAATTATGTAGGTACACTTACACTCCATAAAACTCAGCCAACTTATGTACTATTCAACGATACACACTTATTGTGTACAAGTTAGCTATACTTTTTGATAGTATGGTTCACAGTAGGTAAAGTGAGGTTTCCATCCATGATCTACTAGTTGGATTATGATCACTTGGACGGACGAAATACAGTTGTATCTATCCTTACACGGTACCGAGCATGCTCTCATTCAAGGTTCTGCTTCCTCTACCCTAAGTTGTTCAGACAATTTGAATGCATTCGAAGGATTTTAATGTAGTCATTCTCTTTTTTCTGTTGCTTGCACGTACTACTACAACCAGATATCAATTCAAACCAGATTCCAGGTTAGCTTTCAATGCTGCAGAAAGTATAAACAAACTTTTTTGCGCTTACAAAATGCCATGAAAGTGTTGAGTAAAGTCACTTGTGACTTAGAGAAATGTCCCGCTAACAAGAGCTGGGTTTCTTTTAGTTCCTTGCAAGTTCTAGATGTCAGTTCTGACGGAAAGTGAGCATGGTGATCGTACACTTAAAGTGGAACAGTGCCTAATCAAAGATCATGAAGCCTGGTGAGTGAAACGTGCATGTGGAATAGAAGCAGTGTTGCATCTGAAAACCTTCAAAATATGTCAGTGTTGAATATTTTAAGTCACTTATGCTTGAATTGTTAATATAGATCCATCTAACGAAACAGATCTACGAAAATACTTAAGCCATATAGATCACCTGGTGTAAGCAACTTAGCTATGGTTGCTTTCAAAGGTAGTGGTGAGTTTATAGTTAGAGAGTTAACTAGATTGTTTGGTAAGGTTTGGGTGATTGAGGATCCCACTATTGTACTTATCTTTAAATAAGACTTACTTGATCTATGTGACAGTCGTAAGGATATAAGTTTGTTACCAAGTGTGTTAACTGGTTTCTGTCGTGCTTCTCAGAATTTGTACAACGCTTTAAAAACTAACTTTTAAGAAGCAGTCTGAGTTCCTTGCATATTGTGATGTATTGGTCCTTCTGCTATTGTAAAAATACCACACGTATTGCGGGTCAGCACTTGCTGCATTTCTTGATATCACAGGTAACTTCAGTTCTTTGGATGGGAATGTTATTCAGTGTTGTCTGCTAGTGGTGTGTTGATAAAAGGTTTATCAACATTCTATCGAAGCTTTGTGCAAAAATATTTCAGGACGGCTGGGAGTATACAACCACCTATCATATTGACCGGTGTGCTTTGGTGGCTGAGGAAACTTATGAAAACCAACCATTAATTTCTACTATTCTTGTGGTAGCAGTCTATAAACCCTTAGGATGACCAACTCGTGTTTGCATCGTAATATTTTTATGGCTTCGAATTCCTATCCAAACGAGTCGTCAGTAAGAAGATGAACAAACACTACTTTTCATTGATTTAAGTTGCCACATCTCACATCCATCAATAAATGAAAAGGTAATGAAAAGGGAGACAGATAACCAAAAGTTAGGGGACTAAAGGTAAGGTACATAATTGAATGTAATACTAAAGTTAAGGTGAGAACAGAGTGTGGGAATGAATCTGCACAACTGCAATAGGCTCTAAGGCATAAAATCAGGATATTCTAAGCATAGATTCCTATGATCACGATGACGCTAGCCACCTAACTCACATTACAGTAAACAACTCAGATCAACAGTTAGTAACCTTGTGGTGAGAGCTGTCTGCTAGCCAAAATTGGTAGACAGCAATTTACGTCAATGTTTACGTCCCAAATCTTGATCATAAGAAAAAGCAAGAACAAAGTCTAACCTTGAGGAACTCAACAACCAATCACATCTGACTTAGCGTGGGCGGATACGATTCGTAGATATATCATCGAACTGTCTAAGAATCGGCAACAAAAGGATGACAGAATAACCTTCAGAAGGAAAACATCCAGTCAGAAGACGCTACTTCTCTCCTAATAATAACGAATAATAATAGGCATCAAAATCTATAAATATCTGTTGATTTTCTCAATAAACGATCCGTTGCCTTGCCCTTGTCTTCTGTCGTTGCAACCTTATGGATTGGTGTCATGTCTTGACCTGAATATCTTTTACTTCTATTCTAATCCTACTTACGTTAACCGTAGTAGTAGTTGTTGTTGGAGTAGATGATGGGGAACCCATGTAACTCTCATCTCGTCGACTTCAGAGGACGGAGATGGTTATTTTACTCGACTGACTTACCTATTTAACCTAGTCCTCTATGCCTAACTTTCATAAAGCTTACCTCGTAGTTCCATCATACCCGCGAAATACTACAAACTTTTTAATTCTTGGTGAATTCCCGTCGGGACGTGCAGAAAATCAATATATATGTTTCTTAAGAAATTATATGCAGCGAGGAAATTTAAACAAAGGTGCGAATACATAGAATAATAATAGTATGAAATGCAATTAAAATGTTTTTGTTTATGATCATAGTTAAATATCAAATGCCAAAACAAATAATGTCAAACATAGAATAGCTGATGGGACGTATATATGTTGAAAGGGGATATAACATTATAGGCTTAGTAGGCAAATAAAAATGTGGGATTTAGTAACATAGAATTTAACTTTGCAAGAAAAGTTACTAGTTAGAATAACATATGAAATAAGACTGGAAACAGTGTAAAGCGAGAATAATAGTATTAACAATCGACATAAAGGGGAAGGATATACAAACTGAATAAACAAAACAAAAAATAAGTAGCACCAAAGTATTAATGGGATCGATCATACTCTAGCATAGACGGATTAAGACCATGAAAGTTGGAGGAGTTGACGAAACTTCTTTTCTCTGTACAGATATCTGACTTGTTTTGATGGCCAAAGCTTCAGCAATACAGATGAGTCAGATACGTAGAGATTAGGGCAAGTTATTTTCCACCTTGTAGATAACTATAAATGAAGAGGCGGTAGAGATAAAAGGTGACCATTATCGACCAGATGTTCTAATATTACGCTTCTTAAAGCCCCACTTCCATTTAAATTGCATTTCATGCTATTATTTTATATATTCACACCTTTGTTTAAATACTACGAAGGCAACATTGTTGGTCTTGCCATATGTTTTATTTTATTTTTTTTTGCAACCACCTGAGGTAAACCTTATTCAGAATGTGCCTGAAAAATATTCCGACTTTTTATTCTTTTTGTTTTTTGCTTTTCATATATTTTCTTTACTCATTGATTATATTGGTATTTTTTGTTATACTTAGCAGCAACGTCTTCTACTCCCAGTGCAAATCAGTTTACTGGTGGTGTTGTCCTTACACCTGAGCAAGCTGAACAGATCCGATATCAGAAAGAGGTTTGTCGTATGATATAAGATGCCTGTTAAAACTTTTCTTGGTGGGATTGATTATAGTATCCGTTATTGCGGATGGGTGTGTTAATTCGTGTATGAGCTATTTTCGATCTCGTAACAGTGCTGTGCTATGTCATTACCGTATGATGCTTAGATGTTATTTATTCGTGTTTCTTTTGTTTCATTTTATTCATGGGATTTATTGGACCACCTGTATTTCACTTTGTAACCTGGGAATATCCATTATAAAAGTAGGCTGGTTTTCGTATCCTTCTTTACTTCAAGTATAGTCCATTCCCTAAAGTGTAATGTAGTGGCGTGGTACTCATGCGTGTACCGAATTTATAAGCCGATAAAAGTTGTTTGAGAACTTGTCGTAAAACTCGGTTTACCGTGCTCAAACTAGCTGTGTTGATTTTTAACACGATACACACTCCTCAAAAGTTAAGATCATGTACCATTAAGCCACACGAAAGTAACACCTGCTAAAAATTCCAATAAGTAAGGCTTGTGTTGGAGATTATGAAAAGATACCGACAGATATCTCGTTCTGTCCGGTTGGACAGCACACAAGTAAGGATTTTTCCATCCTAGCATTCAATGGAAGTCCTAGCGAGCTAGCCGAAAAATCTCCTGACTTCACTCGTAAAGTGAGTTTTTCAGATTCACCCTTTCAGTCAGTTGGGGTTAAGTAAATAACTTCACTTGGGCCTCGTATACGTATCTCCGAAACATAACATACATCCATAGCTGGAGATACCAGAGTTTTGACCCTTGGAGCCTGTTTTCCGATTTGGCGAAGGGTCTTCATGTTAAATGCTCCAATATGAAGTTGACAGTGTGGCTTTAAGAGACTGTCAATAGTGTTTTTCTGGCTCTCATCTCAGCTAATGGCCATAGAGTTAATAGAAAGCGAGGGAAAGCAACGGAATGATACTGATGAAGATAAAAAAGTTGATGGTGATCAGGAAAGCTTTGTGTGTTTATAGAAATGTGTGTGGTTATTATTTCCCGCCTGCCGACGCCGCGGAATTTGATTTCTTCTTGAAACCCCTAGAACAGAAGGAGCGTTAGTGTTGCGCGACCACAGAGTCAGGGGGACAACTACTTGAGGCCGGCCATAGACGACCTGTTTGAAGTGGTTTTTGCAGTTGTGTTCGTATTACAGCCGGTTACGAACCTTGGTTCCCAACCTACCTCTGTGTTTTTCAAGAAGAAAATGAAGGAGAAATGTCGTAGAGGAATAAGTCTTCAGACAGAATGAAGTTGCATTGTACGACCTATTGTCAGTGGATATTTACTTAAAGATTCCATACAAGGATTACATATTTTCAAAGAAATTATGCTGACAATTCTGTATTGTGTTTGAGCATAATTTCTAGAATAGAACTGATATTGTTATTATTATTATTGTTATTCTGGAGGCACTAAGTTTTTGAGAAGCGTCACTTATTATGATCGAAATACCTGATTGTGGCGTTTAACAATGCCAAGTCCTGTTTCACCTCTATTTCTTTATCTGATTCCTTTATATAGTGTTTATATACTGTTGTTTGGTTGGCACATCTAATCTAAAGATTCATATTCCGTTCATTTTATAATTGAATATGTGAGTAATCATTGCTTCTCATTGTTTTACCTTCTTTTAGCTCCAAGCTATGCAGGAGTTCATCTTAGCACAAAAACGATCAAAGACTAAAGAAGAAGAACTTATGGCTCGTATAGCTGGTGTCAACTATGGAAACAAAAAAAGAGTTACTAAAGATGGTTTAGTTATTAAGTATGAATATGACTCGGATGAAGATTGTGAAGGTGGAACATGGGAGCATAAATTAAGAGAAGCAGAAATGGAAGCAACCAGAGGTATAATATATACTTGTATATTTTAAAAAATAACTTTTTATGGTTTTGATTTTATTTTTCTGAGTATTTCAAGTTAATGAATTAGATTATTAGCCACACTTCCTTAGATGGTCTTAGTTTGGCTGATTAACGGGTGTAATGGGGGATGGTTAGTCGTTGATTTTGAAGCAAACATCTAAGTGACTGAAGGATTCATTCCCGTGATCTTTTGATCACTCTCCCAGGACTCCATCAACGCAACTCAGCCATCAGTTAAGTTTTTACGTCTTGTATCAATTACAGAAGGCTGCGAAAAGCTGCAATTGGTGGAAAAGTGACTCTTGCTGTTGTCAGTGTTCTCATGTGAACTTAAAACTTCAATATTATTCAACAACTGGATACAACTTCTCACGTTAATAAGCTACACTTATTGTGCAAGCGCTCATAATGCTACTTGGTTGTTCAAGTCTCGGTAAACAAGACTAAATTCTACACCATGAGTCAGTGGTTAACAATCAACACTGTAAAACCAACCAACAGGAACTCAACAACAACCATCATTCCACTCATATATTAAGATGGGAAATAAGATATTATCATAGTAAAATAAATAACTTGCTAGAATGTTATAAAGTGAATTGAATACATTTTAACATTATTTATCATCCTCTGATTTGACTGGTAATAATATCTTCCATATCTCTGGTATTTGTGTTGAGTCATTTCTGTTGCATGTGTTGGGTGTAGACTTGATAAACCAGGATTCAATAATCAGTCTCCATCTCCACCTACCTATATTACTTTATAGAATTTTGACTCTGTCGCATCCAACCTATTGGGTGGTTGTGTGTTAATGCATGCAGTGCAATTGCTGTGTTTTTTTCCTCTAAATTACTTATCTTCGTGGGTTCAGTCATTCTAACCTTAGCTAAATTCTTATATCATCAGTAAATATTACTGTGTAACACTGTGATTTTATCAAAATAAAATTTTATCCATAAGGGACATTTCTTACCTTTTAACATTTTTTGGAAAGATAACTTTTGAAATTAGTGAAAACTTTGGAAATGTAGCCAAGTTATATAGCTTCCTTGCGGGATGAGTGACTTATCAACGAAGAGATTAGGACCAAAGTTTAACAGTTTAAGGTGTCACACTTCTCATAAGCATACATAAAAATAAAGGTGATAAAGCCAAAATGGATGGGGAAGAAAATTAGTAAGTGAAGACTAGGGGGGGTCTTCAGAATATGGCGCACGAGTAGGAATGAATACATCTGCGCTATTGCAAGTGATTTTGAGGCATGTTATTAACAGTCTTAAATCATAGGTTCCTAGCATCTCTGGTACAACACCAAGGCAGTGTATACCCGTCTACGTAGCTCAAATCAACAGTCAAATATTTCATGTCTCGGTGTCATGTTTACCTCTGTCCATCTCTCTTTTTTCGCCTGCTCTTTTATAACAGTTAGCATTGCATTTTGGAGAAGGTGGTAGTTCGGGATGCGCAACATGTCCTAACTGTTTTAGTCAGTGCAGCCCACTGACTGAATTTCTCTCCCTATCTTACACTTCTATCCTCATTAATACTGGTATTATTGTGGTACATAACATGATTGATCGGACTGGTGTGTCTGTGGTCAAAAACCGACACATCTTCCTTGTTCACTGTCTCTGCATCGTACGCGCATCTTTTGATGGATTGGTAGGTGGATATCACGCCAGCGCCAAAGGTTACTGAAGCTGGAAAATCCTAGACAGGTTTCTATATTTGTGGTGAGATTTCGTCGGAAATCAGACCACTAGGTCTGCTGCAATTCCCCAAATAAGTGAATTGGTTTCAACATTCACTCGTTTCACTCTCTATTCTTAAACTAGGAATGGTGCAGACTAGTTGTGCGCATTGTCTTACGCCTAACACAGGCTTCCCTACCTGAATGTATCATGATGTACTGTTGATGGTTTTCGTGCTGTGAATATTAAGTGTACCAATGTTCTCAATGTGTACTAAAAGGGTTATCAGTTTATGTATTACATTTACCAGCATTGTACTTTGATCAAAGGCAGTAAATGTAGTACATATGTCGTCGTGTTGTTTTGATTGTTTGAAAACTTATTTGCCTACATAATTATTTCTTCAGACTAATTTACAAATTATTAGTTTATTTTCAAAATATTTTCATGTTGGAACGGTTGTTTTATTTCCTTTAAAATGTCTATAATTCGGTAACTATCTGAAATACATTTTATATTGTCTATAGAATGGGCTCAGAAACTGACTGAAATGGGTCGTGGAAAGCATCATATTGGAGATTTCCTACCGCCAGACGAACTCGAGCGCTTTATGGAAACTTTCCGTGTGAGTTTTATGAATTGTTTGTGTCGTTTTTATCGTTACTGATATATTTTCGAAGGAAATGCAGCTACTGTGGTATTTTCTCTCTGCTTCGACGTTTGTTGATATGGCATTGCCTAAAAATGCTGAGAATTCCATTCTGTATCACAAGTACTGTTTTGGAATAAAGCAAATTATTATTATTATTATTGAAAAAAAGTTTGGAACTTTCACTTTCTTGGATTTTCTGTATAAAATTGCTTTGTACATAATAATGAAATTTTTAAAGTATTAGTCAAAGTTCCTTTATAAGTTGGTGTATGGGTGCTGGTAGATGTCATAGCAAATTAGGTTTCCAGTCATACATGCATCGTCTGGGTGACGTACTCAAGCTGAAGTGATCTTTGTTACTGTCTTGATTGTAGTCTAACTTGAAAATCTGTCTGCGCTATTACGCTCTTACTTCTATGGGCACCAGTTTTCATGTGTTTCCATACAGTGGTGACTGTCAACTGCGTTTCGGCATAATGCATTTCATATTCAATTGGTAGTTTTTATGGTAATACTCTTGAGATGTTCCGATAGCTTTTATGCATAATATTGCCCGTTGTTCGTGAGTGTGTGTATAAAAGAAAAAGTAGGGGGTACTTGTAGCGTGATCGCTTTAAATGGACAATAATTGTATTCAGCTGGCATTTCTTTGGTGTTTCACAACTCAAAGATATGCTTAAGATGTGTCGGCAAGCGTTGTTGTGAAAAGTGCATGGTCAAGTGTTTAGACTCTGCGATCACCAAATTAATTCCATCTTCCTACTAAGTTACAAATCTCACGTATTATATTTCACAACGAATGATTATCACCGTTTAATTTTCCTATTTTCAAAATGCACATAGGAATCCTCATGCGACATTCATAAAATAAATGATCACTTAATTTCATATGAAATTTATATGTAAGAGTTCAGGCATGAGGAGAATCAAACTATTTTCGTAACTGCGAAGTATAATGACTTCAACAGTCTTGTTTATCCTTTCTACAAGAGAAACCGGAGAATTTTCCTGAGTATTTCTTTGGATTACAGCAGCGAACAATTACTAACGTTTTAAGAAACAGATGACCCTAATTATCTATAGATTTAACTCTTGTAAACATTTTCACATTTTGTTGGATTGTTTGTTTGCTGTGCCATTTTTTTTTTATAACTTCCGGTGTATATACGTTGTAGTTCAGAGTCATTTTGTTGATCTTATTGAGGGAAGGCGCGCTTTGTATAAGCTGTTTCTTCTTTGGCATTTTTGGATGAAAACTCTTGTTAAATAGCGTTGTGAAAGGTCAGTCATTTCTGCAGTGTTCCAGAAAATCCAGAGAAATTTGTTCATAATCTGTCGAACCCTAGAACTAGATAAAATTGAATTAGAAGCACTGTCACTTGATTTTAAATTTCATATTCCAAAAACAGTATGATAGAATCAATTCAGAAACCTACAAAGTCAGTTAGCCGGGTTAAAACCAGTACATGAATTAGCGGGAGGTTGATGAAGATCCAGACTTTTAGGTATTGTCAATCAATAATACATACATTCGCCAGTTGCAGAATCCAAAATCCTATCTTTAAGAACATCAGTCAACTTTGAAGAATCTAATGAACAATGTGGCTGTTAGGATACTGCTACCAGACAAAGGTTGTAGAGTTGTTGTAATAAATAAAAATGACGATTATGCAAGTACAGTCTAGTTAAGTTTAGGAGATTCATCAAAATTTATATTGGACAGTATAAACAAGAATATGATTGGATTCACAGAGAAGCGAATTGCAAAGAAACTGAGGGAACTTCTGAAGGAGAAACAAGTAGACAATTCAACTTATAATGATCTCAGACCACGAGGTTTACGCCTACCACTTATGTTTAGTTTACCTAAAATGTATTAACCTAATATTCCAATGAGACCCATATTATTTTATAGTTAAATCGCCTTACCATAAGCTTACTAAATGGTTGATTACAAGTTAGAACCAGTTCGTAAAAATCTGACAATAGATCGTTTGAATGACAGCTTTGAATTTTCTAAGAAGTTGGAAAGTCCAAACATCGCCAACAAATTCATACTATCACTTGATGTGTCTTCTATTTGGAACAAACTTCAAAAATTATACACCAACATTTCGACTTGTCGAGCACCTCAATACGATTGCATTATTCCCCTATTTCGATATTTTTGGATAATAATTGTGTTAGACATTCTCGTGTGTGTGTGTGTGACTGTAATGTGTGGTTATTTTTTGTTGAGGTAGTATTGCTGATTCCTTTTGATGGCTTTGCTACAAACAGTTTAGGACATGCATATCAATCCTCGATAGTTCACCGTGACAGTTAATGTAAATTGTTGGCGATATGAGCTTTCCACAACTTTATCGTGTTTAAATGGTATCATTTAAGGGAAATTCAATATATGGGGTAAACATTTTATCATTTCTATTAGCTCCTCAAACTTTATAGAGTTCTTCGCTATATTCCAACTCTTCTATATGAAACCTTCCTAACTGTTAGCTTGTTGATGATTGGTTTTCACTACATCGGGAACACTACGTAGGATAGTATTTATAAGTAGCTATTTTGACAATCAGTCTACTGATATTTGCATAAATTGTAATAAATGATTGCCAATTTAATCAATTTTACAGGATTTTCATCATGAGCTGACATTAGTTAGAGAACCATTGGAAAAACTGGGAATAATGGACAGCTGTTTCGTTCTAGTTTGGAACCCTTCAACAGTACGCACCCACCGGGATTCGAACCCAGGACCTGCTGGTTATAAGGCGAGCTCGTATACCATTAAGCCACTGGGACCCGATCCAATGGCCCATGAATTCTAACTTCTGCCGATTCACGACATAGCGCCACCTCTAGCCAATGTCTTCGGCGAGTATTTGTCCTCACACCCTACCTGCTGCACCCTACTGGTCACGACTTCTCACTAGAACCCCAGGTAACTACCTACCTGAATAGGGCAAGTCGCTAGTGAGCATCAACTAATCATTAATCAATTCTGATTGAATTTCTGTTATTCACTTAATTCTGAGCTTTTAAATCAATGGCTGTCCAAGTTCGCCATTTATTTAAAGAATCCTTTATGTATTTTAGATTTTAGAGCTTGCTTACTCTTTCATATTTCAGAAATCAAATTAATGCATTCTTTTACTAATACCTAATATATATTTTTTCTCACATCTAGGCATTAAAGGAAGGTCGTGAACCAGACTATTCTGAGTATAAACAATTCAAGTTAACTTGTGAAAATGTTGGTTTTCAAATGTTAGAGAAAATGGGTTGGAAAGAAGGCGAAGGGCTTGGAGTCGATGGTCAGGGTATTGTTAATCCAGTCGACAAGTAAGCGCATTATCTTTAGATTTCTGTTAATTGAACTTTTCCAATGATTTTTACTCAAATATTTTTTGTTTGTTTATTTCTTTTTGTAAAGGGGAAATGTTTTCGTTGAAGGTGTTGGCTTAGGCATTGATCGTCCGTCTAAACTTGTCAAGGAAGATGATGAATATGATGCCTATCGAAAGCGTATGATGCTGGCGTATCGATTTCGTCCAAACCCTTTGGTAAGTGAACTGAAATAAACAGAGTATTCTTCTAGGAATTATCCCTCATTCTACTTATCACTTTTGAATAGTAACATTTTGTTCTCAATCCTTTGTTATATTATCTCCTTATTCGTTAAATGTACAAGACTACAAAGCTTTAGTTAGGTGAAAACGATGGAATTTTAAATTAACTGTATATCGAAACCCTACTAACTTTTCTGTAGTAACTTATATATCGTCATTTTTTTATTCCTTGACGTCCGAGTGGGACATATGGTTTCAGGTTTTGAAGTTTCAGTAGCGGGTAATTTTGTTTTTACAGGGTGAGTTTGCTAGCCTCATCCCCAACACGCCCTCATTTTTGAGCCCTCTTCTGACTAGGCGAGGTTTAGGAGTGTATCAGCCGGGAGTCGGACCTTGACCTCATGCTTGGCTAGTGTGCAGTCATTCTACTACTGAACCATCGACGTATATTTCTTATGATGACAGAATAGAGTTTCTGTAGATTTCTTGATAGTTGCTGGTTCTATCACTATGTGTAGCATTGCGTACTTTGCAAACAACTAATTGTGTTGGTCAGCGAACTGATATTGGGTGATTTCAGGTGTGATGAAATCCACAACAGTTAGTTTAGGCCAGTCACGTGGGGAGGTGTAGACTTTCTGGTTGGGGTCTTCGGAATGGTAAAAACCAATGACGGCTGGATAAAATTGGCGATATGACTCAAAATCGTTCTCAGTAGCTGGCGCAGATGCATTCACTCTTTGTGATTTATAATACCCAATAAAATTCTATTGCTCTTCCATGTTACTATTCTTTTTGCCTTATATTTCTGTCTATTATCTCTGCTTTGAATCTCTATTTAATCTTTCCTCTTGCTTTGTGTGGTACATGGAGTGAGTAGGGCAACTCATACTGGGGCACATCTGTACAAAGTTCTACGTTGAAACCAGTTAGTCAGTCAGATTGTAGGTGTATTTGTTCCTTATTTGTCAGTGAATATCTGGTTGATAAATATGCGCTAAGATTAGAAACCATCTTACCGTTTGCAACTTTGTTTTGCGTTGTCTAGTTTTGAGCCTGACAACACTATAGATAATATCAATTTTCTTCAGGGCGAGCAAAGTTGTCATCTTCCACTGTCACTTCGGCTCAAAATATAATTTAAATGTTTTTGTCATCGTGCTGAACTCAGAAAGATATTCTAGTTGTTGTTTTTCTTATCTCTTTAGGTCGTGAATAGACGCATTCATGAAACAGTGTTCAGTCTTCCTCTCAATACTTTCTATTCATAGCTTCATCGAATCCCTTTCACTAGGTGTCTGGAATTAGTTCTACTTTGGAAACGAAGGTGTTTATCTGAACACACTAGCAGCAAGGAGTTGTTATTATTGATTCGTCGAATTGAAACTCCAAAAGTACTTTCTGCCTACCTCCCTATTTAAACACTGAAATTTACTCATACGACTAAACGTTAGAATGTTTGTTGCTTTTTGCTGTAGATCAGAGAGTTTGCCTCAGGAATTATCCTTTAAAACTTTCTAACCAGTCAGTGTGTGTTTGCGTGTGCGTGTGCGTTTAGTCAAAGATTAGTAAAGGTGAGAATGCGCTGCTTTTGTTCTTACTTTTCACAATATCATTTGCTCGGACAATGTAAATGTGCGACTCCATATTAGTTTGTTTATTAGATACATCACACAGTGAAACAGTATTATTTACTGGATGACACAGTTTCGAACAAAATTTATTATTCATAATCATATCAATTGTAATCACACGACTTTGACACTTGAGTTTTATAGTTTTCTTTGTTCTCTCCTATTTGTCGTCGTTGGGGTAGTAGAATTTTCCAGATATCTGGGACAAGTGATGAATCATTCCTATTACATGTATTTGCAGTTGATTCGATGAACAAAGCTTCTGTTATCAATCTCTCCCTATACCCTGTGACATATTAGATTTTAAAACTGTCATCCTATCCCATCCATCCTATTGTATGGTTGTGTGTAACTGCATGTAGTGCTATAGCTGAACTATTCTCTAGATTTCTTATCTTATTCGGGTCAACCAATCTAGATTTTGCTAAGTTTTTATGTTCAGCTAGTCTGACTGCCCTGTTCTACGAGTTTGACCTATGTATTTGACCTGACAATCATTGAAGGGTATTAGATAAACTAAATTGTTTTGTTTTAAAGGCTCTACAGGATCCTTTAGCCGACAAAGCCTGTTTCTAATTGAGTTTGTGGGTTCCAATGCCGTTTTTATTCTTGCCTTGTTAAGAATTCTGCGTAAGGCTTCCGAAGTTCCTTCCGTGTATGGAATTACTACTGATGATTTAGACTCTTTATTGCAGGTGTCATTATTATTGTTATTATCACTATCGCTACTATCATTATTTATTTTATTTTTACATTTCCTTACATATTTCCTGACTAATTTATCCGGGTAATTATTAAGTTTCAAGGCTTCTTTTATATGTATCAGTTCCTGTTTTAGATTTTCTTTGATACTACTTAATTTTGTGCTCTGTCATTTAAACGTGATGATGATTTAGATTCTTTATTATCGGTGTCGTCATTATTATTATTGTTATTACACATATATTAAATGTGCGACTATCAATTTGCATCCACTTGAGCAGGATACTTGATGCCATGGGATCCAATGCTACACCTACAAATAGTAGGTTTGAAGAACTAACATTTTAGAGTGTTAACCTAGTCTTTCTGTAAAAATTCATAATATGTTATTAAAATGTTTCAAAATATGTAATATGGTTTTCTTTTTTCTGATTCATTTTAGAATAATCCACGGCGGGACTATTATTAATATCAATATATATATATTATCGTTACACTGTGAGCATTCCTTGTATTTAATTACCCTGTGGGAAAGAAACACTGGCAATGAGATAAATTTTATCAATCTGTGATTTGGAAGTATAAACGTATGGAAGTATTTTCCCCGTAATACTTATTTACATCGTTCTGTGAAACTATGTACTTTTAAGCATGCTGGGCTTCCACAAATACATCTGTACATGTAAAAAAGTTAACTATCAAATAATGAAATATAACACGTTTTTATAACCTATTCTACTGGTTTTTGCTATCTTTGTTGCTTGAAATTATGTAGAATAATTGTTCACGCATATTTTAAAAACCAAATTACTGTAGAAAGTTTGGTGTGTATTTTATTCTTTTTTCATTTTTACTTTGGAATTAATATTTCTGAAACATTGTTACGTTATAAAGGAGGAGATTTGTAGCTCTAGTAGATGGTATTAGTGTAGTTGTCTTCTGAGAGCTGGATAGTTTACTAACCTAATAACAACAACAACACATCTCTATGTCACTCTTTTCCCTGCAATCCACTTCCGTTGGCTTCACGATTGCCCAACGCGTCGCTTCCTATTCGGGTTCCATTCAGGGGCTTAGCGCATGATGCCACTCAACGGTCTCAATAGTGTATTTGTAATCCACCTCGACTTTTCTTTCGGAATATTTGTTGAGCGATATGTTCTCACTTGATTTGTTTCCAGAGTTCCTTCTTGCTTATCATCCTGATCCTGTATTTTATGCTAAGTACAGTAGATTTCCTCATTGATTTGAGAATAATAAAGGTCTGTCTTACTGTTCTTATCCTGTCTTTAATATATTTATCTGTGCCACCACCCGTCGGTGAAACGATGCTGCCTAGATAAGTGGAAGAGGTGACTCCCTTAAGATTTTTGTGGATGGTGATTGGTGTTTGTTATTGTTGGTTAGTTATCTTCATCACTTCTGTCTATGTTTCCTTGAGGTGCTGTCTTCACTGCCTTGTTGGCTTTCGCCTTCGATCTTTGAGTTTTTGTGATATTAGATACGGGAAGAGAGTCCACGTTGGTTCACTTCTTTCGAATTTTCACATGTTCCTGATTCTTTGTTAGAAACATTAGTGTTGTCAATATCAGTTATTCTTTGATCAGATGGGTAGTTAATTGTAGGACTTGTAGAATAATCACTGTTTTAAAATTTATTTTTGTTAAGTAAACGCATATGCAAGCTTAATGATTACACTGAATAAAGACAAAATATTTATCATAGGGTAGAGTTTGAACTGAGCAATTTTGGCTTACATTGTCTTATTATTGTCTATTATATGTAAGGTTATATGTTTATCCCTCTCTGCGTTTGTATTACAAGCGGATATCTGTTCTCCAATTTTTGGTATTCACATTCTAGTAGTGGTAGGTCCCAGAGAAAATAGCTTTATACGCTTATTCCCTTTTCTCCCAACCGATAGCTGCCGTGATGGTCGAGCTTTCATATCGCAATGATCCAACAAGCTATACTGGCTGGAACTATTGTTCCCGCAGGTCCTACCATGCCAGGAAGGTTGTTAGGATAGCGATTATACTAAAAGCAGTTACCAGCATAGTGTAAGAATTTTTTTACACTATACTGGGGGTCTGTGGGCGAAGTCGTACTGCTGGGGAATAGGGATGTAACAGCATTAAGGCGTTTCCCTCAGATGACCAGCATACCAGCTATCATGTCTCTCCACTTTGGAGAGATGAGGTTAGAAAAGATCAACCTCAAAATTTCTCATCCCAACTTACTCTTCCGTGGTCCGTAACTGGCGGTAAGTTTACTAATACCAGTTCATACAGGCCGTATGTGACCGATCTCAAGCAGTTGTCCCCTGGGCTCTGCGGTCACGCAACACTAACCCTCTTTCTGTTTCAGGTACCCGAAGATTCAACCAACCATGGTGTGGGCAGCCGGGAATTAACAACTGCCCACACATTTCCAAAAGCACACAAAGCCCTCCTGAGCATCATTCTCCTTTTTATTCCCTTTTCTGAATATGAATAAAGCAAAAATAGTTTTCTTACTCTTTCTGTGGTGGATTGAAAGTGTTGTATGTTACACCACTCAAATAAATGTGTTCTTTCTAATAACAGAACTACTCATTTTCACTTTTGTTCTGTATCTGTGGAAAATCTTAGTTTCACATATTTTTAACCAAAAGCTATATAGGCCGTATGAAAGTGCCTTATGATCATTTATCTAATGAAAAGGTTGATATATCCTCAATCAACCTTATTCAGGATGTGTAAGACAATTCAGTTTTGTTTGGATAAGAAACATATTCTGATAGAATTAGAGTAGACTATAGTGTGTACTTCTAGAATTTCTTCAAACCAATCATAATCACATAACTCCTAAAGAATTGTAGTCTTATAGAGGACTGAAGAGAGAGAGTGTGTGTGCTGATTTCTTTCATCATATTCATCAATAAGCAATATAGAAATTGACTTGAATACCCTGATTACCTACCAGTGATTAATTTCTGAACTGATTTCTTGAAGTTCTGATGAAGTCCACCAAGTTAGGTGTGAAAACGATTGGTCACCGTTGACACTCGTTGGTCATTGAATTTCCAATTACTGACTGACTGGTGATATACTCATCTTTATAACCGAAAGGTGTGAGGCTTGATTCTTTCCAGTGTCATGATTGTCTAAGATGAAGAAGTGGTCCAATAAATACCCACTATCTTTTCATTGTTTATTTCAGCTGATATCAGTTTCTGACGAAAACAACATACCTATAAGACCAACAGCTGAAATTTTAATAATCCAAATTTACTAAATCTGAGTATATCTAATTAGCGTTGAAAAGGAAGCCGGAAGTGCATAATGAATTTTTCGCTGTCCTTCTGGTTGGTGAATATTTTATCATATGGGGATAAAGATTGGTTTTGTGAAGAAACTCTGCTTCATATAGATGAATTAGTTGCAAAATATTCGCTTATCATTCACATCATGTTCATTTATTACTTGTTCAGCCGTAAACTTAGACACCCAGAAAGGTGGTTTTCTATTCTGAGAGAGGGTTGTTATATTGATTTGATGCCGAAGCAGATAGTTGTGTTCAGTGGTATCTCATAACCTAATCAAAGAAAAGTCCAGTTGTATTCTCGTGGTGTTGCCGCTGACCAAAACACGTTTATATGCAATTGTTCGACTTTGAATCCCACAGTCCACACATAGCACTGTTTTGAAACTGTAGAGTACCAACTCTTCTAGCGTATACCCTCTATTTTTACCAGAGTTGTAATGAATGGTAGACGTTCTTGCTTTACTTTTATGTGAACACTTTTCTTTGTGAAGATAGTGAATAGGACATAGTTGTCAGAGGCTGTGAATCTCTGGCTATGTGAGAGCATTTCGAGGAAGGACCTAGTATGGCCGAGGGTGGGTAGACCTCGGTCTTCCTCTCGAAATGCCTTTATGTAGCCACACTCTTATGGCCTCTTCCAGGTTGTTCCTATTCACTGCCTTCACGCGGCAAGGGTATTCCTCACAAAAGTGGAAGGGCGAATTTGAACGTCTGGCGTTTACAACCGAACTGGTGGACGTATGGAACTACCTAGAGGAGCTGGAAAACCGCGATTCTGAACTATGGTGAACACAGGCTCCGTAATCCGAAAGGATCAGATGGCCTATGACCCTGTTTTGGTCACCAGCAATCATGGGAACGCTGCCCTGTGAACCGCAGTTCAAGTCACAGGCTCACGACGTGATCTCTTAAGGCAACCACCTCCTTCGATCTGGGAGCCCGGGCAGTATCCTAGTCCCACAAAAACTCACAGTTTTTGTGTGGCACATCTGATTAGTAATTGGGTCTCGTTGCTGAGTTAATAGAGTGGATTATCTTTAATCATAATATTGGTTTTTTAACATTTCAGATTTTACTGATATTTCAGACATTATTTCCGTCACTATATACTCATATTATATTATTTACTGCTGCTTTCTGTGCAATAGGCTTTATGTAAGTGGGAGGCAAGCAATACTTTTGTTTGGATTAATGCAGATTTTATGGAAGTTAGCATATGTATTGCCTTGTTAATACCTCACGTTTACAGTACGTATGAAGTTACATACTCTGTGTGTGTTTGTGTGTGTTTATCGCATTGAACACCCGGGACTCTGTTTTTTCCCTCATATTTTGGTTGTAGAAATTTGGCTTATTTCAATGTAAATTTCTTTTTCTTATTTGATTTTCTAACATTTAGCCTTACATGACTTGTCAAAATTCTGTCAATTTCTACTGTAATTACTTATGCATCAGTTTTATTACAATGAATTAATAGAAATACAACAGTTGTATAACAGTGTGAGTGTGTGACTATGTCACAACAAGCAGCTTCGTCTGCTACTGAACAGTGTGGTGTTGGCAGTGGGACTAGTATTGGTGGCCCGATTGGTTCTCCTATGTCATATCAACCAGTGTGTCAAAGATGTTTTAATCCATTACAGTTGGATCAAGATTTTGAACACTTGCAAAAAACAGAACTTATGACTTTGTTAGGTGAGTTATCTTGTGCTAATATTCTCTATAAATGTTTCATCTTATAAATGTTTTTTGTTACAATGGTAAATACCGAACACTTCGATCCAATCAATCGACAGGAAAATCTAAAATTCAATTAAATAATTAATATGACCTGTTGCACAAGAGTTGGCTCTCATCGCCCAAGTGGTCTAGTGGATAACGCTTTGGCGTTTGAAACTATAGGCACTGGGTTCGAGCCTCTGTGGGAACATCATCACTCACTGACTGGGGAATGCAGGTGCATCCAGCTGCCGAGCCCCAAGTAGGACGAAATGCGCAGCCTTGTGGATTCCACTGCTAGTCACCATCCACCAATTAAATTCTAATTAAAAGTGAGTTTGCATAAATTCATTGCAGACCAAAAAAGGATAGAAACATTTGACATAATAAAAGATTATGGCAACACAAAAATGATTTACATATTTGAAAGAAATGGAATACAGCAGTGAATAAATGTTAACGGAGAAATACGATATAATATAATGGCAGAGTTGCTTTCCTGTGACCACATGATATATGGTGGTTGTTATTTGCTTACTGGAGCCTTAGAGTTCTGAATAATGAATGATCAGGAATTGAATATAGTAAAAAAAATATAATTAATCAGTTATTCGTAAAATCAGTTGTACTTTTTGTTCTATGTTATGTACTATCCAGGTGTTGTCTTATTATTTTTTCACATGATCTATGATAGACAGTCTAATTCTAACCTAAAGTTGATTGATTTTGTGTATTAGGCTTTAAAGGGAACATGGTTGATTTTATGGGTTAGGATTCAGCAAGAATCGTTATCGGCTAGAGAACCACAGAAATCCTAGGAGCACTTGATAGCTATTTCCTTCTGTCTCTGCAACTCTTCAGAGGGAGTTTCCGATCTCAGTGTCATCAGGGTATTATTGAACATGAACATTGTTATGCAGTCGGTCAGTGATGTTACAGTCCAGAGAGACGTTAATTACTGAAGCTATGTTCACAAAATCTACACGCAACACATGCAGTAGGGCCGACTCGTCACTCATTCCAGAAATGTGGAAAATATTACTACCAATGAAATCAAGAGATGAGAAATAGTGGAAATATATAAACGAAGTTGGTTAGTTGTGTAAGTGACTTGATATAATTATGAGCAGCAACAAATTGTGCCCAAAACGTCGTCATCAGTAAATGTTACTGTACACCATTGTCAGACTTTGGTGATATTAGATGGTTGGAGGCAATCGGCCACAGGAAGCCTTGAATCTGGGTTTCGTGCTAGTTGGCTGGCGTAAGGTAGGTATATCCGAATCCTTGAACGAACTCATATCCCTTCTGAGATTGGAACCCGCATCACACAATGCTGCAGTTAGAGACGTTACCACTGAGCTATTTGAGCTGGTGGTTGACCTCCTGTAAGACTGTAGAGGATACTTTGATTGGACACTTCTAACTGGTGTGATGTGTTTAGTTCTTTATTTAGTGCAGACTCAATTCTTTCAGTCAATCACAAGCCCGAGTAGCTCAGTGGTAACATGTCTGACTGCAGCACTGGTTGACGCGTTTTCGGATCTCAGAAGGAACATGAATTCTTGCGAGGTTGTAGATACACCTTGCTGACGAGTGCCAACTAGCACGAAACCCAGATTCAAGGCTTCCTACTGATTGCCTCCAACCATCCAATATCATCAAATCAATGTGCACCGTGATAGCGAGCTACCTAAAATGGTGGCCACATTGCAAAACTTAACTGAGAGAATTCGGTCTGCACCAAAGAAAGGACTAGACACATCAAACTAGTCACTAGTGTGAGACTTTATCAAAATAAAAATTTTATCTACAATGGAATTATAGTCTATCACAGTGCACACGCTCTTTTCCGATAAAGCAGATGATTGTCGAATCCCAGATTCTTTTTACACAATGATATAAATAAAGTTAATCAATGCTTTTCGATGGTTTCTTCCAGGGTTATTTGGTGAGTAGGTGTGTACGCACACGAAATTAAGGTGTATTATAGTTTTATGTGTGAACACCTGTTTGATATATACCCACAATTTATCTCATTTGTCTACCGGTCTGATGTGCGTCTACAGCCTATCTCATTAGTATGTTAGTCACTTGGAATCAAATCATATGCTGTCACATGGTGGGCGTCAACCAATCAGAATCCAGCATGCAGTTGACGCCTAGTATTTGAGGCTTTGACTGGATCAATATATGCAATATATTTTTGTAATCTTGGTCACTTGCTCACTTATTGTGTATTAGTCTTCTAGATTTTACTAATTCCGTTGTCAGGGTGTATTCGACCAGGAAAATTGTCAAGTGTTCATTGTTGTGAATTAGGATTCGTACTCAAACTCAGCGACCACATAACATAAGCTTATGTCTTCCTTTGAATCGCTCGATCTTATGATTAGCCTTCTACACTTTTCTCCTTCGAAATTTACTTCTGATGTATTAATATGTCACTGTATTTTCTGAGTCAGTTGCCTTGATTAGTACTTGTAAGTCAGTAGTAAGTAGCATGTCGTCCAGTTCTTATTGTTGACAGAAGTTTTATACTTTTGTCCCATTAGTTAGTTATCTGACAGTTCCCCAGTATGTGTCTTATTGCTAACATTGTTCTGTTAATTAATAAAAGTTTTGTAGCTATTTTATTGTTTCCATCAGATTTTGACACACTGACTTAGACCAGTTGGATGGCATTATGGAACAGTGTTGTTATAGCTCATTTTTCTAACATACCGTATTTCATTTAGAGTACGTAGCAAGTATACGGACACATTCATTCCAATATAAGGTGAATAACCTTAGATAGTTGATTTATTAAGTTATACTATCTCATTTCTCAGTTAAAAAAAGAGTGAAACCGTCGTCCGTATTTACAAACCATATAATTCGTGGTACCATCTTTAGAAAGATTGTTGTACACTTTTTTTAAAGGTTGCTGTCAGTCTAAAAATTTATGAGTACCATTAGTAAGCATACTTCCGAACGTATTTCGTTGTAATATATATGGGTTGTTTTTTGGAAGGCCGACTGAGAAGGTTGTATGGAAAAGTCTTTGTTTCAGCCTTTTATAGAAAAGAAGTTATCTCGCTTCGTTTGTACATCTTATCACTTCAGATGTCCATTTGAAAATCTCTGACCTCTATTGCACTTCCGATTGAAAAGTGCCTAAGTTTCCGTTTGTGTTGGTTGTGATAATGATTTTTTGATGTTACCTCCCTGAAATGTTACTTTTCACAGTTATTCCAAATTTTTTCTTCAAATATGTTTTTATCAGGTATTAATCCTTCTTTAAATGATGCGGAATATGTTAATGAGTGGTTACAAAAGGGATTATCCTCATTATTTCTATCTTCCCATCCTCCTTTCCTTTCACAGAACGGCTATTATGAAAGACAGGATTTCAAGCTTTGAAGTTCCGGTAACCCTTTGTTGTTTTTATGGAGTGATTGGTTGGTAACCTCACACCCAACCTTCCATCTTTTCCGAACTCACTACCGGTTAGGCGTGGTCGTAAGGGTGCGCTGACCAGGAATCGAACCCCTCGACCCCTCGGCCGATGTTCATTCTACTCCTGAACCACTGAAGCACCAAAGGGTGTGTGATGTAGACCGAGTTTAAGGGATATTAATGTCTTGACAGAATCTATAAAGACCATCCAACGTAGAGCTGTTCTGACATTTGCGTCGACTGGAGATTCCAAACGGTATGCTAAGACTAACCATTGTAAATTACTCTTGCAAGAGAACACAACTGAAAATGTTCACACACACACATGGCCTGCTTTATACTTTTAAGTGAGGTCATCTATTTAGTTGTTGTATAATTCAAAAAGGTGAAATCGACTACCGAATAATGGGGCTTTTTGCCAATTAATTTGTCCAGAATCAGAATCACTTCACTAAAATCAATATCAGAAATAAAAAAATTTACGCATTTAACATATTCACTTAGTTCAAGTCCATGAATGTTATTCTACTAACCTCTTTTTAACGTAATCTTCAAACAATGAATCTCAGACAGTTTTGATATTTAGTTAGTGTAACTGAATTCAAAACGGAATCAAATTATCCACATTACTGACTGAATAGTGCAATATCTTAATCATTTGAGGGGATTTTTACTGCGTGTTACTTTTGTAACATTAACTCAACATTGAATTAATTTGATAGATGGTCACTAGCAGTGGCATCCAGGATGCGAATTTCGTCGTGAGAGTGTTCCGACTGAGACTCAAATAAAGTACTCATCGTTTCAGACTCCAAAGCTTTATACAGCGGACCACGTGGACGGTCCAATCAACCAACGAGAAAATTAAAATTGAAGTTAAAACAAATATGATATCAAGAGGTTTGAAACTTATTGTCAATCAGTTAACCGTAAAATATTTAACTTGGGTTTTACTTAAGAATCTAATTAGTTTAATAGTCATTTAATTTGTGGATGGTGACTTACAGTGGAATCCAGGATGCGCATTTCTTCCTATTTGGGGTTCGTCAGCTGATGTACCTACACTCCCCAGTGAGTGACGATGTTCCCACCAAGGCTCGAACCCAGTGCCCATCGTCTCAAACGCCAAAGCGTTATCCACTAGACCACTTGGGCCATGAGAGCCACCTCTTAGGCAACGGGTCATATTAATTTAATTTCGGCACTGGGTTCGAGTCTCGGTGGAAACTTCATCATTCACTGGGAAATGGATGGTACATCCGGATGACGAGTCCCAAATAGGGCGAAATGTGCATCCTGGATTCCACTGCTAGTTACCATCCACAAATTAAATTCCAATTAAATTCCCAGACATTGTCGAAGCCGACATGTCAACCTGAGACAGAGCACTTCGGTCCAATCAATCTACGGGAAAATCTAAAGTTTAATTTTAAAACAGTTTAATAGTCAGTTAGCTTCTTTCGTATTCCAAAAATATTTTAATGTGTGGCACTGGATCACGAAATAATTCAGGTATACCTGAAACTTACAGGTAATCAGGCCAGATAGGCATGACTTAACTATAATTCAATGTTTCAAATTAATTCAGTCATTGGAATATTGATTTTATCGTTGACTGGACAATTACTGTATATCACACCCAATATCATCGTCAATCATTCCCAACTAAATATTGATTTATGTGTATTCCTTACATATGTGGAGGGCGTTTGGTGCTTAACGGAATAATGGTTTACAAGTAACCTATCCCTTAGCAGACTTAGCGCAGTATACCTGATGGATATCAGTCTTTACCTAGTGTTCGGTCAAAGCATTTTATAAATCCTACAGGAGGTCAATCACGAGCCCGAATAGCTCAGTAGTAACGTCTCTGACTGCAGCACTGAGAGTGACATGGGTCCAAACCTCCGAAGAGACATGAATTCTTTCGAGACTGCAGACACACCTTGGTGATTGGTGAATACCAACGAAGTCCAAGACTTCCTGCCAACTGCTCCAACCATCATAGATAATGTAAAGCTTATGGGGATCATCTTGTCTTTATGCAGTTAATATGAATCTTGTCTTTAAGACTATACCATGAATCTTATCAGAATGGTAGATGTTCCTATATAATATTTATTGTATTTATTTAGTCGTTATATCGGTGACATCCTGGATACTCTGTGAGGGTAAAAGGATAATATAATTTTTCTTGTATATGTTTTAATTTTTATTTTAAACTGTAGACGCTACCAGTGCTACTGATGGTGAAGTGCGTGAACCGATAAATTTGGTACCTGTCAGAAATCCAACAACTCCACGACCACGATTTATTGTGCCTCCCAAGTAATTATGGTCTTGACGACATATATTTTGTGTATTTATCGTTCATATGTTCCTTTTAGACAATTTCGAAATGTTTATGGTTGTAAAAGATCTCCGTGTTGTTTCTTTTGCCTCAGAATGTGATAAAGCAAACAATAATACCGGCAGATTTGCCGTACACAAACGTTTACGCAATTTTTGAGTTACGCAATGTATTATTTATTCCGTGGTTTTTTATTAGTGATGTCTAAATACCTATTGATTTCTTCATTGAGATCAGCAGCAGTAGCAGCAGAACAATGCGAAATTGATAATTAATGCACCTTAGGTGAAAAAGTTACCCCGACGATCCAGATACATCTTATTGATTTTTTATCCTGGTGTATTCGTGTAAAGTGAACTGAAAGGCATTTACAGAAAAGTTTTTTCTTCTTACGAGTTGATCACGGATTGATATCAGTTAGAGAACCACTGAGAATCAGGGAATTGATTCGTCCTACTTTGGGAATCATCGGCAGTACGCACCCACTGACAGGGTTTGAACCCAGGACCTTCCGGTTATAAGGCAGGCTCGTATACCATTCAGCCACTGGGACCTGATTCAATGACTAGCCCATGAATTCTAACTTCTACCAATTCGTGATTTAGCGTGACCACCAACCAATGTCATCGGTGGGACATCCATCCTCACACTTGACTGGATGGACCTCACTGGTCACGACTTCTTACTAGAACTCCAGGAAACTCCGTCCTGTAGCATATCGTGGGTTCGTTTAATCCCTTACTGGATGACCTCTAATTTTCTGAAGTCAGTCAGAGAAAGAGAGAGAGAAAGACGTATGCATACTACCACAAATTTGAGACTTTTCAGATGGTAATGGCATTAAATTTTTGATTCTACTTATTTATGGCTACTGGAAACTTCCAGCATCTGCATCGTCGCCTTATCATTTTATATCGCCATTTAAGTGCACAGATGTTTGTTACATTATTAAGTGCGGAGATATGGTTCATTGGTCTAGATGCCTTAGTTTCAACCAAAAGGTCACAGGTTTGAATTCCTCTCCAATAACTACCTAAGTTTCGGCTGCAAAGTGGTAGTATCATCAGCCCTCATACATTAGGTGTGGCTCATCGTCGACTGCATGGATATATAAATGGTTGTTGGGTAGTAACTGAAGTGACCTAGCATTGTTAAGTTGGTATATCTTTTTATTGTTTTACACCCAAGTTTTATGAAAATAAAGGTGTGTCCATTTGTAATTCATGTAGAATCTTTGAGCCAGGAAAATTTCCACTAGTTACCTTTAATGTCTAAACTATGATTTATCAATGAATATACCAATTGGGTCGTGAAGAAAATAAAACACAATTCAGCGACGAAATCATCTTCAGAGTCTGTACAGAAATGTATAGTAGTCCATTATTGAGTAATGATGTGATATAATAATCATATAATAATGAGCAAACAAACTCAAACACATAGTTTTATTGTTTAACAGACTGATAAAATTTGGATAATGCATTGAGTTGCCAAACATATCTGTATGTATAGTCGAAGAGGTGGACGGACAACATAAAGTGGGCATGTGACTATGCCATTCAATCATATAGTGCACTAATCAAGGCACTCTACTCAAACTCACGTAGCCGCATAAGGGCTTATGGGGAATTGTCATCTGAATTGATAACAACCAGTGGTGTCCGTCAGGGATGTCCACTTTCCCCTTTTCTGTTTAACTTCATCATAGATATGCTAATGGAAGTATCCTTAACTGAACTTAACGACTCAGGAATCGACTTGTTACCAGGGAATAATCTTATGGACTTAGAATAATGCAGATGAAATAGTCCTGTTAGGGGAGGATGTTGACAATATGCAGAGTCTTCTGAACACCTTGAGCAACAATCTTCATATGTTTGGAATGCGATTCGCCCCTGTAAAATGTAAGATGCTGCTACAGGAATGGACTACGTCTACCCCTAACTTAGTGATATGGAGTGAAGTGATAGAACATGTTGACCACTTCACCTATTTGGGAAGTTGTATCAGCACCAACGGAGTGATTGGTGACGAAATCACAGCACGGATCCAAAAAGCTCGGGCTGCTTTCGCTAACTTACACCATCTCTGGCGTAGGTGTGACATCCGGCTATCAACTAAGGGACGTGTGTACTGCTCAGCAGTTCGCTCCGTCCTTCTCTATGGCTCTGAAACATGGCCAATACGAGTTGAAGACATGAAAAGGTTGACTGTTTTTGATCATAGATGTCTACGATCTCTTTCTCACGTTAGGTGGTATAATAAGGTAAGTAATGTTGACGTTAGGCGTAGAGTGTTGGGCAAAGAGGGAAAATCACTCGAAGAGGCTATGAAGCTACATAGATTGAGATGGTTAGGCCACGTGCTGCGCATGCCTAACCATCGTCTCCCCCGACGGGCATTACTAGCTGATATAGGTGCAGGTTGGAAAAGAGTAAGCGGTGGCCAAACTAAGACATGGCCTCATCAATCCATGAAATCCCTGACAGTTAAACTGAGTCAGGTAGGGAGATGCAGACTTCCGGGTTGGGGCCCTCGGGACTCTAAGAATCAATGACTGGAGACACTAGGTGACATGGCTCAAAATCGTTGTCAATGGCTTACGTAGATGTATTCAGTCTCTGTAATCTTTCATATTCCTCTCTACCATTACTCATTCTGTTTCACTCTTATACTTGTCAAAACTCTATTGATTCTCCTCACTCATCTTCTTGTCTACATTTGTGTGCTCTTTGGAACGTGGCAACTCGAACTGCTGCACTTGGGTGCCAAGTTCTATGTTGAATCCAGGTAGACAGACAGATGGTGTAAGACGACTGAAAGGACTGAAAAATGACGGCTAAGTTATTCAAAAGAAAGTTATTCCAATGCATTAGAATAAATTTGTCCTAATATTAGCTCACTTATCTTTTGTAGCATGTTGTATATCGTCAGCCAATAACACACAGAGGTTATATAGGTGAACCGAAATTTGGATACATTCACACTGAGTTATGCTGTCAGTCGGTTATATAGATGGTGGTTGGGACAGAAGGGCTCAATCATTCACATGGATATACATTAAATTGTCTGACTATATGGAAATTCACATATCATCACAAATACGTCCGCAAATTTAAGCTTCTGTAGTTGTTTTGTTTTTTTCGTGCACAATATTGTTATCATCGTTTTTGTATGCTTTTCATTTAGTTTTCTACTGGAACAGTTTTACTTTGTTTCATCTTTCTATTGATTGAAACGGGGGTATCGATTAATAGAAGTAATCAATAGTCTGATAAAGTGCTCTTCTTTTCAATGTATAGTGGAAATTGGTAATCAATATTGTTTGGGGCTTCTCAAGAGGTTGATTGTTCGCTTTACTATTTTATCTCGCTTCATTGAAAAAGAAATCAACTGTGTTGAGTTTTTATTGATTTTGTTGTAATTTTCTGTCATCCAGTTCAGCGTTATCCTTATTGAATGATGATGAAGATCCTCTTGAAACTCTTCAATCTTATGCTGGACCGACATCAAGCCTTGACCATCGATTGAAGGTTAGTAGTAGTAGTAGTAGTAGTAGTAGTATAACTCAAGATCTATTTGTAAACTCTATGGTTTAAAACAATTAAAATGTTTATATGATAAATGTAATGCATTATCGAAATATATTGCAAAATATTTGTTTGCACACAGATACACACACACCTACCTGTCATAATGAAGGAATGTAAGGTCAGCTGAACACTAATCATGGTTATGTAATCAGATAGAAATTATCAAGATTGGTTAAGTGCAATGGAAAAAACCTGGTGGCTGAATAGTCAGTGAGTTAACCTCATAACTTGTGGGTCATTGATTCGATCCGTGATGAGGTTACTGATACACTTTGCTCAAGAGTTCCATAGTTGGGTGAAAAGCTGTACCTGCAGTGCTCCTTGGTTTTCAATGGTTCTTTAACCGATGTCGATTGGGACAAAATCTACACTGGCAATAATAAATTGTTTTACATATACGAGGTTTTCTTTAAGAGATACTTTCGAACTTGTGGGCTGCCTTAGTCGCCATGAATAGTAAAGACTGATTTACCCTTTTTATGGGAGAAATGTTGTTTTAAATGTCTGTTTCTTGGTTTTCTTTAACTTCTTTGGCAATGACCTATTTGTTCGCAGACGAATCATCTGTCATTCTGGCTTACTTTTGTTCTAATGACAGTCACCTTCTCCTTCAGTTTTGTGCTCTATTATCCTATCTGTTTGGTTCCTTGGCATTTGTTTATCACTGTTGTAACCGTTCGACTTATTAGTTGTCTCGTTACCTTCACCGGTTCACCGACATCCGTGGATGTGCTACACCTACTAACTACACCTGAAGGGCGACAACAGTAGGGACACATTATATAAACTGGGAAGCTAGTAAACTGCGCTTGTGAAAATTCATCTTAAGTTGTTACAGGTGTCCAAGAAAACTTGTAAATGTTATCAATAAAGCCATTGGGTATTCATCTTGAAGGAGTCTATGGCTGCTAAATCTCTTGAATGCTTCCTGCATGTCTGTACAGATATCCAACTCTGAAATCAGCCGCTCGAGGACGTTATCCAACGACTCCTTCGTGTCATTTTCTTGCACACTGTTTTAGGTAGCCGTCAGCTGACCTCCCAACAAGATGTTCACTGCACGCTGACAACCTCTGTGACAGTCTCGAATTCCTTCAGTAACTTCTTTGGGACTTCATCCTGAAAAACTTGAGGTTATGATAAAGCTTAGGTGAGTTTCATGAAACTGAGAGAATACGATGAATAAAATATTTAGGATACACCTGAATATTATTTAGGCTCACCTTATCTACTCGATGCATGAACACCCGGATCAATGAGAGATAACCTTTCAATTGAACAGTTTTTGACAATTTATCCTGTCCATTACCCGAGGAAGGTTGAACATGTTAGTGTCCAAAATAACTCTGTAACAGTAAGTCGTCGCACAAGCCGGATTTCTAAGTTGAGGCTTAACTTGAGGCTTCATTTTCAAAGAATCTGTGATGTATATATCTGACTAGTGACTTGTGCATCACTTCTAGTGTTATGCAGAACGCATAAACTACCCTACAAAATTTCTCAGACTAAATGGTATATATACAGTGGTTAGGACGCTCGCCGACCATGCATATGGTCAGAGGGTTCGATCGCCGGCCGACGCACACCTGATATCAATAGTCAGCCTGCTAAATTTGGGCTACCAATATCACATGCTGAAAATTCCATACTTGTACCGAATTACTGTGTGGAATCAAGCTATAATAAAATAAAATAAATATGTACTGGAGTTCGAGTTCTCTTCGTTTTGACTTCCTTCAACTTCTAATCACATCATTTTGATTCATATTTTTCATCTTGATTTGTTAATATGAGGTCTTGTTATTAGTTCTCTAAACTGTCTGTAGTATTAATTTTTTTACTTTTCCGTTCAAGATTTCAATTGCAGTTTTCATATTCTTTTGTACTATAATCTGCCTTTTCGTCCTTGTACACATTTTTGAAATCTGCTTTCTTATTGGCCATTTTCAGCTCTTGGAAAAATTTATAATTCATGTTTATTTACAGAGCGGTCCACCACCAGTTCATATGTTACTCTATACTGTAAAAGCTTTCATGTACGATCGTTTTGTTCCGTAGGTTAGTTTATCGATGTCTGATAATAATGTCTGGTAGAGCGTTGGTGGACATGCACACATACATACATCAAATGTTGAGTCGGTCGAATTCTCACACTGTTAAGTTCTAGTTTTATACCAACTTTTTTATCAATTTATTTGATGAATATAATTTGAGCGTTGGTTTTTTTGATTGGTTGTTACATTTTGTTGAAATTTAATATTTGTAATGCATCATTAACTATTTTTTTTAGGTGAATGCTTGTCTGTTTGATGTCTTAAGCGGTCGTACTGAAGTTGACCATCCATTATGCCAAGAATGCGCTGATACCTTACTGCTTGCTAAGCAACAGTGTTTAGAATTTCAAGAGGAGGAAATGAAGTGCCTACAGTAAGTCAGTTATTCTGTTATTGTAACAGCAGTTTCGTTGTATTTCTTGGCAAAGAATCGATTGGTGGTGTTTTGTTCTGTTAGAATTGGAAAAAAATGAAGATCCCGATTTGAGATAGGTTTCGAACTAACGACCTTTTGGATTACTAGACACTCGTTGAATTACGCCATCTAGCTACTAATCATCATACCATCGTATGACTGTAATTATCACACGTAATGACCACCGAGCGCATCGGTCAGGGATAAGTAGCTGTCCGTTTATCATCAGAGTTTGACAGGCTAATAATCGACCTTTTCATGATTCTATGTGTTTCTTATGCATACCTACTGTGTGTGCTGGTAGAGTGGTAGAGCGCGTTGACTACTTCGCTTATTTGGGAAGTTGCATCAGCTAATACCAGTGAGTTGATCGCCGGCGAAATCTCAGCATGGATACAGAAGGCTCGGTTCGCATATGCCAGTTTACGCCGTCTCTGGCGTAGACGTGGTATTCGGCTATCGCCCAAAGGGCGTGTGTACTGCTCATCAGTCCGCTCTGTCCTCCTTTGTGTCTGTGAGATATGGTCATTGAGATTGGAGGACATGAAAAGACTAGCTGTATTTGATCATAGGTGCCAGCGTTCTATATCCCGTGTGAAGTGGTATAATTAGTAGAACAATATTGAGGTTAGGCTTCGGTCGAGTGTTAGGTAAGGAGGAGAAATCAATCAACGAGGTTGTGAAGTTACATCGACTGAGATGGTTAGGACATGTGTTATGCATGCATGTTTAGCCATCGCCTTCCTCGATGGGCGATGTTAGCTGACATAGGATGGATCAGATTGGAAAAGACCCAGTGGTGGTCAAACGAAAATATGGCTTCATCAGTCAATGAAATCCACAACAGTTAGTTTAAGCCAGCCAGGTAGGGAGGTGTAGACTTTCTGACTGGTTGGGGTCCTGGGGATGGTAAAAACCAATGATAGCTGGAGACAATCGGTGATATGGCTCAAAACCGTTGTCAATAGCGCAGATGCATCGACTCCTTGTGATTTATGATGTCCAATAAAACTATATTATTCTTCGATATTACCATTGATTTTGCCTCATATCTCTTTTTATTGTCTCTGTTTCGCATTTCTTTTTACTTTCTCCTCTTCCTTTGTTTGCTGAGGGAAGTGTGGCGACTCGGACTACTGCACATCAGTGCAAAGTTCTTTATTGATATCAGTCAATCAGTCAGTGTTGATAAAGTGATTCGACTTTTGTATTCATATGTACATTTTTTTCTTGTTCGTCAATTTGACCTAAAGCGCTTCTGGTGAGTTGATACTTCACAGAAAGAAGTATCAATAGCTATTGTTAAACTTTGAACTTTGGTCTCAATGAATGTTAATTGAGGTTCTCAGCTATTGGCACACAGGCTCACAAATCAACGTAAATTATATTTTTTGAATTATTAATCCCATTGTGGTATGAGATAAGGACTTCAGCGAAGAAAATTGACCCTCCTCTTGACGTTTTCATTCTCATTCTTCTACATTTGTGACTGTACATGTATCAAAACAGATAACATATAAGCACGTGTGCTGTGTACGTATGCATCAACGATTTTCCGACAGTACAATATTGGTTTAAATGATTATGAATCACAAGTTGATTAGAAATTTGAATGAATAAAGTAGGTTCAATACATAGCATAGTAGATATGAGTAAATAGGTGATAGGGAAGATCAAGTACACTTGTAAATGTGAACATTTGAATTTATCAGGTCAAATGCGATTAGATGAAATGTATGAAGTATCGTCAATAAAGATTTTTAAAAATATGTTAGAATGTGAAGACGTGAAGTAGGTCAAAGTAAACTTTACTCCCCTAAGGGGTTTGACCTCACTAATGACCTTGTAACGCCCAGTCAGCAAGTTAATGAGACTGGGTAAATAATACTGTGGTCGTGAATAAAATATGCCTAATACTCAGAGTACACAAGGATACCAAAATCATCCACCTGAGCTACAAAATATTCACCATTATAACTCAATGAAATGTTATGATATTAAGGGGGATATCTGGTAAAGTTTTAGGTTAGTTTTGGGGAAGATTAATTTAAGTTTTAGTCTAAGGTCAAGTTAGGGTTAGGCTAACCTAACAAGGAAGATATTAGGGTTGGTCTGAGTTAGATTGAGGTTAGTTTAAGGATAGTTTCGCGTTAGGATTGGTCTAAAGACAGTTTAGGGTTGGGGTTAGGATTAGAAGACTTGGACGAATACTTGCATATAGAATGTGGTTCTGATAAGAATTGACCTGAAACAATAATCATCTTATGATTCATAGTGTGATCTGATGACAGTAACATTTCACCACCTTCTTCCCACCTTGGTCTTGACCAAATTGCCAACCAATCAGAATATTTATTTCTCGTATACCTTAACCGAATCGCTTATCAACTGAAACAATCTGTTTTCACTGTCCTGGGCTAATTTTAATGTGGAGAAAAAAATATGACGTGGTTTTCTTAATGAAATCGTATCCCAACAGTCACAGACCAGTCTTTATCTTTTGATATTTACTTGGCTCAGTGAAGCAGAAGGTACCACGGACGAATAGGCGTATTTAGTATATCAGTTGAGTTGTCCATTGCGTCAGTATTATTACACCCACGCTTAAGTTCACTCGGTCATATCAACTGTCGACGAGAGATCGCATCAATTAGCGACAGATCCATAACAAATTAACAATGAGTTCATTTCAACTGACGAAATAGATCATAACAGGTTCAGTTATTCTGTTGAAACTCCAGTGCAGAACTGAGAGGCATTTATGTCACACTTCAGGGAAAGGTATCCTGTGTATCAGTTTCATGCCATTTTATTCATTAGCTTCTTAATTATATATGTATTCCGTACGTAAAAATCAAATTTTCCAAAGGATTAGTGGGTCGCAGTCTTTCGATGCTCAGAATTTAACTTCATCATGGGGTGAAATCAGACGAAACAAAATGAAATAAACAAGTTTCGTGAATTACATGATGAATTAAATCGAGGGTAAAGAATGGAATCGTACAAATTATTTTCGTATGTTAAGTTCTAGCTTTATGCTGTTGATATAGCCAAGACTACCGAAATTGCCTTCTGTCACATAATGCTTAAACTTTTCTTCATTTTTAATTGTTTTAATCAATCACTTATATCCATTGATCATTGACCACATAAAATAGCGCACATTTTTATTTGACTTTCAACAATAAAATGCTGTATAGTTCTGGAAGAGAATGAAGGGAAAAATCATAGAGAATGGTATCTTTATTCAGATGGTACAAGACTGTGTCATATGGTATACTGCAGAGATTACTATTCCTATTATACTTGCAGATCCTGTACACGACCGGTAATGTTAGCTGACTTAGGATTAGGTTGGAAAAGAGCCAGTGGTAATCAAACCAAAACATGGCTTCATCAGTCAATGAAATCCACAGCAGTTAGTTTGAGCCACGTAGGGAGGTATAGACTTCTTAGCTGGTTGGGGTCGTCGGTATAGTAAAACCCAATGATATCTGGAGACAGTTGGTGATATGGCTCACTCTGTGATTTATAATATCCAATATAATTATATTTTTCTTCTATATTACTATTCTTTTTGCCTCATATTTCTCTTTGTTATCTCTGCTTTGAGTCTTTTTGTACTCTCTTCTCTTGCTCTGTGTGGTACATAGAGGGAGTGTGGCAACTGAAACTGCTACACATCGATGCAAAGTTCTGCGTTGAAACCAGTCAGTCAGTCATATCCCGCTGGAAAAGGAAATACTTCTGCAACTAAATACACTGAGATTTTCTGTACTGTGTTAATATTATTACCTGAAATAAATTATTATTTATTATTGTTCCCTTGGGTTCCTAGTGGAACATAGGGCTTCAACTGCACGTCTCCACTTGTTTCTGTCTTCTGCTGTACTTTTCACCTGCATCCATGTTAGTCCATACTGTTTCAACTCTTCTTCACACGATCTCCTCCATGTCACCCTTGGATGTCTCACTCGCTGCTTCCCTTTCGGGTTCCACTCGAGCCATGGCCTGACGCGCAATGTCACCCAACGGCCTCCTCCGCGAGTGTCCAATCCATCTCCACTTTCTCCTGCATATTTGTTGACCGATTGGTTTTTGTTTTGTTTGTTCCCATAGTTTCTTGTTGGTGATTCTTTCCGGCGGCCATCTGATCTTGAGTATAGAACGAAGACAGCTGTTGATAAAGGTCTGCAACAGGCTGTTGGAAATATTCTTTGTGACCCGCGACGTTTCTGATCCGTATAGAAGAACTGACTGACTTGACGTTTGTATTGAAAATCCGAATTTTGTTGTTGATGCTGAGTGACGAAGATTTCCAGATTGGTTTCAGGTTGATGAATGTTACCAATAAAATCTTTATTATTATTATTAATCTTGTTTCCAATGCATATTTTCTTCATTGAAGTAGACAGACTTTTATTTTACTATTTCGAAAGTTATCTAGAATACAAATTGAAACACGCAAATTAAATAAAAGTCATTTGTTTTCATCAATCTGTCAACAATACATGTGCTTCTATTGTCTTGTAAACAAAAAAAGAAAGAAAGAGAAAGAAATTACAACACAAAGTTTTATCTTTTTTCTTGAATTTTCAGATTTTATTTATCCTATTTAGATTCAACTGCTGGTAAAATTGAAGCCAAGCTGAAAGCTAAACAAACTGCTAAAATAAAATCTGCAAAGCATAAACAACTTAATCTTTCATCCGGTGAAGCAAAAATCAGCAAAAAACAACAGGATGATTCAGTTGATGGAAAGACTACTAGTAACAATAGTTCTACTTCAGCTGTAGTTCATGAAAGTGATGATAAGCCGAAATGCGATAAGGATGATGATGAAATGTCCGGTGATGATGATGACGATGATGATTCTGCATTGATTGATTCTATGCTACTAAGTTATGCGTTTGATGGAGAAGATGACAGTAGTGAGAATTACTTCGACAATGCTGGTGACAATGATGATGATGGTGATGACACAGATAAGAATGATGAAGACACCGGTGGCACTAATGATGATAATTCAGCATCTGTTGATGATAAAATTAGTGCAGAATTGAAAAAGTTAAACATAAAACCAAATAGTAAAAAATGTGGTACAAATGTTAAAGAACTTGAAAAGACATTAAGTATGCTACAGGCAAATTTGAATGAACTTTTACTTGAAAGTGAAAAATTGGATAAACAAATTATTCATGATACAGCAGAGTTGGAAAGACGTACAGAAGAGCTAGATAGGTTAGTATACACATGTATATATATATATATATATATTTCCTAATCGTATTATTTGTTTGTGTTATTGGCACTTCAATGGTGTAAATCTTGTTCACAATTTTCAATTTACACAGTTTGCGGAGATGAAGTTCCACCACAGTTTCCTTTGAAGACCGAAATTATTCAGACACCGATCACAGTAGTATGTGATCCACTTGATACCATGATTGGTAATCAAGAAACCAGACCTAAATCCATATACTATTGATTGATTGAAATGTGTAGTATATTTATATTGATTTATGCTTGATTTTTTGATTACCACTTATGGTATAAAGCAGATCATGAATTGTGATCTCAATAATTTTACTTTCCAAGGAAAAACTGTGGTGAGATCTTATCTCAAATGGTGTAAATTACGAATTGCGAGTTTGGTTTATGGTGTTACCAGTGGTCATCCAAGTAGCTAACCAGAAATTTGATGCCTTGAACTGATTCGGCTTTCTGAGCTGGGTCAAACTCCCGGGTACACCGCTGGTGGGCTCGGTTCATTCACATGGGGAACTGCCAGCCCAAGTTTAGATCACTTCGATGTAGGTAGTAATAACGACTGGTTGATGTGAGAGTGGTTTACAAGTGCCCATCTCCATCAACCAGTTGTATGTCGTTTTATAAGCTTCAGTATTATGCGTAGAATAGTATTGAGGTTATAGCGTAACGGTAGATGACGAAACACTTGGTAGTGGAATGTTTTGTATCTCTATATAACCAAATTATGTACACCTTTTCTTCAACGCACCATTTGCACAGATCTTCCGTGTTGTGCTACTTCTGACCTTCATATTGTGTTTCTTTCATGTCTCTCATGTATCTACGCAAGGCTGTTTCATTTGCCTTCTCTGACATCAAATCTATTTCCCTGATATATGATGCTTTTTATGCCGATGAATGTCTCCTTATATACATACTACTGATAAATTTTATCAGTAGCACACGCCACAATGTCATTTGTGGAGAGTTGGGATTGATTTCAGTTTTTAGATTCTCGTCAGAAACCAACATTATTGAGAGAGATTATTGAAAAACAAAAAGCACTGTATCCCTGAATTTTGGGCCTCCTCAGCAGTGTGAATGCATTATGCCAACAGGGATCGAAAAATCGAAATTAATCCGAAATCCCCACAAATCCTATAATCTGAATACCAATCCCTCCGTTATGGATAAATTTTATTTTGATGAAATCACACAGTGTTATAGAGTAATGTTTACTGACGATGCATTTCGAGCACAATTTATTGCTCATAATCATATGAAGCCACTACTCACATAACTTTCTTGCTTCATTTATCAGTAAAAAATCATTAGACATTTCAATAAAATCAAACATTCGGAAATAATATTAGTGTTATCAATGAAATACAATAAGATGGGAAATAAAATGTTTTTATAGCGAAAATAAGTAACTTGTTAGAATGTTATAATGTATGTAAATTCAATACATTTTAACATTGTTTATTACCCTCTGATTTGACCAGTAATAATATCTTCCATATTTCTGGTATTTGCGTCGAGTCACTTCTATTGCATGCGTTGGATGTAGATTATTCGATAAACCAGGATTCAGTCATCAATCTCTCTCCACCTACCTACATTACATTTTAGAATTTTGACTCTGTCCCACCCACCCTGTTGTGTGGTTATGTGTTAACGCATGCAGCGTGTTTGCTGAGCTATTTTCTAAATTACTCATCTTTGCGGGGTCAATCATTCTCACCTTGGCCAAATTCTTATGTTAACAGCCAATCTAACTTCACCCGATTTACTAGTTCGACTTATGTATTCGACTTAAATTGCAGTCACTGCTAGGTATTTTGTAAATCATATTATTTTGCCTAATTGAGTCAACAGGGTCCTTTAAGCTACATAGCTTGTCCCTGAGTAGTGAGTTTGTAGGTTTAAATGCCACCCTAATTCGTCCTTGATTGAGAATCCTACCTAGGGAGGGTCTCAGATGTCCCGTCCATGTATGGTAAAACTACTGTAGATGCCTTATACTCTTTCTTATTTATCTTATCATCATTGGTTTCGCCATAATTTTTATTTTACTTTTCACCTTTCCTCATCTTCCTAATGAATTTATTTTATACTACAGTTATTTAACACCGACGCCTCTTCTATCTGTTTCATTTCGTCGTTTAGGTTTTTTGTTGTAGTACTACTTATTGGTATTGTTCGGTTTGTTAGACAGACACTTGAGTAAGCCTGCCTTTACAGATAGATAGATAAGGGATGAGATGAGTTGATGTATAAATAAATGTCTATTAGCAGAATGCGTTGGCTTTTTATAAACGCTAGTGTGCAGTGCAGTGCAGTTTACCTTCTTCTGTTCGTTTCATTTTACAATCTAACATCACAGTTAATTCTCCTTGTTCATTTCCTCATTCAAATGTGAATTTTATTTACTTTACGGGTGAGTCAGTGAGTGAGAGTTGTTATGTGTGAAGAAGCTAGAGATGAAATGCTCTGTTTTCAACACTTTGTGTGAAAGTGTCGTCCCCACATATCTGCACCATATTATCTTTGGAGTAGGATTAAGTGTATTAATAGGTATATACTCACTGCACCATATTATCTTTGGAGTAGGATTAAATGTATTAATAGGTATATACTCCCAGATATGCATTAAGATATCTGCTGGGATTGGGGATATCGGTGGTCCATCCCATCGCATTGCTTCACCTTCTGTTTGTTTATATATTTTGCTCTGGAATTTAAAGACAGACAGTAGACGTGAGACATACGTGAATTGAATTGCTGAAATTATATCCTCAATGGGTGGCTTTGTCCTATGAGTAAGTAGAGGATCAGCAGTTATTTGTCTTTTAACTGATTCTAAGGTCATATTGATTGGTATATTGGTGTTAGTGTAATGACTAGTTGTATCGAAACTAACCATACTTTTTTCATTATTCTCTCTCTAATTGAATGTCATTTAGTATTTACCTTTTCATCATTTCATATGAATTGGTTAGTTAGCCTAGAGTTTGAACGATTTCTAATAGGACATGATGTTATATTAGATCTAGGTAAGTGTTTTGATAATTGATAAGTAGAGGTATTATTTCTGAAATCTACTATTGGTGGTCTATGGGGTAACCTGGCCTATGTATTTTTATAGCAAGTACCATATATTCTACTAGCATTAGTAGTTTTAGGCATTCAATTAAACTGTTTTAGACTACTCACCCAGTGAAGTGATGGCTTCATTCTGCGTATTGAATTATATCCGCTGTAGATTTCTTAATCTTATTCATTATTGTATCTACAGGTTTCTTAATTTCCTTATATGTTCGGACACGTTGTAGTGTGTCCAGTGACTTTCTTGATATGGGTGTAATAGTTACTTGTAATTGTGTTGTATTGCATTTCGCAATTTAGTCTTCTTCATGGTTGGATATTTGATAGTAAAATTACATCACCAGGATTTTTGGCGTCTCAACCGACTATTGATCAGAAGACTTATGTCCTGCACAGTACACTCCGTTCTGCCCTGAAAGTGAAGGATATATAGAGACTAGCTGCCTTTTACCATATATGCCTGCATTTTACCCCTTGTGTTAGGCCGCAGAATATGGTGAGTGATATTGAGGTTGGGCGGAAAATGTTAGGTAGGAAGAGAAAGAGAATTGATGAAGTTTTGAAGCTAAATCGATTGGGATCTTCAGAGCAGATGTTATGCATTCCGAGGCAGCGCTTTCCTCATCATGGAATGTTAGATGACATAGGATTAGGTTGGGAGAGAGTTAGAAGTGGTCAAACAAAAACCTGTCATCAATCCATCAAATTTTTGTCGGTTAGTTTTAACCAGCCACGTAGGGAGGTGTAGACTGTTTGGTTGGGGTCATCAGAATGCTAAGAATCAATCGTTAGAGACTGTTGGTGATATGGCTTAAAGTCGTCCGCAATGGCGCGGGTGCATTCACTTTTCTCAAACGCTTAAGAACACATAAGTGTAGACCTCTCACCTAATTCATTCATTTGTATTTGATAGTATTTGTGCATTATTATTACATGTATTATGTTGTCACTTTCATTTTTATACGATTAGAGCTACAACTCAATACAATGATCAGAAATTAGCTTTAATGGAAGCTGAAGAAGAAATGCAGTGTTTAGAATCTCGACTCAGCTATGCTCGGAGTCATTTACGTCGGTTACAACGTACAAATGTGCTTAATGTTGCTTTTCCTATTTGGTATGATGGTCATATTGGCGTGATAAATGGTTTGCATCTTGGTCGGTTGCCTAATCGTCCTGTAAGTTATAATTACTGATCCAAAATGATAATATTACTTTCAGAACTTGTGTGATTTTTTTTACCTCCATCATTTCTGTCTTGTTCTTCTCACGTTCAGGTTTCTGAAATTTTGTCTCATCTGACAGGATGTTTTGCATTTTGTCAATATAATCTTTCCGATGCATTATCACAATCCCTGCATCTTTATCTGGTCGTGTGTTAGTAGGATATTCTCATTTTTCTTCGACTACTTTAATTGAATGAAATGTTCATTCGTGAGATGCTGGAGCAATTTTGGTTTTGATTTTATGAATTGATCAGCACAATTTAGTACTGATAACTTGAAATGATTTAAGTCTTCTAGTGAATTTGTTGTCAGATCCTTTATCTGATTGATCAGATTTCCAAACTGCACCTAATCATGCAGTGTCGCGGAGTAGTTAAATACCTATTTTTCCTGGCATTTCGGGAATTTCCCACTTGATTCGGTTGACTTTAATAGATTCTGCAATTTGAGATTAGCACTGTCGCTTCTGCTTTTTTATAACCATAGCCATATAGTCTTCAAAATGTACATGGATCTCAGGTGAAAGTTCACTCAATACATGTGCTCTCCTCGATTAATTTGAGTCGTGCGCAGATAGAAATATTATCATATGGCTCGAAATTGAGTATCCCTCAATCGAACGAAAGGATCAGGTGTAGTTTGGAATCTGATCAATCAGACAAAGGACCTGACAGAAAATTCACTAAAAGACCTAGATCATTTCAAGTCATCAGTGTCAAAGTGTTCTCATCAATTCATGAAATCAAAGCCAAAATTGCTCCAGCATCTCAAGAATGAACATTTCATTCAATTAAAGGAGTTGAAGAAAAATGAGAATATCCTACTAACACACGACCAGGGAAAGGTGCAGGGATTGTGATAATGCATCGGAAAGATTATATTGACAAAATGCAAAACATCCTGTCAGATGAGACAAAATTTCAGAATAATATTACTGTTATAGAGTTGGTAATTTCCACTAGCGCTTATCTTTGGTTATAAAAGTGGTGGTTAGTTTCTAGGCTAAAATTTACACGATGCGGTTCAACTAAGAGAAGTGCTGATTCAATTGTCAAATCCTAAAAGGTATAATAGTAAGACTAGATGACAAATTATTGTGTCTAATCTCTCGTTATCTCACTAAATAATTCTATAGCTTATGGGTATTAGCTATTATGTATAGATATTAGCTGTCTATAAATGTTTTACTAGTCAAAAATAAAATAAGAGTTGAATAGACAGTTGTATTATCTCATTGTCTTCTATGATACCCTGAGCTCAGGAAACAGTGCGAAATCACTTTTGCAACAGAAAATCCCAGAGGCTTCACGAGAATTTTCTTTTTTTTTCACAGGATATTTGTTGTCGCTTTATAATTAATAAATGTAATGTGCTGAAAACATGAATAAGGCTGTCTACTGCGACTGATAATCTTCCTCAGTGTGGTGGACTGCATCATGAGACAGACTGTGAGGAGTGAGTAGACACTGGACCACCGACATAAGGACTCTCGATGATCTACATTTCGTGGATGACCTATGTCCCGTTTTGTACAAACTTGGAGACATTAAACTGAAAATCAGCCAGTTATTAGAAAAGACACGGCTTGAGATAAACATAGAGAAGATAAAAATGATGAAGATATCCATCTAATATTAAAATTCAAGCACCGTCAACGGGAGGAATCAAAATTAAATCTTCTATTTTGTTGACCTGACTTCCGCATCATTGTTTCAGCTACAACCGGTAAAAATGGTGATGTGAAAGCGTGCTAGAATTGTGAAGACAGGCATTCATTACTCTGGAATCATTACAAGAAACAAGGTATCCTGTAACCAGTCAATCAAATACCTACGAACCAATACTTGAATATGAAATGAGATGCTCACAAGCGACTGGCCCTATTCAGTTAGGTAGTGGGAAGTGGTGACCAGTAGGATACAGCAGGTTGGGTATGAAGACAAATACTCTCCAAAGACATTGGCTAGCGTTAGCGCTATGTCGTGAATTGACTGAAGTTGGAATTCATGGGCTGGCCATTGGATCGGGTTCCAGTGGATGAATAGTCTACGAGCTCTCTGGCCTTGTAACCAGAAGGTCCTGGGTACGAACCTCCGTGAGTGAGTGCGCGCTGTGAAGAGTCATAAACTGGGACGAAGCAGCTGTCCATTACTCCCAGGTTATCCAATGGTTCTCTAAGCGATATCAACTAATGATGAAATCTTGTAACCAATCAATCAAATCCCTAGAAACTAATACTTGATAAACAAGGTATATATTCTTTTTAACTATCAAATCAGTCAGGGCTTCTGTATGCTTTAGAGATTTGACGCGTGCATGCCACCGAAAGCATCTCTAACAGTCTATTACACACTTTCATCAGTAGCTGTTGTCGCTCGATCCTAAAGATCAGACAGCTGGTGAAAAGGAATAAGCAACGAGGAACTCTGGGATCCAGGTGTTATAACTGAACTGAACTTAATAAATCCGTCGCTACTTTGTTATGCTTGCACCTGTTAATTACTATAACTCGACTGGTACGCTAATCTGCCTGCTTGTTCGTTGTATCTTCCTTTTCACTGAGCCACGCAAATATCAAAAGGCAAAGGCTAGTGTGTGACTGTAAGATATTTTATCGCGCTATACTACATAGTTTAAGAAACAACACATTCTATGTATACATTTTCTTAACCCTAATGAAGTCGACTCATGACCGTGAGAATGGATTGTTCTTATTGACTGGATATGGTTAATCTCATTGGTTGGTGATCAAACAAAGACCAGGGTGAGACCAACGACGATGAATTCACACACACACTGAAGCACAATATGTGTGAGAAGTGATACATTCACATAGTATCTCCATCACAAGATAAATCACACGATTCATGGGAAAGGATAATATACTATTTTATGCTGGATCCTATCACCAACCACCCAAGAACCTATTGCTTATTAAATATGCAGAAGAAAATGGACATAGATTGAACATACGCTGAAGAGACTATTGAGCAACATTACACATCTGACCCTCGGATGGAATCTGATTGAGAAGCAAAGAGTTTGAATGTCTGAGAGTGATACAGAGAAGAAGAGGAATTAAAAACTTGTAGGTAGTCATGAAACCAGTTAAAGGTGATGGTAGAAAACAGAGTACAATAGAGATATGCAGATAAAGCTGTACGTCCCAGTCGACAGATAAGGAACAAATAAAATGTAGAATTTCTGTATAGTTGTGTGTGTCTGTTAAGTTCCTCTCCACTGATTGCATATTTATTCTCATCTAACTACATATCCAACTAGTTTTATGTAACACATAAGATAACTGTACTTTAATTGTATAACTATTATTATCTCGCATTGCTTGATTATTACTCAGCAAAGTAAAATGAGTATTTCATCTGAGTAAACCACCGTTTTTCTCAATTTTTTTGTATAGTTAGTAAGCACCAATCTTTTAAATTGTACTGTAAACAAATTTCAAAGCAAATTTTCCTTGACTGCGTTTGTAAGAATTTTTCTCAACACTTAACCGTTAAGTCAGTTTCTTATAATTCGAACTGTTATTTGGTGGAGTTTATCTCTGTTTTGTTTTTCCTGTCCAGGTTGGTTGGGAAGAGATAAATGCAGCTTGGGGTCAATGTGCATTATTATTGCAGTGTATCTCAAAAAAGTTAAATTTCACTTTTCAAAAGTAGGTAGAATAAATGAACGTTGTTTTAATGATCCCTTTTTTTGTGTCATTTTATAATATCACGCATATATTATTATAATACCCTTTAGTCCCGAGTGGGGAACATAGGACTTCAACAGTGCATCTCCACTATATCATGTTTTTTGTAGTCCTCTTTGTGTACCTTGTGTACCACGACTGCCGCTCATCTGCTCTTCGAGTTCAACCTCAGACACAGGCCCAACTTGTCGTTTTTCATTCGGACCCCACTCAAGAGCCTGGCGCGTGATGCCACTTAATGTTCTCTTCATCGTATGTCCTTCCATCTCAATTTTCTTTGGTATATTTTTTGAGCAATTGAGCTATCGAAGATAACTGTTGATGAAAGTTTGCATTACCCTGTTGGAATTGGTTTTAGTGACGCACCAAGTTTTGAATGAAAAATATAGGAGAACTGATTTGATACTAGTGTTGAAAATCCGTTTTCATGAACATTGGTGTTTTTATAGCAATTGTGTTGATTTCTTGGGTAGAGTGGCTAGCCTCATGTCCAACCTTCCTTCTTTCGCTAGACCCAAGACTGGCTGCTGAGTTAGATTATATTTATACATTATTTAGAAGAATGAAAGAAAATCTCTCTAGAAATACAAATAAGTAAAGTAATCTGACATGTTAAGTGACAAATAATACTAAGTTAAAGGCCTAGGTTTCATCTTACTGACTCATAATGACGTGGCGTGTTTCACTGAAGTTGTATACTCGTTCGAAAGATGTGATATTCGTTATTGTTGTTTGAATTCACTTACCCGAATTACATCTTTCGCATAAGCCGCACTTATCGTATAACGGTTAACGATACTTCTAAATTACCCAAGTTGAAACAGTTAAAGCAGGGTTCGAACCCTGCGACCTATTGGTTGAAAAGACTAAGTGCCACATTTTCATATCTGTTGTTCATTATTAAATAACATGTTAAAGATGGCTGAATGATTATCGCAACAGTTGAAATTGCTTTTATTGTATTTCTGGGAAAACTTTCACATTATCCCTAATACCATCGATACAATATATATTGTACTGTTGTTGATTCTTTTACCCAGTTGGCTTTCATACAGTAGATTAGGAACTGAGAATTCATTTCGTTTGGTAGTGACTACCAGGGATATTCATAGTGACTATTTCATCCTATTTGATCCTCGTCAGCTGCATTCTCAGTGAGTGATGTCTGTCTATACAGAATCGAACTCTGCACACATCGTTACAAACTCAGAAGCATTATCCATGACAGCGACCTCTTGGTGTTTGAAACGATAGGTGCAGAGTACGAGTCTGTGACGACAGCATCACTCAGTGGGAAATGTAGGTACATCCATTTGAGAAATCTCAAATAGGACGAAATGAGCATCCTGGATTCTCCACTGCTAGTCACCACTAACCAAAATAATTGCCCGTTAATCCTTACGGATCTATGAAGCATCCGTACTTACGAGACCGAGCATTCTGGTTGCAAATAATTTATCAACAGAAAATGCAAGATTTCTTCAAAGATTGATGACGGTTTGATATCCTTAAAGAGACCTTTGGAAACTAGGGAGTACTGGACATCAGTTTCATTCTAGTTTGGGACTCTTCATCAGCGTGCGTATGCTGAGGTTCAAACACAGGACCTTCCTGCTACAAGACAAGCTCGTAGACCATTCAGCCCATCAGTTCCAACTTCTGCCAATACGTGATTTTAGTGCAACCACCAGCAATGTCATCGGCGAGTATTTATCCTTACTCCAGACCGGGTGGACCTCAGTCGTCACGACTGCTCACTAGAACTCCAGGCAACTTCGTTCTGTAGCCCAGTCAGTCACTGGTTATCATCAGATTCATTTTCTAAGAGTTAATTGGCTGGTGGGTGCGACAAAGTCATGAATTCGTAGAAGTTGGAACTCATAGGTCATTGAATTGGGTCCCAGTGACTGAATGGTCTACGAAGTTGTTTTGTAAGCAGAATATCCTGTGTTCGAACTTCAGTGGGTGCATGCCGCTGAAGAGTTCCAAAGTAGGAGAAAACAGCTGTCCAGCACTCCTCCGTTTTCAATGGTACCCTAAAAGATATCATTGCGTGATCGAACTTGAAACAAATTGAATCCCTACAATTTAACTCTTGAAATACAATATCAACTTGAAAATAGACAATTCATTTTACCTACTGAGAGGTTTGCTTATTTTCGTACTAATGTTATATGTTTTTCATATACCAAACAAAATTCATTGTATAACCGAACACATGAATGTGTACATGAGTATATATATATATATATATATATATATATATATATATAGTGCATTACATGACTGCTCTTTTGTACAAACTATTTATTGATTTTTCATAAACTGAATCTATAATAAATAATGTGTAAAGTACATTTGCTTTTTTTTTTTCATTTTTTCGTCCTAAATTACCATTTCCTCTGCATAAACTATTAATTAAATAATCATGAAAAAAAATTAACAACAACACCCAATCAGTTATCGTGTTGTACCAATGGGAAGTCAATCAAAAATAATTCAATTATCAATATCTAAAGAATTTCCACTTTATTATACTACAGGTGGGATGCGTTTGTTAAGCGCTGGCAAGTAAGTTAGAATATATTTTAAGCATATTATTATTATTATTACCATTACTAATACATAATTTCTTATACCCAGGATTTTCATAGTCAGTGAAGTGTTTTAGATTTGATTGTTGAACACAATACGCCACATATATACATGATGTATTCAGGCTTATTTGAATTATTTTCAAGTATTGGTTTGTAGGGATTTGATTGATTGGTTACAAGATTTCACCATGAACTGACGTCGGTTAGGGAACCATTGGAAAACCACCAGACAGGGAGTACTAGACAGCTGTTTCGTCCTCATTTGGGACTCTTCATCAATACACACCCACCGAAGTTCGAATCCCGGATCTTCTGGTTACGAGGCGAGCTCGTGATGTGTGTAGTGTGTTTGATGTTTCTATTATAAGCGCAGCTATTTCTTATCTTCACTTAGTAGTAGGCGCTGTTCGAGTTTTTTTGTTATGTATACGAGTGGGGTAATACCCCGTCCCTATATCGACATCTAATAACTAAGAATAGTGAGGTTTGATCAGTTTGACTTCACATCAGTTAAAAAAACTGGATAGTACACCACCACCGGGGTTCGAACCCGAAAATCTTCTAAAAACAAGACGAGCTTGTAGACCGCTCAGCTACTGGGACCTGTTTCATTGACCCATGAATTCTCACTTCTTCCAATTTGCGATATATAAAGTGCAACCGCCGTCTATTAGATAGTAACTGTCCTCTTACCTAACTTAGCCGACCCCGCTGTTTACGAATTCTTACTGAAACTGGAGGTAATTTTCTGTATAAGGGCAGCCGCTACTGAGCATCAGATTAAATATCAGTTTTTGGTTTGCAGGGATTTTATTGATTATAAATTTGATCAAAAGCTGACATCAGTTAGAAAAACATGGGAAATCTAAGCAGAGTCCTGGACAAGTTGTTTCGCTCCAGTTTAGGACTCTTCATCAGTTCTCGAACTGTTTTCAACTCGTAATCAAACCTGTAACCGAACAAATCCCTGTAAACCGAAACTTGATAAAAACAGAAACCTATTGATTATATAACGTCAATCGATCTACTGTCCCTTCCCCGCCTTGTCTTATTACACTTGTAATTTGTGTTGAAATAATCATTATTACAAAAATTCACAAGGGATTAATAATTAGCGTTCTTTCCGTGTTTTTCTCTCCCTCTCTCTTCCTTTTTGCTAAATAATAGATTTGATACAGCTATGATAAATTTTCTCGATTGTGTAAATCAAGTTCAATTGGTTATTGAACATTCATCTAATATACAACTACCTTTTCGAATTAAAGATAAAGGAAAACTACAAGATTCTGATGGTCAAGTTTATTCAATCAGGTCAGTAGTAGACGTTTCATAATTAATATAATTTGCTTTCTGCTAATACACCTTTAAAGATATATCAATTTGAGATAGACATTAAAAATACTATGACAGTCCATACAGATCTAACAATTACCTTCTTATAAAAACGTATAATTCATAACATATCATGTTAACCAGTATCAAATGAATGGGGTATACTGTTTTAATGCTTTCCAGCGAATTTTTATTATTTATTTATTATTTTTCCTTTAGTTCCTAGAGGAACATAGGGCTTCAGCCGTACGTCTCTATTGCGTAGCACTGACTTCACATTCGAGTTGAACATCCGGATCTTATTTTGATTTTCATACTGATTACTGTTGACCTCCACACATACTTGAGAGTAATGAAAGCTTACCTTGCTTTCCCGGTCTTCGCTTCGATATCCTAGTCAGTTGCGTCCTTCTGTAGTTGAAACGATGCTTCCCAGTTGGGTAGGTAAAGGAGGTCACTTCTTTCAGATTCCTCCCATTCATAATGATTGTTGTGGTTGTTGCCGTTGCTGTAGGCCAGGAGTGTCCATCACCTGAAGGCCTATCTTTGATGCTTCTTCTACCAACTTGTTGCTTTTCACTTGCATATCTTCCAGTTTCTGGGAAATCAGACATACATCATCAGCGAAGTCCAGATTCTCCAAGTTTTTCGTGTGGGTCCATTTTATACCTGTCTCCTTGTTGCTCGCCACTGTCTGTTGCATTATCCAGTCTATGGCAATCAGGAAAATCATTAGAGATAGTACTTCTTCTATCTATTTATGTATTTTCATTACTTTGTGTTCCAATCAGAACATATATGACTTCAGGTTTGGAAGTCTCAGTAGCTCTTGTGTTATTATGACAGGTTGGTGTTGCTGACCTTACCCGACCGACCGACCACCACCTTTCCTCTTCTACAGGGTTACTACCGGCTAGAGGAGGTTCATGAATGCGTCGGAAAACAATAATCTTATATATATATCAACTCTGATCAAGATTTGATGGGATAGTTCCACAAACTTAAGTAACATAACGTAAAACATTTCAATTTAGGAAAGCGTTCGTAAACTATTCACATAAAGGAAGATATTATTGAGTCAGTTGTGTTGCAGGGAATAATAAAAAGACGGTTGCAGCGAAGAAAATTTTTTTTTCCGACAATCTTCAACCTATCTACCTTACCATATTCTGTATCTGATCTTCGTGTTTATTACACTTTGTAATTTTATTAATTTAACCTTTGACTGGAAATAGTTCTGGAGCTTTCTTACGCATTTAGTATAAATACACGAATGTACAGCCTCGTTGATGACTTCGTCGAAAAGTAAATTTCCTTCGCTGCAACCGTCTTTTTATTATTTCCTATGATCTCAGCTGTATTGATTTGTAATCACACTTAGAGTGAAAGTCAGTTTGATATCGTGTAGATACTTTTTAAAAATGAAAATGTAAAAGTGTAACAGCAGAAGGCAAAACACGGAAGCCGAGATATATTTTCAAGTGATCAAACCTCTACTTGTATCTATACTGTTTATATTCTTTAACCAAACACTAAGCATGTGATTTCGGTTGACATTAAACAACATGAAATAGAATGTTCAAATATATACAACATTCTGTCGCTAATGCAGTATTGAACTGTGAAAAAAGTACTCTGTTTCCAACCTCAAATAGAATGGTTATATATATATAGTATTCTGTTGCTAATCGAGTATTGAACTGTGGGAATATGTGAAATAATATTCCGTTGGACACATTGCCTGTATCACACCACCAAAAGACTATAAGCAGGTTCGGTTACATGCGTTACTCAAACAGTCAAACATATTGTTTCTTCCTAAAGTATTGAAGTTAAACTTCAACCTTTGAATTGCGATAGTCTTTTTGATTGGATATTTTCTTTCACTTTTTTGTGACTACATGATCAATGAGAACATATATTGTTTCATATATGGAAAAGTTGGTGAAGAAGAAATAAACTTGTATATACGAAATCATTTGAAAACTTGTAGTACTTAAGATCTTTAAGAACTGTGACATCTGTTTGATGGTTTCAAAGACAAAGGATGTCTACTGATACATGCGCCAACGTATGCGGTATTCATCAGATACACTTGTTCACCTAAAACACAAGCTAACTTTGATGATCAAATCAAAACAACAAACTGATGATCACCTTATTATTATTATTTCCTTTAACTCCTAGAGGAACATAGGGCTTCAGCCACGCGTCCCCATTGCATTCGTCGCTCTGCTAGAGGTTTCACCTGGCTCCAAGTCTGCCCACATGCTTTCATCTCCTCTTCACATAACCTCCTCCAAGTCACCATTGGACGAACAACTCGCCGCTTCCCTTTCGGGTTCCACTCGAGCAATGGCTTGTCTAGTGTGATGTCACTTGATGGTTTCCTCAGAGTATGGCCAATCCATCTCCATTTCTTCCTGCCTATTCGTTTCACAATTGGTTCCTGGTTGTTTCGCTCCCAAAGATCCCTATTACTGATCCTCTCTGGCCATCTGATCTTGAGTATTGAGCGAAGACAGCTGTTGATGAAGGTCTGTAGTTTGTTTGAGCGTTAATCACCTTAAATACGAAATATATTTCAGAATAAGAAATGTAGAGGGATGATGTCTGCCTAGATAAGTTGGAGAGTGTGTACATGAACCACTGAACATAACACGAAAACGCCCTAAATGGCGCTTGAACGCTCGATCGCATGATTTCAGTTGAATCAGTCAACCTAAGCAGTGCAGATCAGCATTCATTGTTAAATGTGATGAAAGCTGTAGGCGAATAATTTTGGGCGATTATTTACTGCGTGTTACACTGACTTAATTGATTAATTATTTTTTTCAAGGGACGAAAGTTCAACACATTGATTATTACTTGGTGCTCAGATTTTGATGCATAATTCAACTGAACTATTTGACTGTAGTTTAAAGGTGTGCTGCAAATACTGCTATCTATAAGCATTCGATGATAACCATTATTATGATTTTTTTTCAGGATTTGATTTGTTTGTCGAGTTAGACCAAGGATTGATATCAGTTAGAGTACCATTGAAAACCAGGGAGTACTGGACGACTGCTGTTTCATCCTAGTGTGGGAATCCTCGGCAGTACGTACCCACAGCCAGGGGTCGAACCCAGGACATTCCGGTTACAAGGCATCAATCCTTGGTCTAACTTGAAAAAACATTATTATTATTATTTCCAAATATGTTTCATTAACAGAAATTAATAGCTTCGACAGAATTTACGTTTCTTATGCTTTTATTATTATTATTATTTATTAGATGGAATGGTAATTCTGAAGAAAATTGGACAAAAGCTCTGAAAATGATGCTTATCAACATGAAATGGATTATAGCGGCTTTATCTGCACGAAAGAGTAGGAAACGCCTGCCGACAATAACATCTGGAACACCGACACCGACAACCTCCAGTGTACAGTCGGGTAGTAATACCAGTGAAACGTGATACATATATATATACAGAAACATGAGAATTATACAGAATTGTTGAAAGTCAATTCACTTGTCATACACATTTCTTTACTTCATTCTGTCAGTATCATAAAATGAGATGCGTTTCTGCTTTTTACAAACTGTCTTTCATTATTCATACTTTTTCTATTTTATGCATTCTCTATCGTTGGGTGGGTGGGGTGAGTAACCAACATGCAGTGTTATACTAACATACAATGTGGTCATTTATATCATGTGTATATCAACATACTGTACATATAAGACGGAGTACTAGGGAATATATGAGAATAGCTTTGCGTGTGTGTGTGGATGTGTTTGCGTGTATTCTGTCATTTGATGCTAATTATGAATTTCTTTGTGGGAGAGACAGATTACTTTTTGTGATTATCTTGACCATTTTAAATATGCATATATTTTATTTTTTTTTTAAGTCAAATTTTTTTTGTTTTATTGGTTATTTTTGGCCTAAAGGAAGGTGTCTAGTAAACAAACATTTTGACAGATATCTTAGTGTTTACAAAAACTGTCTGAGGGAAAATATATGCACAACGTGGGTGTTGTTAACCTTAGCCTCCTACAACATGTTTGACTTTCGGTTATTAGACTGGTATGGGCTAAAATGTCACTAAGCATATTTATATATATTGAGATTTATTTAACCAGTTAGTATCATCAATCCACACACGATGAATGTATCACCCTGTCTGTAGGGTATATAAGATGTTCCAAATCAATTGGGATATGATTAAAAGGTGAGGTTCCGAGCTTCTCGCCGTCTACTGTTTTTTTTTGATTTTGTAGAAACTCATGTTCTACAAGAAAGTCGAATTTGTGTCATTCATTTGACGAAGCCAGAAACTTTTAGCCATTTGTTTTTTGTGGACTATAAATGCCTTCCTTTCAAAACTGTATCATCCATCCATAACGAATTCCCATCCAGTGTTAAGTTTTGCTTTGAACTGTTACTAAAGTGGGAAGTGTTCAGTGTGACTGTTGATTTGGATTTTATCTCAGTGGTATTATTATTAAAAACTTTTTTAAATAGCAGAATTGGCGTTTTTTGGACACAAATGATTATTTTATGCAACTTCTGCGTCCTCTAAGCAATTTGTTTATCAGTAGCAAGAAAAGTGGTAAAAAATGGTTCTCGATTTTGAATGTTCTACAATTTGATTGTTTCTGCGGTAAGAAGTCGTCACCAATGCGGTTCACCATGTCAAGGTGAAGCGGATGCTCATTGAAGACACTGGTGAGGGTAGCTCTATATGACAACTTGACAAAGTCGATGAATTCCACTCCAAGTGGGTTGAATGGTCAACAAGCTTGATCTTGTAATCTGAAAGTCCAGTGCTCGATCTTTGGTGGGGTCGTGGGTCTCATAATAGGTCGACACACCAGTCCAGTGCTTCTTGATCCCCCTAACTGATGTTGATTCGTGATGAAGTCTAACAACTGGAATTAAATTAATCCATGTCTCATAATTTTTTTGCTTAATTTTTGTTTCTTTTATAACTTTCTCTTTATATGTGAATACTTGCGTCTAACAAGAAGAAATAAAACTATTGTATATCGAAAGTCGAATTTTTTTGTTCAATCTCCTGAATTTTTATGCAATCTTTAAGGTTGAAGAGTATGGGAATAACTGTATTTTATGTCTGAAGAAAGTCCTCAAGTGATGGTCTCCAGGGATTTGATTGATTTCAGGTTTGACTTTAGTTAGAGAATCATTGAAAACCAGGAAGTGCTCTACAGCTGTTGCGTCCTAGTTCGAGCCTTCTCATAAGTATACACCCATGACTCCATTGGGGGATCGGAACCAGAACCCTCAGGTCACGAGGTGAGGTGTCAGTACTCATTGGTTCTTCAAGTGAAGTTAGTTCATCATTGGACTTCAAATGAAGCAAAGTTGAAAACTGTCAGATTCCTAAACGGATGCTTTACTATCTCGGTCTATAAAATTTACGTACTGATGATACGCCTTCAAATTCAGTGGAATCAAAGAGAGTGTTAATGGGCTGATGACTTGTAATTTCCGAATTCCCATTTACGCATTTATAAAAAACAAAAGATTGAGTGAAGAAATATATTCCTTGTCAATTAGTTCCTCATCATCCGCTGTACCTACACTAATATATAGTTTCTTACATCAACATTTCTACCAATCAAATGGTTATTTCAGTTAATCAGTTTTAGGTATAGACGGGGGTGAATTTAAGAAGTTAAGGGTCACCAACACAAACAACTAATAGATGTCAGTAACAAGATATCTAAGTTTTGAAGGAGGGAGGGGTGAAAATTCATTACGGAATTCAAGATAAGTTGGTTCTCAGGCATTGTAAACAAATAATCAGCTACTGACAGGGATTTATTCAGAAATCAAGAGCAGTTGATTAGTGGATAAATGAATTATTTGTGATAAGGTTAGCTTATTATTAAACTGGTTGTGTTGTCAGACAGTGGTGATGGAATTATTCAAAGTGTCCGAAAAAGCAGACTTTCCCCGTTCCAAAGAAACACTCCTGGTTATTAGCCTAAATTATCGATTTTCTGTCGCTTTATGTAGTGAAACGATACGTATGCACATATAAAAGAAGCTACGACATCATATGAGGTAAGGTAACAAAAAGGTTACGTGTTTAGACTTTAATTATAAATGTGGAGAAATTAGATGGTGGTGATTAAAGTTGAGAGCTGTTAAAGTGAAGCATTTCAGTTTAAATTGAAGAGACGGGAATGAAATAGGAAGCTCCATACCATGGAACTATAAGATGGTTAATTGAACAAAAACTATTCCAATAGTGATTCTGATGCATTCGACTGTAGACTTTTATCAGCGCATGCCTTCGTTCAATATTAAAGATCAGATGGCCAGTCAGAATAAAAGACTCTGGCAATCAACCAACCAGTTAAGAACATTCCACCCCATAAACATGCAGAAGGCAACAGAAGTTGTTTGGGCGTGTGCTAAGAGAACCGTCAAGTGATACCGCACGCCAGGTTGTCGAATGGGAAACGATGAGTTAATTGTCCGAGGGTGACATGGAGGAGATCATGTGAAGAGCAGTTGGGAGATTGTGGGCGGTCGTAGATCCCGGGAAATTTGACGACAGAGGGCAGAATACCATGAAGATGTGCTTTGGGACCCTTCTGTTCCATTTGGAACTTGAGGGACGAATGATAGGTGTGGGGAATGCTACTACAGAAGATCTGGGGTGAATACTGTTTCCTGCACACACGTTCAGAATACACAAGCGCTTGACATTAGTGTCTTTCGTATTATGCATGCAGTGACTTCAGTTTGGTTCAAATTCAGTGGCATAGTAGATATGACACTTTTATTCAAGGTGAGCATTTATCACATATTCATACCCTCTAGGTGAAAAGGTCAAGTGAAGTTGTATGCATTGATACATAAGCAATCTTTTTATCACCAGAAGCTTAGACCTGGTTAGGTGTATATACTGAGGGTTCAAGGAGTGATATTCGACAACTGCTCATCAGGTCTTTTCATTTCTTCAATATAGTCCTGAATGTATCAATCAAAATCTATCTAACAGGTGTACTGTGAGGCTGTAAAACTAGATAATAGGACACCACTATCTACTCTAGTTGAGTACTAGGTGATGATGACAGAAGGTGACATCCATTACTTCTTGTTTCCCAATGTCAGTGATGTTGGTATTTCTTATTTACGAAAAAAAAATAGTTGTTCTAATCAAATAAACAACCGATTAACTCTTAACACGAATAAAAGTCCTACCACAACAAAGCGGTCATTACTCTCATTATTGAAATTATTATATTCATATCGATGAATTTACTAATTATTTCGATTAATGTTTAAACTATTGAAGAGCTGATAATATAATTCGGTGATTTAGAAAGCAAAAAGATTGATCGAAGAAATGTTTACTTTTCAACTGGATCCTCATCTCTGGCTCTACTCTAATATATATCCATAGCATTTTTAATGCAATACACAACAATTTACCAATTAAGTGGCAGTGATATGTTTGTCAACAATAATTAATCAATATTAACATGTCACGGGGCTTGATAATAACCAAGATAGATAATTAAAAAAAATTAAAAGGTAGAAATGATTGCAACAATGATAACATTGTAATTAAAGATGAAGGAGTTAGAAAAATAATCTGAACAATCAATTTTTAAAGGTTTTTGGGAAGGGCAAAGTAGTACGATTCATGCATTCATTCGTGTAACGATGGCCAAGGAAAAGTGGCTGTACGAATTTCTGAACACACAGGTTTGGCTTCTTCAAGTGGATTCCTATGGCTTCAGCTGTATATAGAAGACGAACTCGTAAATCAAAATTAAGATTAGTGGGAATGCGATAAATAATTTTAAATGTTGTATTATCATCAACTTTATGTTCACTGTCTACAATAGGGCTATGAATAGATCTAGTTTGTCCCTTGCATAACCATGCCGGATGATGCTCGGAAATACGATGATGAACCTGCCTAATTGTACGACCAATGTACATGGCTCCACTGCTGCAGTCAAACTGGTAGATACACATAGAGGAGGCAAATTTAGGTACATTATAAATTATTTTAATTAATCCTAGCGTGCTTAAAAAAATCAAAACAAGATTTTTCTGAACGCTTCGCTGTGTAAGCCACAGCTTCTTCAGCAGATTTATTCGGATTTGTATTAATCATCAAAATATATATAAATTGGTTTGATTTTCTTAAACACGCTGGGATTAATTTAAATAATTTATAATGAATCGATCTGACTCGGTGCTCAAATTATTCCAGGAAGTTCGTAACACCTACGGTCTGGAAACTTACAAATTTAGGTAGTTTGTCCTTATTTCTCGAACGTGAAATAGGGGTGGTGATGAGGATATATATAACCTCTGCTGCATTGAAGGCTCTTTTAAATGCATTGTTCAGGCGGTGTGTTACTATTTCGCTGATGTTGTATTCGAGAAACTACAGTTTTATGAACAATGGTTTTTTGCGCTCTTGCTGTACTGACTTTACTTGGTGTAAAATTCATATTATTTTCAATGAACTCATCTGGATGACCATTTTTCCTAAGTAATTCTCTAATAATCTTAAGCTCGTAATTGAGGGCGTCGTTTGAACAGACTGTCCTAGCTGTATGAACCAGACGCTTTATATATTTTAAAGGTGCGAAACTCAAAAGATGACTGCATTGACCTGTTGTTATAGGTTTCTTATACACACTCCTTCTTTGTGAGCCATCTTCTTTCCTGGCCAAGAAGGATAAGATACTGTCATTACTTTTTTGTCTATGGTGAATTTTATTGCTGAATGAGCATCATTGAACTTGTCGAGGATGTTCATTATCGTCTATCATAAGCAGAAATGTATCATCTATATACCCACAATAGAAATCCAATTCCTTAATTACTCTTTTCAGCGGTCTATTCTCTAACTTAGCAAGGAAAAAGATCAGCTGAGATTGGACCTAGTCGGGCAACCCCTAACCACACCATTAGTTTTCTTTTACATTTTTTTACCGATTTGAATCAGAATTCAATATGAAAACTTTCTATTCAGTCTACCATATGTGCTGGAATATTTGCACACTATTCAAAAAATAACGGACTATTCACGGATTTTTAAATAACATATTGAACATTTACTATTAATCCCTTGGGTTCCATGTGGGATATTGGGCTTCAACAACACATCTCCACCTTGTCCTGTCTTCTGTTGTCCACTTCAGCTGAGTCCACGATTGCCCATAATCTCTCATGTATTCCTCGCCACACGATCTCCCCAATGTCACCGTCGCACTGACGACTCACTCGTCGCTTCCCATACGAATTCCACTCGAGTGATGACCTGCATTGCGCGTGATGTCATTCAACAGCCTCCTCAGTGGTGTATGCCCGATCCATCTCCATTTTCTCTGGAATATTTGTTAAACGATAGGTTTTTGGTTGATTTGTTGCCAATGTTTCTTGTGGCTGATCCTCTCTGGCCGGTCATTTGATATTCATTATGGAGCCAGAGAAGGCAGCTGTAGACAAAAACTAACTTGTTGGAAATCCTCTTCGTAACACGCTAGCCAAGTTTCTGTCCCGTATAGAAGGATTGACAGATTTCACATTCGTACTGAAAATCCGAATCTTGTTCTTTATGTTGGTTGAGTGACAGCAAAAGATTTCCAAATTGGTTTCACATTGATGGAGACGTATCTTGTCTTTACGATTCTGCCTGGCTGGCTTTGACATCTTCATCCATTCCGACTGCCTTTAGTTGAAACGATGCTTCCTAGATAACGGAAGGAAGGCAGTAACCTCTGTTAAATCTCTCCCGTTGATGGTGATTGGTGCTGGTTGTTGTTTCGGTTCGTTGGTTCTCCTCACCACCTTCGACTTCTCTATGTTCACTTGCAGTCCTGTCTTTGTTTCTTCTTTAGCCAGTTTGTTGCCTCTAATTCTTCGAATTTGTGTGACATTAGACACATATCATCTACGAAATCCAGATCTTCTAGAGTCTTCTTAACGGTGGTCATAATGCAAATATTAAACAGACAAACATAAAATGAGATTGAGATAGTTAAAATGTTTAGAAAATTTGTGATAATTTAGCGATGCACGTGTTGGAAGAGATATCAAAGTCCAAAACTTAATAGTAAAATAAAATATTTACTTATACCTAACAAAGCGACGGCTACATATATTCAAAATATATACCCGCAGAGATTGCAAATAAAATACATATACAGATGCAAGGAAGATAAGAGATTTTCTAAGCAGATAAAGAATGCATTACGCAAATATATAAAAACAAAATAAAAGAGAAACAAACGGAAATGATGCAGTGGGAACGATATTCCGTTTTTAATTCAATTTTTATCGTCCCATTGATTGACTGGGGGGAAATGCTCGACCTCTGTTGACATGTTCGCCCCTTCAGGTGGCCCCCAAAGAAGATTCCCAGTACTTCTCTATGCCATATCTTCGCAATTCTTTGGCTATCTCGGCAGCCTTCCCAACCGGCATCGTACATTGTATGGACATTCCACGTCCCCATTCTTATTCTTAGTTTCATCGAGGGAAGGTACGTTGGCTGACTGGTTTCCCGAAGGCTTCCACCAGCCCACTGTGTCATTTCGCCTCTCTGATTCTAGCGAAGATTAAGTTTGTTTTTTTTAATATTTTTCATGTACGTTGAAGCTTCTGTAGTAGTTTTGTAACGACAGAAGAGAAGGGCCAGGCAACAGATCGTTTATCGAGAAAATCAACAGACATTTATGGATTTTTACGTACATTATTAGTCGTTATTGTTAGCAGAGAAGCAACATCTTCTGATTGGTTGTTTTCCTGCTGAAGGTTATTCTGCCATCCCTTTGTTGCTGTTTCTCAGTTTGTTGATATATCTGATAATCGTATCCGCCCACGCCAAGTCTTCTGTGATTGGTTGTTGGGTTAGACTCTGTTCTTGTTTTTTTCTCATAACCAAGATTCGGGACGTAAACATTGACGTAAATTGCTGTCTACCAATTTTGGCTAACAGACAGCTCTCACTACAGTTTGATAGGTTTTGTGGTGTACAGCCGCTGGTCCCACGCCCAACCTTCTCTCTTTACCCGGGTTTGTGACCAGAGGACAACTAATCACAGTCAAAATCATCAACGGGAGACACATTTCATATAGCTCCCTTGTCTCTAAGGTTATCATCTATGAGGGGCAATGCAAGCTTCGCAATTTAACCTCTACGCTCAAAGAACAAAACACCAACATAGTCAAACTACATTTTCTTCTGAAACAAAAATAATAAAGACAACTTTTAATGAAATATGCGATTTATTTTGAATTCGATGTATATAAGTAAGTAGTATAAATTACTAATTACTTTGAAAATTCCGATTACTTGTATCGATATTAGTAGTAGTGGTAATAGTAGCTGTAGTAATAGTAATAATAATAATAATAATGATAAGAACAATAAGAATAATAAGTCAATATTATTTTTAGTAGTGAAATAATAATAATAAAGCAAGCTAACGTGCAGGCAAAGTATACAACAACAAAAAACGCGACTAAATGTCTCTCCTTACTCATTATGCTGTTTTTCTTCTCTCCACTATGGGATCATTATGACAGGCTGAAAAATGAGGATATATTTATTATTATTATTATTATTAGTGTGGTCATCTGAAGCATGCCATTGATGTTTCCTTTCAACTGTTGTGTGTTTGTGTTAATAAATACAAAGAATTTTCAGTTATGTAGAGACATAGGCCTCTTCTTAAGTCAAATATAGATAAATCTTAAATTAGAATAATAAAAAACCGATAAAAAGAAAATAAAATAATGCAGCACTAAAGTGATGATAAACACCCTCATGCATGCACACATACACACAGAGAGAAATATAAGCAAAGAAGATATGCACAGACTATGGCTTATGGAAGACAAAATTTCTTGAAGAAATCAAAAATCATAGAAGAGAATATCAAAGGAAGCAGAAGAAGAAAAGAAGTGAAACAGGCATTTTGGATGGTCAGATGCGCACTCACGACCAGTTCCGAGGAAAATTGGATAAAGTTTCGTGACGGAAAAAAATGCGACTAGGAGGAGTGACTATGGACAAATGAATAAGCAAGTATATATAAATATCACCGGTGTTAGTTAGGCAGTGTTCACTGCACACATTATCTCTGCAAATAAGAAAACCACATGCAGACTGGCAAACACCTTGACATACAATTTCAAGAAAATTAGGGTGGGGGGAGGAAAAGAGAAAGGGTTGAACATGTTGGTAATCAACACGTGTATATAATACTGAGTAAGATAAAAAAATGCAGTAAGTATGAGAAAGGCCTTATGTGTGCCTTAATTCATTGTTTATTAGTAGTCATAGTAATAGATTATATATAATCTACTAGATTATTGAACACTGTGAATAGAATTTTCATGATTTAAAATTTACAATTTATTATCACTGAAAGTTATTATTGTTTATACTGAAATTCTCTTCTAGTCATACGTGTATATAATATAATAATATATATCAAACAATTGTACCAGGCCAAGAAATCACTTGTAGAACAACATCACCAGTTGCCTTTTTTAACAAACGAACTGCAGATGAATGAGGAATATTCAGCATTGATATGTTATTCACAGCTAAGATAAGATCACCACACCTAAAAACATAACAATAATAGTAATAATATAAATTGGAAATGAAATATTCTTAATTTTATATTAAACATCACTATACACAAAGAAGTGATACATGTTAATGTCAGAGGGCCGACAACATATTTTAACATGATAACAAGTTATTTGTTTCACTATTGACCAACAACACTCGTCTTATTTCCCATCCTATTGTATTTTACTGACAACACTAATATTGTTTCCGAACGTAGGTTTATCTTCCATAGTAGATTTGTATTGAGAGCTGGCTGCTAGCCAAATTGGTAGACAGTAATTTACGTCAATGTTTACGTCCCCAATATTGGTCGTGAGAAAAATAAGAACAAAGACTGATTCAACAACCAATCACAGCAGACTTTGCTTAGGCGGATACAATTAGCAGCAGATAGATAATTTGACATTGAAGAAACAGCCACAAAGAGATGAAAGATTAACTTTCAGTGAGAAACAACCAATCAGAAGATTATGTTTTTCTGCTAACAATAATCTATAATAATGTACATGAAAATTTATAAATATGTGTTGGTTTCCTTAATAACAATCTGTTGCCTGGCCCTTTTCTTTTGTTGTTACAGATTGATTAACAACACTCGTCTTAATTCTCATCATATCATATTTATTGATAAAACTAATAGTGGTTCCAAATGTATTCTATCTCCTTTTCTGTTTGCCGCAAGTCTTATATTGATTATATTCAAATGTCTAATGAATATTTCCTCATGTATATAAACGAAGCAGGAAAGTTATGTGAAGAGTACCTTGATATGATTATGAGCAGCAATAATTTGTGCTCGAAAGGTGGTCATCAGTAAATATATTACTGTATAACAACACTGTGTGAATTTATCAAAATAAAATTCTATAAATAATGGAATTATACTCAGCCGCAGTGCCCAATTTTTATTCTTATTCCATGAAGTTTGACCATGGAATAAAAGCTGTCGTATACACATTACCTATTGTAATATATGTTTCATGGTCAAAAAAGAGAAGTGATAGTCGATTTTAAATCGAAAGTAATAAGATAGTGAAACTCCCCAAGTAAAACCAAAATTCTATGACGCAATAAAAGTTATTCCATATCAGATAAGTTTATTTCATTTAATAGACAGTGATACAGTATTGATATTTGGATGACGAAAATCTGAGCACAATTTATTGCTCATAATCATATCAGTGTGTTCAGGTGGCTTCATAATTTGCTTTATATATTTTCTCTCTCTCCAGCCTTGTTATTCGTTGTAATTTTCCGTATATCTGGTATACACGTTGCGTCATTTCGACTGCACTTATGCGGTGTTGAATCCATAAGCAAAAATTCAGTGATAAATCTCCCTCTCCTTTCACCTAACTTATATTACTTTTCATTACTTTCACTTCGTCCCATCCTATTTTGTGATTGCATGCAAGTGAATGCACTGCAATGTCCGTTTTCTTCCTCCCTATTTAACTAAGCAGGATTAATCATTCTAGCTTTAGCTAGATCACTATACCCCCTCTCCATAATCTACACAACCTCGATCTACTAGTTTGACCTACGAAACTAACCTTACAGTCATTGCATGCATGGTATTTGATAAATTATATTAATTTTCTTAACTGGATCTCTCGGCTCCTTAAGCCAAAGAGGTTTATCTATGAGTCAGGTGGTTGGTCGATTTAAATGCCATCGACGATTCCAGACTCATGAAAAACATTACGTAGGTCTTCTAATGTTCTTTCTTTGTATTGGCAGTATTATATCTAGGTTCTGAGTTCTCTATTATTCACTTTTTTATTACTTTACGTTTCCAGTGGAAAATACGGCTTCAAACTGAAGCTTTGAAGTTTTGGAAGCAGTGGTGTTTATTTTTACGGGATGAGGTTTACCTAGGTTTAGGAGTGTGTCGACCAGGGATCGAAACCCCAACCACATACGTGGTCGGCGAGCATTCAACCGCAGTGCCACCGCCGCACCGTCATTCACATTACTACTCTTATTTTCTTTATGGGTTTTCATACAGTTTTTAAATAAAAACTGGTGGGTAGTTATACTCTATCACTTTTTCTTCTATTTGTTTAATCTCATTACTTAAATTTTGATTTATTAGTTATGTTCCTGGCTAAATTATATAAACCTACACATTTATTGATTTCGGGTGGGATGAATCAAAGTCTATGTAATTATTTTAATGTGTCGGTTTTCTACATACGTATAAAGCAACTTATAAAGCCATATGAATACATTGATACGATTATGAGCAATAGATGGTGCTTGAAACGTCATCCAGTTATTCAAAGTGTTTCACTCCCGACCGATAGCTGTTACCTTGAAGTGGTGGTCGGGCTTGCATATCGCGCAATGACTCAACAAGCTACACTGGTTGGAACTAATGTTCCTACCATACCAGGAAGATTGTTAGGATAGAGATTACATTAAAAGCAGTTACTAGCATAGCGTAAGATTTTTTACCACACTATGCTGAGGGTCTGTGGGCAAAGTAGTACTGCTGCGGAATAGAGACGTAACAGCAGTAAGGTGTTTCCCTTACATGATCAGCATGCTAGCCAACTATGCTGTCTCTCCACTCTGCAGAGAGTGGGTTAGAGAAGGTCGACCACAAAAATTGTACATCCCAACTTACCCTACGGTAATCCGTAGCCAGCGGTAAGTTACTAATACGGGACCCCAAACGTAAAAGCCAGCTCAAATAGGTCGTGTGTGACCGGTCTCAAGCAGTTGTCCCCTGAGCTCTGCTTTTAGGTAGCCCAAGAAAAAGTCAACTTCCACGGTTTGGGAAGGCGGGGAAGTAACAACCACCCACACACTTCCAAAAGCACACGAAGTCCTTCTTAATCATAGTGTATCACTGTGTTATATAAAATAAACTTACCTAATATGAAAGTATACTATATTACAGTGCTTCAATTCTACACTTATAGTAATAAAGGTATGGGGACGGCCAAAATTTTATAAATTTCACGTTACACATGATGCAAATCAAAGTACCAGAGGAGATTGAACAGTTTAAATTTTGGCACTTACAATGAAGGTTTTAGACTGTGTCACCCAGGAATGAGGCACAGTGTGATGCAGAAGTACATCTTTGTTAAACTTAGTGACCAATCGATGAAATCATGAGTTGTAGTCATGGATACCGTACGTGAATAGCCATCTACTTTCTGTGGTTAATAGAACTGGTGTGATTTTCTTATACAAAAAAGACATCGTATCTATTTTCCTCCTCGAAAGATGTAAGAAACACACCTTAAAAACGTGAATAGTGTTCAGCATTTAAATCTTCTTTTGGCTACAGTTACAAGTGATTCTATTTATCAGCAAACTGTCAAAGATTATTCTCCGATCAGAAGTGCTTCTTATACTTGTTTGGCAAAGGTTCGAATAAAGCTATACGCAGCTCAACACTAGCTCATCTCGTCGATACTCTAAATCAAATCGACTCTAGCAAAACTTTCAAAGTTATTTATCGTATATCAACCCAACCTCTCACATTGTCTACCAGTCAGACTTTTATATACAGAAGAGGCAATTGGAATTCATCTAAACAAGCCAAATCTGTGTGTGTGTGAGTTCAAAAGAAATTTGTACAGCACCTTTTCTTTGCCATAGTCAATTACACTATTTGTATGGAGTTTTTATAAACAATTTTTCCCTTCCCTTGTAACTATCTTTTGACGTTATCATTTTATTATATTAACAATTCTAGCTAATTCTATTGACTTGTTTGTATTTTACGAAATTCTACTAAGTCATCCTATTCCTCTTAGCCAACATCATTATTTTACAAATTTCTTGATTATGCAATAACTTGTTGCTAACCCCTACGGATTAACTGATTTTCAGTTCCGTGATTAACTTTCCCTCCTCCCCCTTCAAAATTTATGTATCTTGTTACTAACATCTATTAGTTAATTGTTTTGATGACTTTTAATCCCCACCCACCCCCCTATACCTAAAACTGATAGACTAAAAAGACGCTGAGGAACTAAATAAAAATTTGTTTTTCCTAAATGCGTATATGGGAATTTGGGAATTAATTTTTAAATTAACCAGGAAACGCAATTTATTGTACGCCGCTTCACATGAAATATTGAGAGATGTTTCTAAGGGACAAACTTGGTCTAAATGAATACCAAATTTAAGCTTTTGAACAAAGTGATTCCATAGGTTTAGCCAAATGAGAAAGTTAGACAGGTGACAGACGTTTGTGAAAATGGATTATTATTATGTAACTATTGAGACTTTTGACTGTCAGTGAAAATTCAAGAGTGCCGAGTAGATTTCGAGCATTTCACTGCATAATTTACAGCTAAGCCAATTATTGGATGCGAATTAAAACCAGGAAGTTCAAGTGTGTTTTTAATGATGTACACTCATAGAGGAATATAGGTGGCCATAAAAATTTGTTTCTCAAAACAAGTGGTTGGATTAATCGCTAATGAAACTGTTAACATCTTCAAGCGGACACAGAGAGACAAAACAAAAGTTGACAACCAGTAATTATTTATAAACAATAAGCACTCACTTTAGTCGACCGTCTTTATGGGCAAGGAGTCCAGGAACTATAGATTTTATCACAATTGGACAAGGATAAAGGTTAGAGTAACCAACTTTGGCGGTGACTTTTGGAGATGATTTAATAATTTTCCCATCAGAAGTGTTCGAATTAGATTGGCCTGATATCCCTTGATCATGACCTAAACCACCAACAATACTGAAACCGAGTGGTTGTGAAAAAGAACAACCGCTAAAACTCGGCGTACTACTACTTTCTCGACGAAGAAGAATTACTCGAGCCAGTTGACAAATTGGTGGTAATCGAAGCCAATATGTCCAAGAAGGCATAAAGTTTTCTGGACCATCACTTGTTTCCGGAGCTGTAATGACACGCAACTGTATTCGTGTTTGCATTAGACTTATTTGTCGGAGAACTTCAACAGCTTCATGATGCGTAAGACCAACTAGACCAACACCATTGACTTCTAATAGAATATCACCTCGCTGAATCTGAACAACAGTAAAAATGAATAGCAAAAAGATACTTTACTTCATACGACAGTAGAGAAGCTATCGAAAAAAAGCAAACATGACTGATAGAACTCAGACACATTAAACTAGTTACTGACTAGTGTCCAATCAAAAATAATAAAAGCAGATTTAAAAGAGTTAATTCGATAATAAAATATATATTCCCTATTGTTACTGGCATATTTCTCAAGTGGTATCTCAGACAATTACGATGGGCAAGCTTCTTTGTTAGTCGTGAAGTTATAATTATTCATGAACAGCCTTATTGGACAGTGGTGGTTCGTTTAATTATGGCTTAACTCTATTCCAACCTAATCTTAGGACAGTCAGTATTGCCTCTCAGGGAAAGCGGAGGTTAAGGATGAGTGTTCTCAAGCGATATAGCTTCACAACTTCATCAATCCACTTTCCCTCCATACTTAACACTCTACAGTTAACCTCAATATTGCTCACCATATTGTACCACTTGACATGGGAGACAGAACGCAAGCGTCTACGGTCAAAGACACTTAACCTCTTCATATCTTCCAATTTCAATAGCCATGTCTGACACGTATAAAGAAGGACAAAGTGAACTGCTGCACAGCACACGCATCTCTGGATAGTACAAAACATAATTCACACGCACACACAGACACGGCGTTTATACACATATTCAGAGCAAATTTTACATAATAAGAATGTTTTGACAAACTTTTACTGTTAAGAATGATAAATCTTATTTAATAGCTAAAATTTGGTAATCAGAGGAAGAATTAATTTTAAATTGAAAAGTTATCACGCAGGTTGTCAATTCTGTCGAATAATAAACATTTATAGACCATAGATAGAGAGTGGCAGCAATATTACTCATTCTATCAATACCAATATAACAACAGTAATCAGTAAAACGTTTTGGTCAATAATTAAGGCGAATAATAAAAACTTTGAAGAATTGAAATTAGGGTGATCTGGTGTGTAGTAGAAACTTTTCTACACTAATATGCAGAATGATGACTTTCAGAGAATTTTTTTGTACATTTCCACTCTCTACTAATCTCAGGTTCTGAAATAAAAAAGGATGTGAAATGGTGGAGAGTGGATAAAACCTGGCGAAGCTCCCGAGAAATATGCTCATATGGGTATGGTTGTGCATTAATAGTATCCGCTATGTAAGTTCTATTAGTGCACCCACGTGGTGGAAGTTCTCTGCAGAAATTGAAAGGGCACCGGAGAATGTTCGGTGCTTAGCAACAGATTGATGGATATATACAGTCTACGTAAGGAAGCTTGGAAATTCTGATCTCAAACAAATGGCACACACAGTTGTTAGACTGTACAAATAAGCCTATACCACACACTGGTCTCTATTGAAGCGCAGTTCGCAATATAATTTATTTTTGTTAGTCTATGTATAGAACGTCCAACAAATTCGGTCTAAGTGAACCTCGAAATAATTGAATGGGCACAAATCTACCGAGCTGGATAGAGCATAATATTAACTATTACTTAACATCTGGAACAGTTCAAGTGGCAATAGGAGAAAAAATCAGTAGGAATAATTCAGACACTTACCAACTTTGAACGACCTAGAACACATTCAGAACTTATATTTGTTACATATATAGGTGTATCTCCACGCTGTGATTGACGTCCTCCAGCAATTGATATGCCTAAAGGTTCTTCAGGACCCTTATTTACAACAATAGTCCTTTCTTGACAGGATGGTGGTTCAGCAGAGGTTGACTAAATTTCACAAATAGAAGAATTAAGTAATGTCAATTAAGCATATGTTGGAAGACATAAAATGTCATAAAAGTGAGATGCATTTAAATACTAACGCCTTTATTTTTATTAGTTAAGGTTGAAAATGGCTCAGGACCTGTGGTTATAGGGCTTTTTACAAGATTGTTCGTATATCACAATCAAAATAAGACAAAACGAGAGTAGGCATACAACAAATGAGAGGTGATATCTCCATTACGCCAACTTTTTATCCTTCCACACTGCCTATATTCTGCTATACTCTATCTCAATAGCATTTTTTAAATAAGATTTTGCTACCACTGTAATCGCTCTCACACTAGACGTTATGCTGATATTCTTCTCTTCACTTCACTCCGCCTCACAATCTATGTCGACGAGCAGAACATTCCCAGATGGTATGCAGCCAGTCACTTGCACATGAGAAGTGAGTTGACATAACCATTGTAAAACTATGTATGCAAACAAAAAGGTCTTCATTTTTTATCACTATAATATCTACAAATTCATTTTAGCGCTTTGATGAATCATGCTTATCTGCTGAATACGCAAGTGACGCTTCAAAACACCTGTACGCTATACCTGTATACCATAAAGATGAACAACATTTTGAACTAGCAGTAATAAATATTTAGAGAAATTACAGCTGTTGGAATCAACCGTCACGGCTTTATTCCAAGAAAGATTTCATCAGTATATGGTTAAAAGAAGAGCAATATTATACTTTGACACCAAGATTAAGCTGATCCACAATAAACCACTTGCCACTGGTTGGGAGTGTGTGTCAGTGTGTTCTGTGCACATTAAATCTAATGAAAGTCATTACCTACCATAGAGTACTGGACAGCTGCCTCCTCCTAGTTCGGGACTCTTCAATAGTACGTACCCATGACGACAGCAGGAATCAAGTCCAAGACAGTGAGGTTACGAGGCAAGCTCGTTGACCATTCAGTCACAGGGACGTAATCCACTTCCAGTCCAGTACTTCCTGGATTTCAATAGTCCCTCTAACTGATATCAATCTGTGATCAAACTTGACACGAATCAAATCCCTACGAACTAACAACTGGAAATCACTATGAAAAGTAGAAAAGGTTTGACAATCAAATGTATTAAGGTAGACAATAGAGGTATTTTATCCAAGCCTAATGGTGACTAAGCCCTTCCTTTTTTTAACTCTGACAATAAAATCATATTTCACTGTTTCACCACCGAATATGAAGGGAAGCACACCAAAGGTGCTCCTGTAGAGCCAGTTACATAGGCCGTACAATTAGGCTTGTTTCTCGTCGAATTTCTGAAAATCATCCTACCTGGTTGGTTAAGTAAAGGACAAACAAAATCTATTCGCAGCGCTATTCTATCTCATCTTGTGGATACAGAACACAAGATTGGTGTTAACGAGGAGGCTTTCAAAGTCATTTACCGCATACCAACAAATCTTAACTTCACCTCAAGAGTTTGTTTACCAAATATTGCTGAGGCCGTTGGGATCCACATTAAGAAGCCTGATTTCTGCGTCCAAAAGAAGCTAGTTCATACATTGTTCTTATTTTGGCCATCTAGGTTCGAATGATCCTCAACTTTTTGTAGAAATTTTCTTAATTTTAGTTGATATTCTATTTGCTATCATATCTTTATTATTATTGTAATTTGAGCGTCTTTAAGGATCTGTAATTCCATTGATCTTACTTTACAAATCGATATTACTTTAAAAAACACTAATATGGTTATTAACTACTATTCTAGAATATTCTATGTATATGTACATATGCATTTAATTGTAGAGCCAGAAGAGGAAATTATCGAAAAGGATATTCTTTGCTTAATTATTTTGTTTTTTATAGATGTCTGAATGAGTATTTTCGCAATATTAAAATTGTAGTACAGTTCACCATTATCATGACTCAAATTTTCGATACTGAAATATTCTCCAATATAAACAAAAATCGATGAGGAGATGTATGAAGAAATAAAACACAGTGATACTTTGCTCATCTAAATTACATTTATATAATGATTGAACTATGGAATCACATACTGTATGAATTCATTTGTTTGTTATACGACACAGTGAATAATAATACAACACTATTTAAAAGGATAATCTTCAAACATCATTCTTCATTGTTCTTAATAACATTAGGGTACTCAAATAATCCTCTCATTCTATCAATTCATTTGACTTCGGTATAGATACAGAATCTATACTCCGGTATTACAAGTAAGTGTGTTTATGATGGACTTAACACAAGCAGAAATCCAGTGACCGACCACCTTCCGCATCGTCTAAATTTATCAGTCTTCAGAACTGTGCTATAACCACCTTATGGGGATCATGTATTACTGAGTCCATATAACTATAGCAAAATCTTCTCTAGATTTTCATACAATCAGTTCCCTCTGTTAGTATGAAGAGAGAGAGAGGGAGAACAAACATAGTCGTAGGATGAAAAGAGTTCATTTATTTTATTTCACCACAGCCTTCCAACAGCTGCTAACAGCCTAAAAATGAAATAAGTTATTATAAATGCAAAAATACATAACACAATTCAAAGGGCGAAGATTTGAATACAAAATAGTTAATAATTTAACAACTAGAGTTTAGTTGTACATAAGATGATGAAACATTCGACAAAGAGATGGTGGGAGTGAACACAGATGGTAAATAGACTTAAAATTACTACTTAAACAAACAATTAAGTAAATTGGGAGACTAATAATAAGTTCAACTCATTTAATAGCATGCCCCGAGTGTCAACTCCAACTTCATTTATCAATTCATGTACACTTGCAGTGGTAATAACACAGAGAAACGACTGAGAGGAAAGAATCTACTAGGTTCTCTGAGCACTCTGATAACAACCTTCAAATAAAATATAAGAAAGTGTTTGCAAGTGTAATTGCCAAGCACCTGATTAAAATGGGTGCATACAGTCGAAATCAGCTGAATCTTCAAAATAATCAATCTACAGAGAAAAAACTGGCTACTTCGTTTCACGGAAACCAATGTTATCAAATGATTTCAACCTAATCTCTGTATATACAGAAAGACAGTGTGATTAACCTCTCACTACCTTGGTAACAAAGACGTCTCTGTTGTGTTTCGGTGTGTTTGTTGAGTCACAGTTTTCTCTCTTTTATTACAACTCACTAAGCTAAACACTTATTAATCATCCAATTGACTTAATTGTTTGTTTACGTAATAACTTTACTTCTACTTAATACTTGTTTCCACTTCCACCCTCTCCTCGAGTACCAAACAATCCGCCCAAAGGCACATGATTACGTCTCCTAGCTATATCTGAAGCTATAGAGATTAATAAGAAGAAACCCGCCGTATGTGTTCAAAAACAGAACATCCATCCACTTTGTTTACCCTGGCCTACTACAAGGTCGTCTGGAACATAATCATCTCATATATCCATGTCATATTATGCCTTTCTTATTCCTTTTCAACCAGTTTACTTCATTCCGTTATTATCCTTATTATGTGTCAATCTTTGTAATTTACACTAAGGTTATTATTTCTCTAGCATTTTATTACAATTCACAATTTAACCTGTTTATTTTATCATAACACTTGTTATCTATCAGCCCTTGACATTACACTTGTAGATATTTGTTTGTATATATTTTGTGGTAACTACATTTCTCTCACACCACTGAATTTAACTCACTGAAACGGTAGATGACGAAAGACTTGATAAAGGGATGTTTTATTTGCAATTCCATATCTCTATATAACAGAATTATGTACACCTTATCTTCAAATCACCATTTGCAAAGATTTTCTGTGTTATGCTAATTCTGCCCTTCATATTGTGTTTCTTTCACGTCTCCCATGTATCTCCACAAGGCTGTATCATTTACTTTCTCTGACATCAAATCTATCTCCCTGCTATTTGATGTTTTTATGACGGTGAACGTCTCTTTATATACCACTGATAAGTGTTATCAGTAGTACACGCTACCTTTACCGCCCCCCCCCCCCAATGAGGGGGTGTTGTAACCAGGTCAAATTCTGTTTTAGACCATCATTCCTATTCGGACAATTCGGATTCTACTTGATATGAAATGCTTCTGATATTAGACTTTCTTTGTAATTTCTCAAATTTTTCTGGATTATTTCAATATTATCAAAATCAATTTTGTGGCCTGATTTTATAGCGTGTAGACCACACTATGGTTAATGATTTTTCAAGCTTTTATAGTTCAACTGGACTTCTCGGTAGTAGAACAGATGCTCTACGGTGTTCATTTCTTCTGATTTTGATTTCTCGAGATGTTTGTCCGATGTATATTGCATCACATTCCAAGCATCAAGTAGTGAAATCCAAATTGTCTGAATAAAAATGATGGACTAAAACAGAATTTAACCTGTTTACAACACCTCCCTCCCCAGTAAAGTGACAAAGTCAACACGAATGTGAGGTAAGCAATTTCATTATGTAAACACACGCTCCCCGTAAACGCGTAGCTGAACACTACCCAGTTTGGTTAATGAAAGGTGAGCAAAGGACGACAAAGTTTTCAATCTGTGAACACCTTCTGCAGTTAGATCATGTAACCCCACGTGATTTATCCTTTAAAGTCATCTACAGAACCAAATACAATAACCCCCAGAAGTTTAAATTTTCTCTACTTATGCACAGCTGAAGCTCTAGCTATACATGGACAAAAACCTAAATTATGTATTCAAAAACGTTTTGTCAAACCTGTTTCTTTACCTTGGTCATAATAATGCTCTTTTATTTTATTCTATAGTACCACTTGAATTCATTCCACTTCACTTCACCTTAGCCGTCTAATTCCTAATTTTTCAGACAACACCTGACCTACCATTAAAAATCTCTATACCAGTTCACTTATTTAATAATCTTTAAAAGTTTTGTAATTCATCCACTTCAACTCTACCCCCATAGTATATCATTTTAATTATCTTTATTCTTATCATATGTGCAATATTGACTGAGTAATTCCTAGTGCTAATTATTGCCTTTTTTCGCTTAATATAAATACGACTGTACAGTTAGCTTGAAAGTGAAGTCGTTGATAAGAGATATTTCTTCATTGGACAAAAAACTGTGTTTCTCCTTAGATTGTTAAAGCATTGAAACCAAAACAGAAATAAATCAATAGCAAATAAGTTGAGAAAGAGTTTTAAAACAAACAAAAAAATACTACTGAAGACTTACAATAAATTGTTTCGGCAATCTATTCGTGTTATTTTGATGAGTACGTGAATTGAATGCAATAACTGAATCCAATGAATTAGATCGATTACGTGGCTCTTTGCAGCTGCTCATTTTACTCAGATGACTATCATCATTTACTGTAACCGCTGAATTCGGTGTTGTAGGATTATAACAGGCTAATTTTTGTTCAGTTGAAGGACGTATCAATTCTGTAGTTGAATGTGTACTTGAAGCATTCGTGTCACGATCTTCTAAACTGTTAGACCATGCAAAGTTATGCTGACTAATATTTGATGAGTCCTGTTTATTCGGATGATCAGTTGAACTCAACTGGAGTGATTCTAATGTTAACAGACTATTCTCTAGTTTTTCTTCAGAATCTGTTGTTGTTCTTAAGATATCTGGTGTATCTGAACGATTCCGTCGACTTATTTTAAAGATAACATAATCTGAAACAGACTAGAGTATACAAAAAGAAAACACACGAAGAAAATGAATATTGCAAAAGAAATGGATAAATTATTATATAAACTATAGAATTGTCTTTTTAAATGTCCTCCTTACAAGAAAGCCAGATGGGGGGGGGGGTATAAAAAGAAATTTGCATAGGAAAAGCACATGGACAGGACAATATACACATTTTCATAGCTTCGTTCCTCTCCAGTAAGAAAAGAAATTTAGTAAGGAGCCTCAGCTACAAGGTCCGAGCTATATGCTCAAAAGAGGCAACTGAAGATGAACCAAAGATTGTATATGACACCCTAAATGAAAATAGGTATCCAGACAAATTCATGGATATATTTCAAATTATTCTGTCAATCTCTTGTCATTAGTTACGTGGGAAGTAAGGCATTTTTTCAAAGCAATGGATAGTGCGTATCACCCTGCTGATGTGATAGTTGGTTATCCCTATGTAACAAGCTTGAAAATTATTCAGAAGATTTAATCTGTAAACAGTTTAAAATCCATATTCGAATTACATGTAAACACAAAAAAACCAAATACTCATGAAACATCTTGTTCTACACAATATTATTGTGAGAAAATGTTCATCACGTAATATGATCATCCAATCAATAATCTGGTGTATTTGATTCAATGATACAACTATTACGAGTTGATGGAATCACAAAAATGAACATACATTTTTAAGATACAATAAGACAAATGTAAAACATATGCAGTCGTTCACAAAAATTCATCGATTCTTAGTTGAATAAAACTCAGTTGCCTACAACAACTTTTTCATATACCAGGCTTAGGAGCCACACTAAGTGAACGTGAAGGTTGATGATACTACCTAGACTGAAGTAGGTCGACTGGGATTCGAACCCTTGACTCACTTGGCTGAAAGTCAAGCGCTTAAGCCAATAGAGTTTTAAATTTCAAACAATCAAGTAGGCAGAAGGAATTAAATGAAGTCGAAAAGTGATTTAGTATAGATAGCCTTAGAAGAGAAGTAAAAACAAACTATAATAAACAACAATAAAATATGAAGAATTTCATTTTTTACCTTTTGAATAACGCTGTCAAAAATTTAATAAAAACCATTCTAAATTTTTTTGAAACAATGATGAATAATGAATACACCACCGGCAAATTGATTTACTTGAAATTAATTCAATAACAAGATTATGACAACTAACGTCTAAAAAGTTCAGGAATTCATGAAAATCGATCTGTTTAGACCAGACAAGAGAGGAGAAGAAAATTTCAAAATAATTTTAGTAAAACTTAAATTATTCTCTATGCGCTTTCTGAAATGAACTTTCCTACTTGGTTGTCGTCTTTGTATTCTCATATCAACTTAGCAATCATTGCGGATATAAAATAATTATACCTTCAACAAACAAATGCGAGAATTTGTACAAGTATTGTGTTTATAACGAATGATGGAATATGGTTAATGTTCCATTCTGGGATATTTAACGCAACTTTATTATTCGATTAATTTTAAATAACCATTTCCCGTAAAAACAAATTATTCTTACTTTTTTTCATTTACAGCTGAATGCCACTCATCAAAGAGTAGTGCTTGTTACCTAGTTCAAAGTGATCCAAACACTGGATAGTGGTTTTTTTCATTTATGGTTGAGGTAATCAGCGGTATACCGGTTCAACCTCGCAGAGAAAACCGAAGTAGTTAAAACTACCGGCATTCTGCTTTGACTGGAAGCCAGGTAGTGTAACTAACATCACGCGTTTGGTCCTTCGTTTAATACAGACTAAAGTTTACCAGTCAAGTTAGCAATGTCACCACTATGTTAAGGGGATCACTTTTATGGTGCACCTTGAACTGTTGTTATGTGGCTTGAAGTAATCGGCAGAAAGTCTTGGAACTAAGTTTTGAACTTGTTGGCACTTGTCAGGAGCTCGAATGGCTTAGTGATCACATCTCAAACTGTAGCACTGTGTGAACCCAGGTTCGAATCACAGAAGAGATATGAGTTTCATAAAGATTGCAGATACGCCTTAATGACGAGTACCAAAAAGCACAAAGCCTAGGCGCCTACGGCTTTCTGCCAATCATCTCCAACCACCTAACACTCAAATTCTATCCGGTTGATATAAGTGCTATTCAACTTCCCGTGCCAATCAATCAGTAGTTCATAACAACATGAATGTACACTTGCATTCTGAACTGGCATTTATCGTATCAAGTAGATCTAAAATTGCTATCTGAATAATTATGGTTTCCAAAGAAAAGTGTGATGAAATTTCACCTAGAATTGTGTAAACTGTAAATGGGAAATTTCACTTGCGAATATCAAGTATGCGAATGTGAGTGAATTCCCTATACTGAGACAGCTGGGTGTGTCAGTAATCTCCTGCTACATTAGCGTGTACGCTAAGACCCACGGCTTGCATCTATTTAGATTCATTTAGAAATATGATGACAACCTCCAGTTCAAAGCACAAAACACTTAAAAATCATCAAAGCTACACTCTTTTCTTAATATTAACCCATAGTCAAACTGCTGTGTAATTATCTGATTTGATTGGTTACAGGTTCAATGACGAGGTGACATTGCAAATTGGCAGAAGTCACAATTCATGGAGTACAGGATCGGGTTTCATTGGTTGAATGCTCCTAACTAGTTCACTTTGTAACAGGAAGGTACTGGATTCGGACCCCGATGAGTGAGTACTGCTGAAGAGTCCCAAACCAGAATGAAAAGCCATTTCAACGTCCCCTGGTTTCCTAATAGCTCTCTAACTAATGGCAGATCATGATCAAACCCGTAATCAAGACTATTTAATTGCTAAAATGCTATCATCTTGTCAGACGATAGGGAGTTGAGCTAACGTTTAAAACTCTTACAATCGATCCGGTGTAAGTAAACTGTTGAGTAGCCGGAGACCACATTAAGACACTTTTAAATTGACTGTTTATTTTTAACAATTTTACAGTAAGTAACAGTTCAATATGAAATTTATCCTCGAAAAAGACAAGTATAAGTTCTATAGTCGATGTCATTATTTATATATATATATTATTCTTGAAAAGTATTCAATCACCAATATCAATCAAGTGAATATAAAGAGAGAAAACAAGAGAGAGACACTTACATTAATTATTTGAGCTGCTTGTTCTTGTGTTCCATTTTCCAAGTCTATTCCATTAATTTCTAATATACGATCATCTTTTTTCATTCTTCCATCAAGATCTGCTTCACAACCGGCTACAAGTTCTAGTACATAAAGTCCTGGTAAGTGCCTAACGTATGGATTCAAAGAATGAAGACGAGGAGAAAGATTTGAATTAACAGTAATGATGCAAACATTAATGTGCTGAAAGTGTTACAATATATCAGAAAAGTAACCCAAGTTTCAGGTTATCAGCCAACAAGTCGTTGTCTGTATGATATTCTCTTCCATTCCTCGAGTTTTGGATGGAACATATGGTTTCAAGATATGAAGTGCCGGTACCGATTTTGTTCTCTTCTTTGCTTTTACGCCCAATCTAACAGGCTTAACTATCAGCTAGTGAATTTAACAAGGTTTCAGAGTATTTCGGCAGGGTATTCAACACAGACTTCCAACGTGGTTGGTGACCAATGCAGACAGTCTTGGGTCGATATTCAGTCTATTGATTGATGCTATCTTTTTAAATCGCTTTGCATTTATACAATTATATGATATTATCATTGTGTACTTGTTGAACTGTTGACCCAAGACAGTAAAAAGCTCTCTACTCAACGGTCTGCCTTCTTCCTTTCTTCTTTGTGGCATGTGTCCATGGTATCATGTAGTGGTGGATGTTGTTGCGAATAGTGATTAGAACAGTAGGCTCACGAATCCACTGGTTAGGAAGTTCGTTACCGCCAGAGATTCGGAAAATACTAGGCTAACAATCGACTATTCAAATCACCAAGTCTTTGTTTCCATATGCTTGTAAATTAATCGTTTGTGTGATAAAATTACTAAGGCAAACAACGAAGAACATATCCATGTTGTCATTTGAGAAAAAGTGAGGTACACACCTACTTAAACAAATATCACTTCACCATAAGTAATGACAGAACAATGAAATAACACGCCTCTGAATAACAAAAATTGCGAGAAAAAACTTGTAAACATTATATTGGTTGATTCTACAGCCTAACATGACCACCAGTTCTTTTGAAAGTAACAGTTATGCGCAGAATAATCATGAGAAGACGAGAAAAAATCTTTAATTTTGGACATTTAGAAGACTAAAGGTCTGAGCTATGAAACATTCAATTTTTAATTAGATTCTTATCTGTAGCTCTGATATACATGTATCCAACTTTTACCATAATACAAAACAACATAATAAACTAGTTGCGATAGGTTTATAAACAATTTTACAGCTATGCGTCGGTGGCACAGCAGTTAGGGCTCTCGCCGACCATGCACATGGTCCGGGGTCCGATCTCCGGCCACAGACTCACTCAGCCAGAAATAAAGTTGGTAAGAAGAGGAAAGGTTGGGCATGAGGCTAGCAACCCCATCCTGTAAGAATAAATACCACTGCTACAGAATCTTCAAGCCTTAAATTCCACTGGAAACGTGAAGGAATAAAAAAACACCTAATTTTGTCTTCTTTACGTGTACCTAACAGTTTGGTTGTTCCTGAAGAGCTGGTTACTCTGAGGATACAGCAAGACAGGTTTAACACGGCATTTGGGAACACTATCCCTCATGGTTGAACAAGGGACAAACAAGAGTTATTCATAGCTCTCCATTTTATCATATCTTGTAGATAGTGATCATAAAGTTGATGTTAATACATGATTTAAAGTTATTTATCACATTTCAAATAATCTTAATTTTCCTTCATGAATTCGTCTTCTACATACATCTAAAGCTGTCGGAATCCACACCTGAAGGAGCCAAACCTGTGCGTTCACCATTAATACCAATTTTAGAACAAACTTCTTCCTTACAAAACCAGTAAATAGATAACTGAAAGATGTCATCAATGAGTTGAATGTGTATTACATTACAGTTATTTATTGTCAATGATGAACTTATCTTAATTAGTGAGAATGTGTAAGTATATATGAATTATTGATGAAATTTATAAGTTTTACACGACAGCAAACTGCAAAACTGATACATTTTAAGAAGGTGACATCAATATTATAATTTTTGGTTGTTTAACTATTCACTAGTATACTGTAAATTATTATCTTCACAAGCAAAACGGACAATAATTCAACCCGTAAATGAACTCAAATAAAGTAGTTTCTCTATAATCAGTAAATATCCTCGAAGAAAGTGAATAGTCATTAAATACGCCCCAAAAGGAGGGGAGAACCTTTCATTCTGAAAAACTTTAAATATACAAAAATGAAAACGCATTAGTAGTTACAGTTAATGAGCACTACTAATCACAAAACACCCACAAGAGAAGAATAATTTGTTAATTAATAGAGATGGGTAGGACAAATGCTGAGAAGAACGTTGAGTGATATCGCACGCCAGGCCCTGGGGAGGAACCCGGGAAGGGAAAGAGACGAGTTGGGCGTGGGTCCGAGAGTCAACATGGAGGAGATTATTTAAGGGGGTAAATTATAGCTTCTGGGTATCCGTGGAACCACCTATGAAGGGCTACAGAGAACAGGGTGAAATGCAGATGAGCAGCTGAAGCTGTAAGTCCCATCCGAAATCCAAGGGGACAATAATAAGTGGACGTCATGATTGCGCAAATACACAACACGTTTGAAATAAACTACGTCTTCTAATTCTTTTGTCGAGATTCATTTTTTTTCCCTTCACGTTCCCCAGTGGAACATAGGGCTCCAAGCTAGTGGCTTGAAGTTTCTGTAGCAGTGTTTATTTTACAGGATGGGGTTGCTAGCCTCGTGCCCAACCTTTCATTTTCACCAGCATTATTTCTGGCTTAGCGAGGTAAAGGAGTGCATCGGCCGAGGATCGAACCCCGGACCATGTGCATGATCGGCGAGCGTTCTAACCGCTATGCCACCGACGCACTGTCGAGATTCATAAAGTTAATTAATTGCTTTAAATGCTTCACAGCTTATCGATTTTTTGACAAATGGGTACAGATTTTTAAGTGCAATCGTTGGATGAAAGTGCATTTGTTATTTCACGAATGTTATTTCCTACCCCTATCGCACATATGTAACTTCAGTGTAGATTATGAGTTTCCTGGGGAGTTTATAGAGTCAATACAAAATTGGACATGAATCGAAGATTTTTCCTGTGACGAATTGTATAACTGTAACTTGGGATATTTGGCCAATTACGTCTAAGGTCAATCAGGATAAAGATTCAATCATGAGAATTGATATTTCAAAAATTTCTATACGCTCTAGGCAAATAATTACATTGTTAGTTATCCGGCAGAGTTCTTTCTTCTAACCGGCTATGAGCAACGTGGCTGATAATGCTGCCTAGTCTCGCAGACTTTAGTGAGTATAGACTGATCCAAACCAAAGGTCAACTGGCTTATGTTCTGAGTCACTAAGTCAAAATAAGCTCGATAAAGGATTGGTGTCATTTTGAGAACTATGGAAAACTAGAGAGTACTGGAAAGCTCTTTAATCATAGATATGGACTCTTCATCAGCATGTGTCCACTGTGGTTCTAACCCGGAACCTTCCGGTTACACGGAAATTTCGCATACTTTTCAGCCAGTGAAACCTTTCCCAGTAGCTTATGAATCCCAACTTCTACCAATGCTTAGTTATAGCGGGACTACTAGCCAATGTTATCGACTAGGATTTTTGTCTTCAATCTTGACCGGATGCAAGTCACTGGTCACGAGACTTCCCATCAGAACTCCAGGCACGCATCGGAACAATTTTGAAGAGATAGTTTGTAGGAATTTAATTTGTTTCAGTTTTGATCACGGACTGATGTCAAATCAAAACTCAAACGAAGCAGCTGTCTAGGACTCCTGGCTTTTTTCCTTGATTCTCACACTGACATGAGTCAGTGATCGTACCTGAAATAATTAAACTCTTTAGAATGGCATGTTTATTGCTTAGTATTTAGAGATGTGAAGAAGGACTAATGATGAGAAGAAGAAGAAGCAAACTGTTGCTGGTGTGTAGTCATGGATGAAACTAGTTAGACAATACAATATTCACCAATATGTAAATGTTAGTTTTAGTCGAATTAAAGCTTTTATATATGTATATTGAAATAACTCTGTCAACATTTGATTTACAAGGAAGGAAAACTTAGGATAGAGAAAAAAAGATCCAAAAAGTATGTTTAAATTTGTGAGCTTTATTTTATGCAAATGTGCATATGTAACTTACATTACACGTTTATCTATGAAAGCGTGAAAAGAAACACTCTTTTTATTTCTGAAATGTTATTTATTAACTGATTCAAGTTATTCATAAAGAAAACTTGGATAAATATCGTTTAGTTAATTAATTACACCTTCACGTCTGCATTTATTTCAAATTAGATTTAGACTTAAAGCTTCACAATTTGAAACGTGACTGGCTACACCTAAATCATTAAATTATACAGGAGAAAATAATCTAAACAAAACCAGTTGATGACTACATATACAGTGTGTTCATATATTTAGTTAGAAAATGATATCTAATAAAGGAAATCGGTGGATGGTAACTAGACTACCAGTGAAATCAAGCATGAACTTTCATCCTGTCTGGGACTCATCAGCTAGATGAACCTACAACTCCCAGGTGAATGATGGTATTCTCACTGACACTTGTACCCGGTACCCATAGTTCAAAACTTTAAAGCAATATCCCACTAGACCACCTGGGATATAAGGGCCACCTCTTATGCAACACGTATCAGCTATGACTTGTTTAAGTCAACTTTAGTTTCCCTGGATTCCACTGCTAGTCAACATACATTAAATTACTTCATATTAACCTTTAAGCATCGTTGAGGAGTCTGTACTAAGGGACTGAAATGTCAACAGAGGCCACAAATTTCACTCCAGTCAGTCTAAACTGACTGAAAAGAATAACAACAAGTGATATCTAGTTAACCTTAGAGCATTATTGAAGCGTCCATAATAATAGCGTAACAACAGAAGACAAGACACGGAAGCCAAAGTATAGTTTTTCATTAATCAAACCGCTGTTTATATACCTAAAGTTTATATTCATTAACCAATCACCGAGCGTGTGATTTCGGTTTACACCAAACGACAAGAAATAGAATGTCCAAATGTACATAGTATTATGTTGCTAATGCAGTATACAACTGTGGGAAAAGTATTCTGTCTCTAACATCAAATATAATGCTCAAATAGATATATCGTATTCTGTTGTTAATGCCGAATTGAACCGTGTGGGGACATGTGAGAATAACATTCCGTTGGCACAAATTGTATGTATCACACCACCACAATAGGAGTCCAAATGACAACAGAGATCAAGCATTACCATGTCAATTAAATCAATCTACGGGAAATTCAAAACAATCTCTAGATGAATAACAGCTGGTATCATAGATTAGTAAAAGGGTGCCTCCCAGGCCCTGTAATCTAGTGGATAACGTCTTGACATTGAAACAGTATGTATAACGTTTCAGTTTCAATGGGGAGATCACTGTTAACTGGAGGGGGGTGGAGGTACATCCAACTGAAGAGAACCTGTAGAGGAATGGATGAAGTGTAGATGTATTGTTCCACTCGGAACCTAAGAGAATAACAATAAGCTATATATATATATATATATAGCCGTTTGATCAGTTGAAAATATACGCTGGCTTCCGTGTCTTGCCTTTTGCTGTTACAATACTACCTAGTTGCCTGAGTTGAAGTGGAGACAGACTCGAACCGGTTGTCCATCGGCTAAAACTAAAGCAGTTAAGCAAATAAACCACATCACTACAACAACATGCAAGACTTGGACAATTTCTGCTTCGACGACCATAGTTATTTACTAAAATTACCAACTGCTTACTTCTGCAGAGTGAAAACAGTACAATAACAGATAACGAGTATCATAAAGGAAGCTTAACAATAGAGTAAAAAAATAGAAGGACAATAAAGAAAACCTTACACACTACGCGCTTTTTAAAAAAATTCACAATAATCCAACTAGACTAGTTTGCTGAAAGAAATGTTTGAATTAATTTTCGCATAGGGAGTACTGAGATTTCTTTTAGAAATATAATATATACATATACATATGTCAATACATTCTTGTTTCACACTTCCTTTTCATTCACAACCTGTTACATTGTAACAGCAATTACTGAATTTTTTCAATGTGGAGAGAAAAACTCAACATTCATCTTTCTTCAAACATAAGTCTTAAGTGTGGGAAACAAATTTAATAAAAAACGTTTTTGACATAAATCTTTTTACAAAAATATAGCGGAATACAGTATTCTACAAAAAACCATACGCATAAATATTTCAGCAATTTTATGTATTCATGAATAACTTCCTTTATTAAACTGGAGTTTATGCTGCGCTCAGGGGAAAGTCAATCAATCACATATGAATTGTCTGTCTTTAAAACCTGCGTCTAAAACTCTACTTTAAAATAAGTATATTTTTACATTAAAGTGTAAAACTATGTACAATTCAGTGGACGAGAATGTGTTGCATAATCATATTAAATGTATAATAAATCCCTATCCATAAGGGGCTACACATTTACAGCAAAATTCTTGTCACAGAATATGATTTTAAATCCAATATATTATTATTGTCTCCTTTAGTTCCTACAGGAACATAGGGTTTCAGTCGCACGTCTCCATTGCGTTCGATTCTCTGACAACGTTTTCACCTGACTCCACGTCTGCCCACATACTTTCATCTCCTCTTCACATGACCCCCTCCAAGTCACCCTCTCACTGACGACCAGCTCGCCGCTTCCCATATGGGTTATACTGGACAGCCTGGCGTGTGATGTCACTTGATGGTTTCCTCAGAGTATGGCCAATCCATCTCCATTTCCTCCTGCATATTTGTTGCACAATCGGTCCTGCTGGGTTGATTTGCCCCCAGAGACCCCCCCCCCCCTGTTGCTGATCTTTTCTGGCCGGCCATCTGATCTTGAGTATTGAGCGAAGACAGCTGTTGATGAAGGTTTGTAGTTTGTTCGAAGTGCCATTCGTGACGCGGCGCCAAGTCTCTGTCCCGTATAGTAGCACCGACTTCACACTGGAGTTGAAAATCCGGATCTTATGTTTTTATACTGAGTGCTGTTGATCTCCAAACAGGCTTTGGGGTAAAAAAAGTTGCCTTGCCTTCCCGATCCTTGCTCTGATCTCCTCATCAGTTCTGCCTGTAGTAGTCTCTGAATCGAATAAACTCTATATTTTTAATTCACATTAAATATACTAGTTCACTGTTACTGATGTGGTGAAATATTTGTGTCAAGATTAACAGTAAAAAATACCCTGTGAAATGAAGGCTGATGTATTTACTACTATTTAATTTCTTTGGGTTGCCGGTTTAACATGGGAGTTTCAAGCTTAACCTGTGAAGTCTTAGTAGTACTGAGGTGGAGTTGCTAGCCTCATGGCCAACCGACCTTTTCCTCTTTATCAGACTTACTACCAACTAAGTTAGGTTAAGGAGTGTGTCGGCTGGGGATCATCAAACCTTTGACTACGTGGGGCATCGTTGGCGAGTATTCTACCACTGGACGACCCAGGAGTAAACGGAGTGCGTCTGATGGGAAAGATGATAACTTTGATGATATTACTGAGTTAACTGGTGCAGATCTTATCTTCCATGTGTGAGACTTCAGTATGTGGAAACTTACGATACTACCGATTGTAAAGGTTGAAGTAGGGGGAAGGGAGTTTGAAGTTTTGGACCCAATGACTGGAAATCAACTGCTTAAGCTAATTATTTACACAATAGTTATGTCGATTGTTTAATGTCTATGGATAAGCCGTCATATACCCAATGCCCAAATTTTTTCAAACCGTTAAAAGTGAACTTGGTTTGGACATATATTAAGCAGTCACTATCATTAAGTGAGACATACTTATCAGGGTCATACTAGATAATTCCTCAAAATAAACTTCACTAGCAGAACGGTAATGATTCAATTCCATATTAAACTCGATTAAAAGAATAATAATGGTGCTTGTATATGTATAATGTAATTTTAATTTCACAATTAAAGATGATTTTGGAAAAGTGTAAGTTACTGGGACAGAAATAGTATCAGTCTTATATGTAAGATGGTATTGGGAAATGGCTTCTTGTGCACTACAGAATTACACTTAACTTTAACTGAAGACATTGGTTGGTTTTAGGTCTATAAGCATTTTAAATAAGACAATTTGTAAAGTATGCTTGGAATAACTGACTGACTGGCTGTTTTCAATGTGGAACTTTGTACAATAGATTAAGTTGCCACACTCCATGTAGCACATAATGGCAGGAAGAAGGAAAGAAAAATCCAGAAATAATTATAATGAACTGAAATGTACGGGAGAAAGAATAGTAATATGGAAAAAATACTAAGCTTTCGCGGATCTATAGAATTGCAAACAGTGAATGCATTTGAGGTCATACCACCAAAAGTCCGAAGCTATTGATTCCTAACATCTCGAAGACCCGAACTAGGCAGCCAATACCCCCCCTACATGGCTACCCCCAAACCAACTTTCAAATACTGCATGGATTGATACCACGCAACACTGAGAGAAAAAGCACGTGTAAGGCTTCCGTTATTCATTTTATTGCCAATAAGAGAATACAGTCTATGCAAATACATAACAATCATCCCCAAAGCATTATTGATGTATATCATTTATTTGTGCATACAGTGTTTTAAAGTTTTGGTTTGCAGGGATATAATTAATTTCGACTTTAATTACGAAGAAACTTTAGTCAGAGAATCATTGAAAACTAGGCGGTACTGGGAGTGCCTGAAGGTCACGGGTTCGATCCCTGACCGCTTACTGACGAAGATCCCAAACTTGGACGAAACAGCCTTCCAGTACTCTCTGAATTCCAATGATTTTCTCTAGCTTAAGTCATTTCGTGACTAGTGTTGAAATTTTCTATTTTGTGCCTTACACTCATATATGAGGTAAAATTAAGCAGTATGGAAAGCAAAAGGTTATACAACAAGACCTACACAAAAATAATAATAATAATAACATCAATTACAATAGCGACAGTCATGCTGAAATGTTTCTTTAAATGAATAGTCTTATAAACAACAAGAAAACAAAAACTAGTAGGTCAAGTATTCGGCTTTTAGACATTTTAACCACCAATACAACCCTACACACACGCACACACACACAGAGGGAGGGGGAAAGGGAGGATGAGGGACGGCAACATATACTAGACCATCACAGTCTTATTACACATAAAAAGCGATTAATTTCATCATTCAGCGTTATGAATCACACTTACTTTTTCCCAACAAGTTTAATTCCAAGCACTTTCCCCTGACGTTTACACAATTTAACATAGAATATTTCTGCAGAAAGGAAAGGGAAGCAAAAGAAGAGCGGAGAAACAATGACAACATTTTAACAACCATATAGAATAAGTCATCTGATAATGAACGAAACACAATAACAATGGAGTGTTTTCTCCTTTGAAATAAAAAAAAAACAGCAACAACATGTAAACAGGCTATGCTATTGCATAGATAGTGACCAAATCGAAAAAGATGGCAATCAAAGACACATGGTATAAGTGAATATTAATCAATACATGCGTATATATTACATGGTGTATATTTATGTATGCATGTATAGAGATATCTTCATTAATAAAAATAAAATAAAAATCGAAATATATAACAGTTGTTAAACTTTTCTTGGAGTTTCGTTAGGTAAAATTTGTATTATTTCAGACAGATTACACACATTTCCAATGAAAATGAAAGTAATGAACTCTTTAGGCTGGAATATACAACTGTTGAGTGACTTATTTACAATACAAGTTTGAGGTCACAAATAGGAAAAGAACAATTGTTATTTCATAATCTATTTCAATGAATAATTAGGTTAAAGAGTAAGAGTATAGAGGTTTATGAAATAGCTGCCCGAGACAGACTCATCTCCATTAACATCAGTTCGCCCCCCCCCCCGCCTCCGTAGATATTGAATGAAATAAGTGCTTTCTGTAATTCGGTGGTGATTCAACGGTAGTGTAACAACAGAAGACAAGGGCCAGGCAACCATCTGTCACTACAACATGACTAATATTTGATACATAAACATTGACCTCAATTACTGTCCACCACTTGGCTAGTAGACCGCTCTCACCACACTCGTCCCCCCGTCAAATAGTTTGGACTGAAGTCGGCTCGATCTTCTCGGTTCTTGGGGCTTTGCTCTGTTGTCTTGCTGTCTGGAATCTCGGCGCTTGCGGATGTCCACTTGTTTAACGGTGTTTACCATTGCGATTGTGTCTGCGTAACCCCATCTCAACGCGACCATATATGGTCCTTCCCACTTTGGAAACTGTTTGCCTGACCCTGCCGCACATTCGTAGGTATTTCGCCTCACACTTCCATATGCTGCTTTCTCCCGACCTCCCAGCAGCGTCCCAAGTAGCAGCCTTATCGCTGACAGATCTTGAACGCCACTCAACTGCGAAGAAGCCTCGAAGTCCTGCCCGAAGATCCATATGTCTCCATCAAAAACTGCAGGGCATAGGCTTTCCATTTGTCGGTAGGCAGCGACACCAAATGTAACAACAGAAGACAAGGGCCAGGCAACCATCTGTCACTACAACATGACTAATATTTGATACATAAACATTGACCTCAATTACTGTCCACCACTTGGCTAGTAGACCGCTCTCACCACAGTAGAATGCTCACCAACCATACTCATGGTCCAGATACGACATCCAGTCGACTCACTCCTAAACTATGCTTAGACAGCGCAGTAAGTACAGTAAAGTGGGAAGATTGTACGTGAGGATAGCCAGCCTACTCTGTAAAAAATAAACACCACTACTACTGAAACTTAAAAGTAAGTTCATGATTAATGCCCATATGTTCCACTGGGAACGCATAAGGAGGAGCAAAATAAATCAATAAATAAGAATAGTAAGTCAAAATATCAGCACAGTTTTTTAAAGAAATAAATAGGCGCTTCAGAAAAAAATTGGTGTTAGTAAATTATCTCATCAGTGAAATGAAGTGAGATACTATTTCAAGATTGGTCTACATAGATATAAGTCGACTGACTTTAAGAAGTGGAACGTCAACGAAATTCAAGTACAGATGCAAAAGATTCCTTTAGTTTTCGCCCATTTGCATCACATATAGTCCAGAAAACGTAACTACTGACGGCAACGGTAGACGGTATTGTAAAGTAGTGTAATTTATCCTATTTCATTGCATGTCGCCTTATAATGTACCTTTAAAAATCTCAAATATTTTCTGCACTTGATGGAATGTAAAGGTGTGAAGATGTATGGGAGATGAAATGATCTACTGCAAACTAGCAATGATTTTCAAAATTATAGTAAGAGAAAGTGAACACAATTGTGTCACCATCAACAATTTTCAGTTACAGTACAGTCAGTACTGCACTGAGAAGCAGTTCGCTCCGTCCTTTATAGCTTGTGAGACATGACCAGTAGAAGTGGACGACAAGAAAAGGTTAGCTGTCTTTGATCATAGGCGTCTGCGTTCTCTCTCCCATTTTAGGTGGTATAATAGGATGATTGATACTAAGGTTAGGCGTCGAATGTTAGGTAAGGAGAGAAAATCTATCAATGAAGTTGTGAAGATTGACAATCGATTGAGATAGCTACGACATGTTTTACACATACCTCGGCATCGCCTTTCTAGGCGAAAAATGTAAGCTGACATGGGGTTAGGTTGCAAAACATCGAATGGTAGTCGAACTTAAACGTGGAGTCGGCCCATAAAATCTTTGACAGTTAGTTTGAGCCACGTAGGGAGGTGCAGACTGCCCGAGTGAGGTCCTAAGGATTCTGAAAACCAAAGGCTGGACACAACTGATGTAGCTCGAAATCGTTCTGAATGGCGCAGATTCATTCGCTCTTTGTGATCTGCCATAATCATTAAACCCTATTGTTTTTTTCATGTTACTGTTCTTTCTCCCTCACATTTCCACTAATTATCGTTCTCTCGAATCTCCTTTTTTTGTCTTGCTTTGTGTGCTACATGGAGTGTGGCAACTCGAACTGCTACACTTTTGTGCAAAGTTCTACGTTGAAACCAGCTAGCCAATTAGTCAACTAGCTATCTTAGTTTATGTGATCAATAATTCATCTCCAACATCCGTAAACACTTCTAAGGACAAAAAACAAGGTCGTGCTCTGTCTGACCTCATTTTAGATTAGACATTTTTTGAAAATTCGATCAAAACTGCACTGAAGACTGTATTTAAGTCAGACCACGGTTGCAGGCCACGAAAACTTAGTTTCCTGCCTGTCCTTCACGGTTACCACTAACTTCATTATAATTGCGATATCCGATCGTAAGTGGGGACTATTTCTTATTCTTTTCGATCCATTTATTCGGGCAAAACAGATAAACATTTTATTGAGATCTAACGCAGCAGTGAGCTTTTGGCTTTAGAGCTCAACATCATCCCTATACCGATAAGTGCATCAGAATCAATCAAAAAATCTCTTGACACCCGTCAACTTTTAGATTCATATTGTCGTCTAGGTGGTATTAAGTGAGTGTCTACACTTAAGTCTTTTATGCTTGTCTTAGAGATACAACAAGCATCCCAAATCTTAGATGTCAACGTTTTGGGTTGTGTAGGATCTGTTGTCCTCTCTCGCATAACATCTGGATGTTCAAAAAAGTCCAATATGGTGTTCGCGAACCGGCTAAAAACAGACTTGGTCATGAAAGCAACCAGTTGGTAGAACGTTAAATCATCATGCTTTAATAAAAAGAAAAATAAGCACTGCTACATTCCAAAGTATTCAGCTGAATAAGAATAAGACCTAAATGCTGCAGGTGTACAAGATGGGTCCAGCAAAAGCTTATTTACTTCTGCACCAATGTTTATAAAGAACACGTGAGAAAACTGAAGCCAAATTTTCAAATGATGTTAATTTTGAATTATATTCTACAAGTCTTCAAAAATGTCTTTATGTTTAACACTGTAAGATAGACAGTTTGAAAAAACGGAGGAGTAACTGGCTATTCCTAATGGATCTCACCTACAATGGTTTCAATATTAACACTAATGGATTGTGGATTTCAAACACAAACCCAAACTCAAACTGAACAATTAACCGCTTAACGTTGAAATCATAAGTATATATATTCCAATCCAATGGCTGAATGGACAACATACCTGTATCACAACCTGAGACTCACTCATTTACAAGACCATGGGTGGGTTCTACTAAGGAATGTAGTGAAAAAGAAGTCACCGCATTCCAGAGCACTATGTCTTTCAGTGGTTTCATGACTAATGAGAAAATCTACAGTGAAGCTTACCTACTCAATTAAGAAAAAGCATCACTAAGACTACCACCCCATATGAAAATATGCATAAACAATGATAACTACAATGACTACCTTGTTGATATTGTGGTTGAGATTGTTGAGCGTTCAAGGATACTGGTTCACGAAAAACAGTGAATTGTACTATAGATGATGGAGTTGTTAAAAGATGATGAGCTTCAGCATGTGTTACATGTGTCAATAAACTTCCATTTACCTATACGAAATAAACAGAAAGGAGAGGAAAACATTTTTAGTTGAACACATTAAGTATTACGTAGTCTTTAAAAAAAGATCTTAAATACTCAAAGAAAGTAACACAAACATACTTCATATAAAGGTGATTTCGTGCAAGTCACTGGACTTTCTATCAGCATAAAAATCAGTATAGGAGAGTAAATAAAGAGCGATGAGCAGAACAACGCAAAACTAAGCTATTAGATGGTTGGAGGTAATCGGCAGGATGTCTTCTACCCAGGTTTTTTGCCTGGTGACACTCAACAGTCAGCAGGGCGTATTTTCAATCTTGAAGGAACTCATTTTCCTCCTGATATTCGAACCTATATCACCCAGTGAGCCATTCGGGCTCGCGATTGACCTCCTGTAGGACTATTCTGGACATCAGGTAGAAATTAATGTCATGCGTCTAGTCGTTGGTTTGATGCAGACAGAATTATATCTTTTAAGAGAAATCTTCATCCAAAATGGATACCCAATAAGATTCATTGACAAAAATATCACACCAAGAATTTGGAGGAATGAAACTTCACTTGCGCCCGAAAGGAAACTCTACATGAACTTGGATTTCAAGGAAGATTTAGCGAGCGATATTCTCAAGAGGAGGATCACATCATCTCTGAGAAGAACTCTCCTTGCAGCAACGTTAAGAATAGTGTTCTCGAGTTGCCCACGGATCTGCAGAAGCCTTAAGGACAAGATCGCGCACCTGACCACTTCTGTGTGCATATATCAGTTCACCTGCTGCTGTGAAGCCAGGTACATCGGTTGTTTGACGCGCATCCTGTCCAAGAGGATTCAAGAAAACTACCCACCATGGTTGCGAAAAGGCAATAGTGGTGTTATAAAGAGTGCGATAATTGAACATCTCGTTAACACTGATCATCCCACTTCAACAAACGCCTCTTTCAAAGTAATCTACAGAGTCAAGAGTCACATAGAAAAACCGGAGCAGTGCATACAGAATAGAACTGCTCAACCACTTCTATAATAGAAGTAACAACTTTGTTGATTTCTGGTGACTTAATTTTGTTTGTTTGACTGTTTCTTTAATTGCTTATAATTCTTGTATTCATTTAGAACTCTTACGTAATTTCCTACTCTCTACTTTGTTCCTGTGTGTATCTTGAGTGCAACTCAATCATCAAACTATTCATATTATTACGTAACTTCTTTTTAACAACTGTTTGTGACAACTCATCACCTTTGTTAGTACACTAGTTTCATTAACACCCAATTTTCTTGACCGTTTTTGTATTACGCAACTCTACCCAAAACTTACGAACATTCACCTGTTTAGTTAAAATACCCATAACCAATTGTATTTTTGTTTGACAAACTTAATGTACACATGCATACAAAATAACTCATACATATATATATATATGCGATTGTACAGCTAAGAAAATGAATTCACCGAAAAGAGACTCTTCGCTGAGCTAAGTGTTTTGTTTTCACGAATTCTATCAGTCAAGTTTGTAATGTGGCCACTACGCTAGGTGGCTCGCCATCACTGTGCACTCTGAATTGTTTTTATTAGCCTGTACCAAACAAAGGAGTAGACGCATAACACTAGTTATCACCTAGTATTCAATCAAAGTAAAACTAAGTACAAGACCCTAGAAATATGAAAATTTCTCAATAATCAAACTTGTTTTCTTTTGACGTATGTTCTTATTGGCTCAACAGACTAAATTCGTAAGTTTACGTCAATGAGTCATAGATTCGAAACTCACCCAATCTGCTTCAGTCTAGCTAGACCACCGGGTAGTAATCACCAGTCTTTACACATCGAGTTTAGTTCACAATACAGTAAATGAAACCGATATGCAGTGTGTGGCATAACCTCCACGTTTTTCAAGCAAAGTCGTAAGAGGATGAATATGTTGTCTAGGGAGTTAAACTATCAACAATATCAATATCAGAAAACATATCTGTTTCGTGAGATGCTAAGAAAAAAATGAACAAAGAATTTAAGTAATATTGTGGTGACAGCTGGCTGCAAGCCGAAAATTGCAGACAGCAATATACGTCAATGTTATGTCCCGAATCGGGGCCATGAGAAAAACAATAACAAAGCTTAACCTTGAGGAAATCACCAACCAATCACAGCAGACTTAACGTAGGGAAAAATACGATCCGCAGATATATGGCTTAACTTTCTGAGAAACGGTCACAAGCAACACAGAATAAGCTTCGGCAAGAAAACAACCAATTAGAAGACGGTGCTTCTCCGTTGACAATAATGTACATAAAAATCTATAAACATCTCTTGATTTTCTCAATAAACGATTATTTGCCTGCCCCTTGTCTTCTGTCGTTACAACATAAGTGAAGATTGGTCATTTGAAGTCACATATATATTTCAAGCAGACGGAACACAATTAGGAAAGTTCATACTTTCGAAAATTAAAAGTCTTTATAACACATACCATCATTACATTAGATTAACGGATAGAATTGCTTAATAACCAATCAGTATTTACCTCAAGCAACTGATCACCAGGTCTAAGACGTCCATCAGTAGCGACTGGACCATCCAGATAGATTTCTTGTATAAGTATGCATGCCTATAAAGAAAACCGTAAAAGGTACACTTCGGTCAATGTTGTGAATGAATACTAGAGAAGAAAAAATACTTCTGTAAATATCTATAAAATTCAAATATTGAACGTTCTGCATTTATTTATTTTATCCTAGTGGAGCATAGGGCTTCGGCAGCACATCTTCATTTCACTCTGTTCTCTGCAGTCCAATTTAGCTGGTGCTACGATTTCCCATAAGTTTTTATCTCCCCCTCCTTCTCCTCCTCACATGATCTCCTCTATGTCACTTTCAGACGCCCTACTTCTTGCTTCCCTTTCGGGTCCTACCCGAAGACCTGGCAAGCGATGTCGAGAGCATGTCACTCAGTAGTCTCCTCCTCAGCGTATGTCCAATCCAGCTTTATATTTCTCTGAGTATTTGTTGGGCGCTAGGTTGTCGGTTGGTTTGTTGCTAGAGTTATTTGTTATTTATCCTTTTAACTCATCTGATCTTCAACAAGAGAAGGCAGTTGTTGGTAAAAGTGTGAAACCTGTTGGAAATGTTTTTCATGATGTATGTGCCAAGTCTCAGAACAATACAGAACTAACTTGACATTAGTGTTGAAAATCCAAATCTTTTTACTTATGCTGAGTGCCACAGATATCTATACAGTGATCTCAGATTGAGGAAGCCTTGTCTTGTTTTACAGATCCTGGCTTTGACATCTGCATCAGTGCTCCCGTCTGAAGTTGAAACGAGGCTACCTAAATAAGTGAAAAAAGTAACTTCCTTTAGATTTCTCCCATTGGTGGTGATTGATGCTTGTTGTAGTCTGCTAGGTCTCTCTCTCTCTCTTCACTGGAAATCATGTCTTCGCCGTCTCTTCTTCAAACTTGTTCGTTTCTGCCTGTACATCTTCAAGGTTGTATGATATTAGACATAAATCATCCATGATTGTGCACTACTGAATAATTATTCACAACTTATATGGAACAGTTATTTTAGTATTTGTTAGTTTATTAATGAGAACTGATTTTCATATGACCAATATAACATACAACGAGTGTTAAAAGATAAAATGACAACTTACCAACGGTGTATCAATACCACCGACAAAAGTGAAGCCCAAATCTAGGCAATTAGGTGGACGACAAATTATAATTGAAACAGGAACACCTTCATATATAACTGGTGAGTCAGCTAATAAATAAAATAATTTAAAAGAAAAGAGAAACATTGACATTTATGCTAATGATTAATTGACAAAAAAATATCTCATACTTTAAAAGAAACAAAATATAACTAAGCGCTCACAAAACACTGTCAACATCTTGTAGAGAGCATACTTAGTCGGAGTTGGACAATCGATAGTAGTAAAAGAAATACCTCGAACTGAGATCTGTCTGCATCCTATGACACCCTAAGCCATCTATTATTTAACTGTATAGCTTTATTATTATTATTAAAAACACAAACTTGGTACATCATGGGCGCCCAGACATGCGCCACACGAAGCCTCACAGTTTGTGCGACAGCTGCGATAACACCTGGGCGCCAAGACTGAAGTAAGTGATTGTCTTGAAAGACCACCCCCCCCCCGAACCTTTGACCCCAAGCCTGTTCCGCAAGACAGTGGTACAGCATCAGCAGCTGCGTTCCCATGGTTTCCGGTGACCAAAACAGGTTTACATGACATTCGATCTGTTCGGATTCTGGAGCCAATGTACACTGTAGGTTTGAAATGAGAGTTTTCCATCTACTTTAGGTAGACGTGAATGTTCACCAGTCCGGTTGTATGCGTCAGACGTTTGAAATCACCCTTTCACTTCTGTGAAGAACCACCTCATCCACGTTAAGGCAGTTAATAAGACTTACCTAGCAGGGGCTACGAACGCGTGGCTAAATGGAAAAGTTTCTAGAGGAAGACCGAAATCTACCCACCGTCAGCCTTACTAATTTGTTTATGGGGGCAGCTGTTTAGTTAATACTGTCATTGCACTTCCGTATACTTAGAGTATTATCTGAGAACTAATAATACTATTTAACAGATTTCTTAAATGTTGGTGGGTTAAAAGAGAAACTCCACGAAAACTGAAAGCAGATTCCCTGAGCCAATGAACCACAGATCTACTAGCAAATTATAAACAGTTGCTACGGTGGCTGCAACAAGTGCACTGGCGAATCAACAAACAAAACCGGATTTCTTTTTATTATTCTAGGGAATAGCGTTCAAAAGACATCACTGAAAATATGAGATTGGATTCGTGAAAATTTATATCCCCGTAAGTTGTTTGTAAATTCCCGAATAGTGACTTTTAAAAAAACTAGTCAATCATGGTAACTTTAGAAGAGCTAAGTTTTGTAATAAACTTACTACACATATATTTGTGTGTTTAAAACAAAAAAGACTCATATAGTTGGGAGTCAGACGATACCAAAGACAAAAGGAATAAAAATTGAATATTAATATAACGACTTTTCGTTCTAATACTTGAAATGCATTTGTTAAAAATAGTAGGCTGACTGACTAACTGGTTTCATCGTAGAACTCTGCACAGATGTGCACCAGTTCGAGTTGCCACACTCCATGTAGCACACAAAACATGAGAAGAAAGTAAAAAGAAAATCCAAAACAGAAACAGTAAGCAGAGATGTGAGGTAAAAAGAATAGTAATATCGAAGAACCATATAGTTTTATTGGTTACTATAAATCACAAGGAGTGGATGCATCTGCACCAGCCATTGAGAAAGATGAGTTTGAGCCATATCATCAATTGCCTCAAGCCTTCATTGGTTTTTACCTTCCCGATGACCCTAACCAGTCAGGAAGTCTACACCTCCCTATGTGGCTGGCTGACTGGCTTAAACTAACTGTTATGGACTTCACTGACTGATGCCATATTTTGGTTTGACCACCACTGGCTCTTTTCCAACCTGATCCATTTTATGTCAGTCAGTTAACATTCCACGTCGTTGGAGGAAGGCGATGTTTAGGGATTCATGCGTAGCACATGTCCTAACCTTCTCAATCGATGTTAATTCACAACCTCGTTGATTGATTTACCCTCCCTCCTTACCTAGCACTCTACCGAAACCTAACCTCAATATTGCTCACCTTGTTACACCGCTTAACATGGGAGATAGAATGCCGACAGCTATGATCGAAGACAGCTAGCCGACCTTTTCATGTCTTCCACTTTTAATGCCCAGGTCTCACAGCCACAAATCAAAATAGTAGAAGTGCTGTGGAAATGGTTTAGTATATGCGTAAATTAGATTCTCAATTCCAAGTGAACATTCACTACAGTTTCTTTTGGTGTTTATTCTGATGTAAATGCCCTAAATAGATCTTTCTTAAAGCAAGAAGCTGATAATATTGGTTGTACCTGATGTTTCTAGTCACGTAAATTATCTACTTTCTAGGCTTTAATGAAAAGGATGTCTCAAATCCTTAAATCCATCACACAGCCTAGCTTCCAATGTTGTAACAAGTATTTTACTTCAAAAGTGTGCAGATATTTTGTGTCATCCTATTACACATATCTTTAATGCATCATTGCACACGGATACAGTGCCTGTTGTGCTTGGAAAGAAATAAAGGTTGAGGTTGTACGAAGATCATCTTCGAGATCAGGTTTAAAGTTTAGGCCAATCACTATCACGTCCTTTTTTTATTTCTATGGAGAAACTACTCTTGCTTGTTCTTAAACCTTCATTAAAATCTTTCAGTGATGCAAAGTAGTTTGCTTATAAAGGCAGCAGAAGCACTTTAGATGCTACTATTGTACTCCACCACAATATTGTTCCGAGTCTAGATTAAAGGTGTAAAGTTTGTTTGAGCCTCCTTTTTAGATTACACTGTTGCTTTTGACTATAATCGCAGGGCACGTTTACCAAGCAAGCTGATTTCAGCACGCACTGAATCTTGGGTCACAAGGTGGCTGTCTTCCCATCGTTCGGCTAAAAAAACAAAGTACTGTTTTAAATGGAAAGCGCTTCACTTCTTTGCTTACGGAAACTGGTATGCCTCATAACGCTGTCCTTTCTCCACTTCTTTTTTCTTTCTTTTTCCATGATCCACCGTATTCATCCAAAGCTAATTTCATTGAATATGCTAAAGACCTGACGATTTTTGCCCCAGTAGTTTTTGCAGTGAATTGTTCTAAAATGGATATTTTCTTATCTGAGGTTAACCAATGGTCTCACTGAAATGGTCTTCAGCTGAATCCATCTAAATGTTATAATGTTGATTTTAGTTTCAGGCAGGAACAACACTTGCGTGAACTGACTCGGTCCCATAATTTTCTTAACATCGACGACAATATAATAGGAAACAAACCGATTAGCACTTATCTTGGATTCAGTTTCTTTTCAGATCTTTGTTGGTCGTCTCATATCTTGTTGATTTCTAAGAAAATTTATCGTTTGACTTATTGCATAAAGAAGCTGACACTCTCTGACATAACTCGACCTCATCTCCTACAATTTATGGATTCGTGTATTCTGTCCATTCTTCTTTATTCTTACCCCTTATTCTTCCCTGGGCTTCTCAAGAAATGATATGTATTAATACGTAGAACGATGAAGGTTGTTAGTGGGATTATTAGTGTGCCTTTGACTCAAGTAACTGACGTTTTTGTCGATAGGCATTTCAATTCTTTTAAACAGTTAGCTTAAGTTATCTTGTCTGATACTGAACATCGTCTTTTTCACAACCTTTTCCTTGTATCTCTTCGGGCAAAGCCAGAAAAGAAATTTCATAAGCATCTATGAGCACACAGTTAGACATAAAAATTCAGCAATACCATATTTAGCACGGGTTTTGTGTGAAGAGAGAAAAGTCAGATTAGAGCTTATAGACCGTTTTACATCAATAAATAAACAGCAAATTCTATCCAGAATCATTAATACATTTATTATTTATTATATATTAGTTATTTATTATTCAATATATTCCACTAACTAACTTTCAGTTTTTGCGTTTCATTATTTTTGTTATATTATGTGTTTTTATATATCTATAGAGGGTGCTAAATTGTTGCAATATGTAAAAACTCTGAGAATTCTATTCCGTATAATTATGATTGTTTGGAATAAAGTAGTTATATTATTGTAATGAAAAGAAACCCAAATCATTCAGATCTCACACTGTGATCTGAATACCAGTTCGCCAAGGTAGCTAGCCAGAAATCAGGTGGTTTGACATGATTCAGCTCCCTGAGCTGGGTTGAACCGTGTATACCGCTGGTGAGCTTAGTCTCAAATGAGCGAAATGACCACTTCCATCTGGCTAGCAAGCACTAGTGGTTGATGTGAGTGGTATACAACTAACTACTTATCTCAATCGACCAGTAGTAAATATTTTTATGCAAATATACTTTGTGTATACTTCTTTGTCTGATTAACTTTAGCCTTTCTTCAATAAAATTCCAACTCAGCTAACATAAAACATTATGATAGACATAATATTTGATAAATACCTTATTCAAGTATTTTTTTTTGTAGGGATTTTGTTTGATTGGTTGGAGGATTTCATCATGAACTGACACCAGTTAGAGGACGATTGGAAGACCTGGGAGTACTGGACAACTGTTTCATCCTAGTTTGGAACTCTTCATTATCGCCAGGGTTCGAACCCAGGGCCTTTTGGTTACAAGTCTAGCGGGCTCGTAGACCATTGAGCCACTGGGACCCGATCCAATGGCCTATGAATTTCAACTTCTGCCAATTCATGACACAGCGCGACCACTTCGCAATGTCTTCTTTGATGAGTTACTGCCTGACCTGGAGAGTCCTAAACTAGGACGAAACAGCTGTCCAGTAGTCTCTTACAGGTTTTCTAATGGTTCTCTAACTGATGTCAGCTCATGATGAAATCCTCCAACCGAATATCTTATTCGACTGAAGTTCCAAACGTAAATAATCGAGGTCTTCTTCCTTCAGATAATCTCTTCACCTACCTATAGGACTACTAGTTAAATAATAGTTTTGCCAAAAATAAGCAATATAACAAATACAATACTGCTTAGATATATGAATCCTTTGTGAATCTTTCACGTTTAACGGAAAGACACAGACATCACGCAAATTTCTCAAATGGAAAGACTTTTTGAGTATGAAATATACAGAAATAATAAACAGAGTAAATTTAAAAGGCATTAAGACTAACATTTAAGAAAACCAGACATTTCAAACAAAGTGTTTTGAAAGAGTCGATCAGCGGCTTTAATCGTGGACTCTCACCTTCACATACCATCACAAACTAAAGACTTAAGTATGGATAGAACCCAGTTACACGGAATCCATTTTTCATGCATCAGACTATCACATTTACTAAATAACAGTTGGTGATACCAACCAGTTCGTCGGGCTGAATTAGGTGAAATCAGGATTTGGACCCCAACCCCATTGGCTGAATATTGATCCTTAAGCCAATGAGCTATATTTCTTGCTTAACGACTATGAAAACATCAAAATCAAGGCGAATACTTACACACAGAAGTCACTTCCTTTGATTTTAAGTTTGATCACCACCTGACTTCAGTTAGAGAACCATTGAAAATCAGAAAGAACTGGACATCTGTTTTGTCCTATACATCGCAAAATGGCAGAAATTACAATTAATGGGCCTTCCCAGTGACTGAATGGTTAATCAGTTCACCCTGTAGCCTGAAGATTCTGGGTTCGATCCCCACTGGGGTCATGGGTGCGTACTGCCGAAGACTCCCAAACTAAGGTAAAACAGCTGTTCAGTACTCCCTCCAACTGAAGTCAGTTGATGACCGAATTGAAGTCTAAGTTTAGCTCTACATCATAAGCTTTACTTTCATAAGAACTGGTTTATTTGCCACTCATCATAAACAGACCATGCATTACATATGGGGACTACTAGTTTAGAAATAAGGCAGATACAGATAGGTTGTAACTAATATTACTTCTTTAATTCATCAACTATGCTACAAGGCACTGTGACACAATAGTTGATAATTAAATTCGTAAATTAATAAACCATAATTCTTACTTAGAAGTATTTTTTTATTATGCCTTATATGAATACATTCCCAATACTCAGCGTAAAATTCTGTATTACTTGTGAAGATTTATTTGTAAGTGTCCCCAAGGTTTGCCTACTGAACCAATACATATCATTTACATAAATTTACCTAACAAATAGGACGCTAATTTTATGCAGATAGTGATCAGGGCGTAATAAATAACATAAGAAATACATACACTCAGGAGACTTCACAGTCCTGCAAGCTTGATAATAAATACTCAGACTTACACTGATCTTCAATATGCGGTAAACTGTTCTGATAGTTTGTTTTCATTATCTTATCTGATCCTCTCCGTGTAACTGATGCGAAACTACTATGAGGAAACTCTTTCATATATTGATTGGGATAAACAATACCAAAACTGGAGTCACTATGTGGACTGTGAAAATTCATGTTTCTCTGCTGTTGTTGTTGTTGTTGCTGCTGATGCTGCTGTATGATCTGTGGATCCATCATCCTTGTGCATCTTGTTGACTCAGATATTGTTGGTGGAAACATACCTGAGTCGTGTGATTCAGTTCCAATGAAAGTAGACAAAAATACATTTTTAGATGGATTATTTTGACCTGGACGCGATGGTTTCACTCCACCACTTTGTATTATCCTTTCACGAGGTGGATGTAACTTGATACACCAATCACGTAAATGTTCTTCAAGATTTGAACGATAAACTATACTATCACAGGTAGGTGAATTGGGACAAGCAACTAATAATTTATCTAATAACCTAAAAGATTAAAAGAAGAAAAAACAAAAGATAGTTTAACAGCCTTGAATGAAACGTATGCGCAAACATTTCTATTCACTTCTGGCTAGAAGTATGAATTTCGCAGAATAAACTTTAAGCATAGTAATCTGATATTATGTCAATAATCAATGTACAAGCTTTACATACAACGCGTAAATCGACGACAATGCTAAAAATTAACACTTATCTAGTAGTATTGGCAGTTAATCACCAATAGTTTTGGTAATAGATAATAGAATTACTAAATCAACATTGCAAGCTACCTTTATTTGCTCAGATAGTTGGTATTATAGGTTTTTATTTCTTTCTTTTTATTCTTTTGTGTTCTCCAACTGGAACATGGGGATTCAGACTTGAGCTTTGAAGTTTCAGTAGCGGTAATGTTTGTTTATACGGGGTAGGGTAGCTAGCTCCATGCCTAACCCTCTCCTTTTCCCGGGCCTACTACCGGTTAAGCAAGGTTTAGAAATGAGTCAGCCAGAAATCGAATCCCGGACTACGTGTGTGGTTGACGAGCATTCTACCACTGAACCACCGACGCGCATTTACTTCATGTATCTTTTAATTTGATAACGGGGTACAATAAAGGACAAAGTAGCTGAAATGTACTGCCACTTGTCGTTTAAAAACACTTCAAAATGACCACAATTAAGCCATGTAAAGTGAAGAGTAGATTTCAAAGGCTTAGAAAAGTACACTGACTGCAGTACTTTGATGTACGTATTTCAACACCAAAGAGTCCGTCAAAGATCCAAAGCCTGTTCTGTCTACTGCAGTTCAGTTAGTACAATCAACTCTCATACAACAGTCATGAGCTGGACGAAAAGTGCACAAAATCTCACATGGTAACTGACTTGCAAAATATCTTAGTGCAATGTGTGCCAACTTGACCAGATACACCACTTATCTGTTATACATAGGAAAACCTCTTCAGAACACTAGATTTCTGTTACTATAGCAATGCAGGCACCAATATGTACAAATCAATATCATCACCTAGATCCAGCTAATAAATAAACCACAGAAAGTAACGTGTTTTCACCAACCATGAAAGAGGTCCGGGGTTCGATCCCCGGCCGACGCACTCCTAAACCTAGCTAAGCTAGTAATAAGACTGGCAAAGAGGGGAGGTTATGCCTAGGGGCAGCTACCTCACTCCATAAAAACAAAACGGCCGTCCCTGAAACTTGAAAGTTCAAAGCTCCATGCTCCATTCAGAACGCAAGGATTGAAGAAGCAGAAGAAAAAGAAAAACATGTTCTATTTACATATGTCCATGGGTAATTTGATCCATCTCATCATTATTGAAGTATATAATAACCTGAGCAGAATTTACTCTCATCATTTAAATACTGTCAAAACAAACTCATAACCGAAACAATCTCTTAAGTATAAGTTACAGAAGGATTCAAACAGGCAGACCCCGAACAACTGGTTCGTAGCTCAACCAGATGAGATACGAGGCACAATTGCTAACCAGATTATTATTCCAATGTAATCATCACCAGGTAACGCTCAACTGTTATATGAGTAAACGCATGAATGAATGATCCGGAGGTCACCGGTTCGAATCCCACTCGTAACAGAGAGTTCCACTTCACCTCTAATTATTATACATTACATAAATATTACGTTGTCGACCACCTAAGGCCATCTTACACAGTCTCCCTGTCAATTATTTTAAACTATTTGGAGTTAAGAAATTTGAATATCATACTGATGTTGTTTATATCATGACAACTCTATTTCGAATGAAGCTGACATAAAGAAGAATTCTAATCAAAAGGAATAAGAGTCTTTTTTAAACGGTTGTAAATTCGTAGCAAGATATTTAAACTAACTACATGTTTTAAATATTCCTCAATATTGTTCCTTAATTCAACCCTTAAACACGTAAGCTTTCTTATTAACGAACTGTTTGCAGAATAAAGTTTATATTTTTATGGAATATGATTGTATGACAAGTACTGTTTTGGCGGGAGAGAAGTGAGCTGTCCGTCTGACTGACTGATTTTAAACATAGAAATTTGTACACAAGTGCAACAGTTCAAATTGCCACACTCTATGTAGCACACTAAGAGACGGAAAGGAAAAAACCTCAAAAGAACTATAATGTGCATAAATATACTGAAGAAAGAACAGTAACATGAAAAAGCGTGAAGACCTAATGTATCTAGGAGACTATAAAGAGTGAATACATCTTCACATATGAGGACGATTTTGAGTCACATCATTAACGGTGAAAAGACATTGGATCTTAGTACCCGAGACACCAATCAAACAGTGTATCCTTCCCTATACGGATCAAACTAACTGTCAAAGACTTCATGGACTGATTCCAGGTTTTGGTTTGACCACCACTAACCCTTTTCCAACCCAACTCTATATCAGCTAATATTGATCGTCAAGGAAAGGGGCGTCTTGACACGTATCCTCGCTGTAACTTAAAAACCTTGCCGATTGACTTCTCCTCCTTACCTAGCACCCTAAGCTTAACCTCAATATTACTCACAGTATTATACAACTAAACACGGCAGATAGAAAGTAGACATCTGTGATGAAAGACAGTCAGTCTCTACATATTTTCTACTCTCAAATGTAACGTCGCATAGCTATAGAGAAGGGCATAGCGGACTGTTACGCTTTACACACGTTATTCCTTAGATATTAAGAACACAATATTCAGAAAAGAGACTCTTTTCAACGAATTTATTATCAAGCTGTACAGTCATATAAACATATATGGGTTTTTCTTAAATGATATCCGTTGAGGGAACTGAATCTTGTGAATTATTCCAAATATGACATTAATTGTTTTGTCACTTCACATTTAACTATGATTAGAATCACAAACCTTTTAATTGAATTTCATACTATTATTATTCTATATACTCACACTTTTGATTCAATTCCCTCATCGGATACTTTTTTTAAACAATATATATATATACGATTGTACAGCTTGATAATAAATTCGTTGAAAAGAGTCTCTTCGCTGCATATTGTTTTCTTAATTCTTTCGATAGCCGAATATCACGTCTACGCCAGCGATAACGTAAGTTGACAGCTGCCATACCAGCCTTTTGTATCCGTGCTGAGACTTTGTTAGCAATCAGTCCCCTAGGGCTGATGCAACTTCCCAAATAAGTGAATTGATCAAAATGCTGAACCACTTCACTGCCAATCTTTAAACTAGGAGTCGGTGCAGACCAATCTTGCATCACCATCTTACATTTGATAGGAGGCAAGTTTTATGCAGTGACTAATGACACCAACACTAAAAACTGTTTTATTTTAATAAACAGTTCAAGTTATTCTCTGCTCTGGAAAGTCTAAGCAAACATGTAAACACCACTACCAAAATTATTATTATTACTGCTACTCAAGAATTGGCAGTTGAAAAACCTGTGTCATTGGATTCCAATAGGCATTGGCAAAAAAAAAAAAATTATAATAACTTAAATCAGATAATATTATGTCCAAACAAAATAGAAATCTTTTATAAACAACAGTAGTAAATACCATTACTAACTAACCGTTTAACGATATTCGAGGCTTGTTGACATTCTAAGTAATTGATAATTTGTCTATCCACAGGACAAAGAGCTTGAACAGCTAAATGATTCTTTAGACACGGTGAACAGAACGTATGACCACATTTAGTATCAAGGGGATCAATCAAAGGTTGACAGCATAACTAAAATACGAAGAAACACGTACATGATGAGTTAAAATCAACGAGTTATAGATGAATACTTTACAGATGGATTTTAAACAAACTTAAAAGTAAGCACGAATCGCAAGTGAAAACGGACAGAAGAATAAATGGGAAAAGTTAGATCAAAAACACACGACTGTATACTAACACTAGGTAACCGAGGCCTACTACGATCTGACCACTTACCAAATTCGAAGTTAAGTAGTTAGAAATTTTGGCATAACAATCACTCAGTTACCAGAGAGTTAGAATCACAGAAAATTCATTTGACTGCAAACTTTCGAGTCTGTGTCACTCAGTGCTGATGTTATGAACTTTGCAAACGTAGGTTGGAATTATTTGCGCTCACCAAATCGCCAAATAGTAATTGGTATAACTAATGAGTTGTAAGTAATCATGAAAATAGAAGGAACACACCGTGTATAAATCAATTGGAGGGTGGAGAACAATGAATTTCTTTTATGCCTAACAATCGAATCAGTTTGTCTGGTCGACAAATCTTAGTGGTCACAGTATCAATTATCAGGGAGTTGGAATTTAGTTAGATCACAGTTACCCAGTACTGGGCTATAAGTCACACTTACTGTGTGGAGTCTAACTATACTACTCACTTGCCCAGACTGAATCAAGTGGAATGGGACTCGAACCCGGGACCCATTGATTGGAAGTTGAGTGTTTAAGCCAATGAGCCACATCTCAAAAGAGAAATAAGAGCTACAATAAAGCCATCTTCAGACCATTTCCATTATTCTCATATCCTAATCAATACAGCAAGCGAACACTTGAAATTAACAGTACCATTCACCAATAAAATTACATTAAACCCCGAAAACCTTATCTATAGGAAACTTTGTTTAAAAAGAAAGGAATCTCAAAAATTCTTTTACCGTCTCAATTACCTTTAAAACAACTACGCCACTCTTTAAGCAATTTATTTGCACTTACCACAAAGGAAAGTTTAGTGAAGTAACATTCGCACTACACTCAACGTCTTAAACGCCTAGAATCGACAGTTACAAAATAACAATAAGGCCCATTTTCTTCAACAGACTTCATGAATTACTACAAATACATAATTTAGAATTTTGACAACAGAATAGAAAATCATTAGCTCAAAGAAAACTGAGAATATTACTTGGGAATGTGACTTGATTTTTGGCAACCATCAATGGAATCCGAGACAGGTTTTGTCCTATACAGGACTCATTGAATGAATGTGATTACACCCCAGTGTGACAGTGTGGCCATCACTAAACGATAAAAAGTTATTTACTAAAATACTGAAGTCACTTGCTAATATTTATGAATACTTGATTAAAAAATGGAAAAAGATACGACCGCAAGAGTGACATAAAAGTGTAGGAACAAAATTGGAACTCACTGTACAGCATAAATCAGCATCCACAGTTTGTGTATAATTATATATGTGAGGTGAGGTTGGGTCATGTGACTGACCGCAGATACGACATAAATGTTTCACAGCAACTGTATTTTTAGGAATACATTCCGACAATTCATTTCGAGCACTGCTAGTTGGGTAATTTGACTGAATACTTTCTTTGTTCAGTGATTTAGGCGACATTGACGACGTTATTGCTGTAGGCTGAACAAAACAACTAGTTTTACCAGATGATCCAATTTTTGGATGAAGTTCTGTAAAGGCAGATCCAGGCGAAGGAAATGTAGATGGTGTACAAGTGGTTGGAGTGAACTGTGGGGAGTAGGCAGGTAAACCAGATGCAATATTTTCAGAATAAGAATAAGGCAGACTCGGTGGCTCAAAGGATGGGGGATTAGTAAATGGATTAGGAGGGATGAAATTAGCTGCTTTGACAGATTTAGGTGTTGAAGATTCACAAATCATGATGTTAGTAGTAGTGTTCGACAAACTGGAACTGATAGGATTTTCCTGAAGACAAGTAAATGCAAACAATTGAAATTCAAGTGTTTAGTATAACACAATAATATATGCGAATAATCATTGTAATATTCAACTTCCAGTCCAACTAGTGCATAGGTCGACAGTACTTCATCCAAAATACGAAAACTCTAATCATTATGAAATGACTTGAAAAACTGATTAGAATTGTAATTTTTATCTTCAAGATAGATGTAAGTGACGAAATAAAATGTATATATGCGACTTACTAAATGAAAAGACGCAATCATATTTTAATTCAGGAAATACACTTTCTAATCTAAACGGTTTTTCACTAATTACTAAATGTCAGTTAAGAATCATTAACTAAGAAATTAGCTTACTATTATCAAAATGCACATAAATTTTTAAAACTCACCATTTTGCTTATTTCTTTTCCAGACGTTGAGCTTAAATTATCGTATATTGCACGTTGAGACAAAATAATATCTTCAGGAGGTTCTGGTAACAATGGTGAGCCCTTAGACACAGGAAGATCAAAGCCAGGACTACTAGCGACAGTAGTATTTGTTTCACTATCTCCACCTAGACTGCCTGTACTATCATCGCAGCAGCTTCCTGTCTGCATGACTAAACTGCAAATCCAAAGAAGTTAAGCTGGGTTGTGAAACAGACAAAACAAGTGAGCCAAACCATAGGATAATCATATGCATGGTATACAATGAACTAAAGACTTCATAAGATTGTACATTGTCTATTTTCGAAGGAATCAGAAATCAAGATAATCTCTGAAGTACATCTAAAAAACAAAAAGGTATCAATTAAGTGCTAAATATTTGATCAAGTACTTGATATATACAGTATAATTCAAACTCATTAAAATATACTGTTTCTTGGTAATTAATCTGGTCTTTCTTCATCTTACATATTGAGCACGTAATATTGAATTCAGTAGTAAGGCGGCACAATCTAATTCCTTTTGTGCTTCATTCACTTACCCTTTTAAACATGAATTAAACGACAAATCTGCAAGTATATTTCAGGTTCCACTATATTACAGTCAACAGTACATTCAGATTCTTTCAGGACTAACAATTACATATAATAGGTGACTGGTGATTTATCACATCTACATATTAGATAGCAGCGTACAAAGTCTTTAACAGGTAATCGGATATACCTTAGATGAAGCATCTAGACGTATCCAACCCACTAGACGAGCGAAACTCCTGGCATCTTTAGCCACTTTACTCTCCGTAACTAGATGTGATCAAACTCAATTTGAAGTGAAAAACATAAACCGGGATTTCTAAGATTATCACTTGGAGGGTTTAGAGGAAATGGAATCTTGTCAGTTTGCCTAGAAAAGATGAAAAGCCACTTGACATGCATATTACTGCGCTTGACAACAAGCTACACCAATGATATGAAGGCAAATAATACCACATGGTTGACAAAACTATAATAGTTAGAGTTAAATTCGAATTCGTAGCTCAACATTCGAAAATCAGATGGCTAAACCAATGAGGCCCGGTGTAGGTAGCGAGCGGAGCTACGCTCATTTAGACTAAACCACCTAGGAAGTATAAGAAGCAATTGGCGAATCCAACCATCTTTTTGAACTTTCAAAATTAATGAGATCAGATAACAAACATCTGAGGCCTATCGAAGAGCTTCACATACTTGATTCTCCTATTTCTATCCCTGCACTATTTCTTAAAAAAGCATTACTACAGCTTGAAAGTTAAGATTGCGGAAATGGATGGATAGACGATACCCTATAAATTACAAGCAGATTGTTGCTAGTACTGCAGTTAAAATCCCGATGACAATATACGAAAAGCCATTCCAGCGTAGCATGATTTGTCTTGACAAACCACAAATAAGAAAACTTCAGTTAAGTAGAAAGGTAACAAAGAGCCTAAATACCTCCTTCAAGGATCTTGATAGCAGATGATTCCAGGATGTACTTAAAATTCGAGCTTCGGTATAGCTAGCTGTCTATTTAAAAGGTCCGAATTGTTCAGTGATAGGCTTAACACTGGACGACATTACAAAGCGATGGGCTCAGTACTTGGTTCATTATTGTCGACTAGCTACGCTCACCAAAATTTCGCATGAAGACCTGAATGAAAGAAATATTATGCAAATTTTGCAAAGGGGCCTCGATAATATTACCAGTAAGGACTGACTGCTGGCCATTGAGTTTTTTATATAACCAAACAAATCTGGCAGGCAGATCACAGTTTACATTGTATCACCGAAACACCACTTCCCTCAGTCTAGATATACATTAGCCTAACAGTTATAGTACGCCACAACTTAGAAAACACTTTTAGCTGCAAATTTTAGGTTAAGGAAACTTTCCATTGCGTAGTAAGTAAGACTTTAATATCAGCGGGTTCGGAAAAACTAGTTTAAATATATTGGCAACCATAAAGAATGGATACCACATCCAAGCCCCAGCAAATGACCTTAAGGAAGTGAATTAGATCGTCAATTGTTCACAATGGATTTATAAATGCAGACTGATCCCATATGTCGCATAGAAGCGCCCATGAGAAACTGACTCTATACTTACGGTGAAAACATGCTTTACTTTCTCACAGATATTATTTGACATATCAAACCCGTTCGCACACAAAACAATTTTAGAAGGTTAACGATTTGATTGGCTTTGTAGTTGAACCTTGAGTAGGGGTATCTACTCTTTATAGTTGCCAGTCATACCCCTGATAGGGCTATAGTATTACATAGAAGCAGTGAGCATTGGCCAAAGAAGGATTCGAATACACTTTATAGGTTTTGAAAGTTTGATTTGATTTGATTACAGCTTGATGCAACACCGTATTTTCAGTACAAGTATGGAATTTTCAGCATGGATATCGGTAGCCCAAATTTCGCAGGCCGATCATAGATATCGGGTGTGCGTCGGCAGGGGATCGAACCCCGGACCATGTGCGTGGTCGGCGAGAGTCCTAACCACTGTGCCACCGACAGTGGTTCCCGGCACAACAGTTATACTAGAAAAATGACTCTGGGGATTTGATTTCTTTTTTTAGTCAAACTAATGGGATTTTAGTGATAAAAATATGGACTCGACTTATTTCGTATTCATGCATACAAGGTTAGTACAACTCGGTAACTTAGGTTGAACATTAGTATTGAACTCAATTATATCCATTCGTCAAGGCTTTTTGGAAGAAGGAGTATTAAAATATATAACTGAATAATTCAGATAGTGCTTGAGCAAGACAGGGAAACATAGACCCAAAAATAAGTGAATCTGAACTCAAAGCGTTGGAGCCATTTCAAGAATAATATAGCCCGATTTTAGGAAACTCGGGCATGTTTAGCCAACAACCATAATAATTCCACTGTTCTATGCAGGCAGATTATTGTAACAATGAATAGAAGCGTTTGAAAGATTCAACACCTGAAGAACCTTTGTTAAACGGGTTCGTTTCAGTTTAAACACGATCAAAACTATATTCGACAAAATGATACCTCGCCAAAACATACTAAAGTATAACAAAGCGTAACAACAAATGGAACAAAGTTTGAATATGTAAGGGTTTACGGCAAACCAACATATGTAACGTACCGCAAAAGATTCCCCGCTTCTACTAACTTATACTGTTTTCAGATTCAGATTCATGACTGTTCAATAACAATAACACCTATTCTATCTCAAGCGTTTTGGATATTAATCCAGATGCAATTTTCAAATCCCAACAGTAAATTTATTGGTAAAATTCTTTTTCCTTATGTCCAACTGAAATACCTACTTCGTTTACTGTAGTTACGTGATTTCATTTGTTGACAATGTGAGTACAGTTCTCGAAATTCGATGTCACTCTGAATATCTAAATTTGTGTAGAATTTCGCTGACTACGTTAAGACGGTGAAACTACTGGCGCCAAATTTAGTCCATTCTCTGGTAAGTTATACTATATTAGTCATTTTAGGGCAAAATAAGTGATCTTGTAGTGACCCGTTTTATTACTCATCATCGCAGTATACTTTCATTGTGTAATTGTACTTTGATTTGTTTATTACTCTTAATCTTGCATGTTAACAATTGATACCTTTTGTACTCGCTCGATTTTTGAATTTTGATTGCTGCAATAATACACTACCGTATTCCTTCGCAAGTGCCTTTTGAATTACGTTGTGGATGTCGAGTAATCACAACGTTAGCACACAATTATAAACGCGATGAAGTACTAGAATATACGTGTACTCTAGTTTAGTCAAAATATAGCAGCACAACAATTGGTGAGCCCGACGTGATCTTGCTGACCCCGACGATAACTTGCTGACCCCGACGACAACTTGCTGACCTCGACGACGACTTTTTGATCTCGACGCGTCATTACACTTGTTGGATTGATAAAACTTTAACCTTCGTGGATCTATATATTTATTAGATATCCCGAACTCATTTTTGTGTTTGCTCATAGCACAACAATCTCACGTAAAAGTAAGTAATAATTAAACAGACAAGTAGGCTGATTGCTGAATTAGAGTGAGAGTAGAAGGACTGTTATTGTGCCAGCGATAGCAGCATCAAGTGAAGCACGTTCCTGGTTTGCCTACAAGCCGTTTTCACCAGCAGATGGTGTTTATGTTGCGTCTGGATTTAATGTGGTTGACATTTAATCGGAGGCAACGTGAGTTTCACTGAATAATAATCAAGTCACTTTTTATAGTTTCGAATGAAATCACAGCGGCTAAAGGTGCTAGTAGTGTAATCTAAATGCATAAAACCTCAAACTAAAGTGAACGGAGGAAAATCCAAGTTTGGACCCACTGGTGAATAATCCATGATGGCACTGCGATAAGGATGATTTTGATGACTTAGTGGTTGTACCATCACCTGCAGACAGTTCTATCTGCTCTTGATCTGCTGACGTCATGTAGCTTGTAACTCCTAAGTACAGACAGACACGGCTCCTGCAAAGACTTTCTGTAGGTTTAATGGTGAAGACCAGTAGACCTGTTTGAAGTTTGTCTTAGCACCATATCTAAGAGACCATAGTTTTCTTGCGGAAGGATGGAGGGATGATGTTATGGGCGTCCACTTAGGGTTGCATGTAAGTTTTAAACAGTATCGAAAAGAGAACGGCAGAGAGTGCATCCAGCTGCCTGTCCATGAAGTGTAGAACTGCTTAAAACATGGCCGCTTCCCCATAATAATTCGTGCATGTACCTGGCTTCTTCGTTAGAATGCGACGTCGCACATGCACTAGCTATGCACACTATACTAAGGCCACACAGAGAGTAGGCCAAACTGTTTTTTGTACCAAGCATTTATTTTTGCTTTTGTGTGGGCATTGAGGCACTCTTTAGGATGTGATGAAATTTTCTTGAACTAACCTCTTTCTTCCATTTTTATGTTTCAGGGGTCCCTTGAGGCATCTGAGCAAGGACCTATTCTCCTGCTTGAGCTAGATAATATCCTACCTGACCGACGTATTATAGGGTAGTCCGCTCACCGAGTTTCTTCCCCAACTTACCCAGATTATACCCGTTGTCTCAGCACTAGTTTCTCGTCTCCTGGTGTCATTATTCCAGTAAGTAAACTAATGGCAATCAACCATAAAATATCAGATAATCATCCTTTAGAGAGAAACATGAATAAGACACCGGCATTTCGGACAAGAGACCGGCAGAACCGTCGCCTTCTAACATAAAAACATTCCTGGCTACAGGCTACAATTCAGATATCTAGAAGTAGGTATGCATCAGTTCATAGCTTATGCTTTTGACTCTGTCAACTATTTGCATGAAGTTTGAACTGGTTAGACCTTTAAAACAGACTCAGTAGGACAGTCAAGGAGTGCTGTTCGCCTTGCGTAATAATTACAGCATGTTCCAGCAAACCATGACTACGGATTTCGGAAGACGTACTCTTAACACCACAAATAGTTTGCAGACATTGATTACTGCGTTGTGCATGATGTATAAGATGGGAAAAACTGATAACAGTTTGGAGTAGGAACTTCAACGGAAGATACTTAGTAAGCGAAATCAACTTGTTCCGCATAGTTGTATTATGCATGTTTCTCAACCAATATTATAGGCTTTTCCGAAATTAAGTCTGAAGTTGCCAAGCAGGGACGAGTGCACTTAATGGTAAACCGTAGACAGGTTTCCAAAACTAAAGATTAATCGAACCGACATTCCTAAGGGAGTCGCTCCTAGGATGTGAGGGGCTGATGTAGGACCTATACGCGGCTACTAACACTCAGAGGCAGTTGATGGTTAAGGAAGACAATGGCCTCAAAACTTCGACGTTTCTCGATGCGTGCACACCACTTATGTCTTGTACATGCAAACTAGTAATGGATTCTTCTGTGTAGATATCTTTTCAGATGTCCGTTAGAGCTTGCAACTCTATTGTTAGTACTATTAGACAGTAACAGAGCATTCTGCATATATGCCATAGCTCGCGTCTCTTTCTTAGGCACCCAGTAATGCCTAATATAATTGCACACTCTGAGATCTACAGTCCTGATGACACTAAGGCAATGGTGGAACCCCCAGGGTCAATGATCAATGCATTTATCTTTCGGGTGTTGCATCTTTAAGAAGACGATATAAGAACCTGCGTACTAAGAGGATTTTGGGTCCAAAAATATCAAGTAAGGCTTCATTTCATTCCACATTTTTGCTGAAATCCCGGGATACACGAAATGCGCAGATGACGATTTTCGCTTGAATATAACTATTGCTCACGGCGGATATCTCACAGTTGACTTAATCCATTATGAAAATTTCTGTAATTGATGTATCCCGTACTATTCTTTTGAATTATTCCAAGATCCAAACTACATCCGATGACCTCTCTCATCCCGCCCGTGCCAGAAAAACAGGTCTCCCATGACCTATTTTGTCCATTACCAACAAGTGAAACAGAAGATATCTGAATAAGATTTGTCAGGCATTTCTCGAATAACTCACCTGTCATTATTCGTACTGCGTATTGGATCAATAAGTTAGATATCTTTTGTGAGGAGTTTAAGCGCTTTTATTTTCATATGTGATCAGTGAAATTCTCCATAACTCACACACGGTGAATGAAACAAGCGGCTAAATTTTGTGGTGATTATGTGCGTTTCGATGAAGTTTATGCTTAGAATTGATCAGCCTAAGATGTGATACTAGTGGAGTTGAAATTGTCACGTGGAATTTCGGAAGACCGTAAGTGCTTACTGAATCAAACGGCATCCACTTATCTTGATACCAGTGTGCATTGGGATAATGAGAATACTATGCATAGTCCTTCGGAAACGTTGCACAGCTTAAAGTTATTACTGCTTTTGTGTCGAGGAGCAACCTGCAGGTCCTTCCTACTATACTGGTACACGTGTTACCTAAGTCATATCAGCTGTAACAATCACTCACTTTCAGATCACCAAGATAATTTTGGTTCCTTCAGGAGATGCCTTTGTCTATGTTAGATATGGAAGTTGCACTTGAGACTGATATTTTTACCACATCTGAAGTAGTGTCTGGTCTGGAGAGACTTCTTGAAATCATAGAATCATATGTAGTCAGTGGTGGTATTGCCCCTTAAGGCACAGGTAATGAAAAGGAATCCAACCTAAAATTTCCTAGCAAAGTAATGGTAACGTACCAATGTTTGATGAGAAAAGTATCCAGTGGAAATGCTTAGATTGTTTACAAGTAAGTGCTACTGAAGACTCCATAATTACTGCATTTTAGATTTGTAAACTATCTTCCGAAGTTCAGAATGATACCAAAACATCAACATGTCATTTGCTTAGTGCTATACCTGACAAGAGGAGCAATGTATGTGATAGTGAAAACCACAGAAGAATGCTGTCATGACCAAAGAATGAGAAAAGAGAGTGAAACTCTTTCGGCAAAGGTAGGCAAACATAAAGCGTTTAATTTTTATATCACTTTTTTCTAACTGCAACGAATTCAAAGATACACTTCACTTACTTATTTGCAAAAGTCCCATAATGTCAGCCAACCTGGTCAAAGCAATTCAACACCGCCGAAATAATTATGACAAACAGTTGCGAACAGACAGTTGCTTGCTATTATTTTTCATTAAATATACCTATCACCCTGCTTATCATACTTTTCTTATTCTATCTGAGTGAAACTAAATTTATCATAATGACGAGATGGAGGCTCGAGTTATCAATGAGACCTGAGAAAGTAATTGGCGGCATAATTCAGTATAAGCGAAATATTTTTACGATTGCCACAGCTCCGTCTACTCAATTATTCATCTCACAAAGACTTCATTTTGCGGTATACGTCAATATTCTTAATCATTTGGATTGACATGATTTTTTAAGTGAAACAATAGTAATGCACTACTTTTGTTAACACTTAACCTTATAAGAAATCGGACTCCACCACAGTGCCTAAGTTCTATTCTTATTTTTCAAATACAGAGGTTAAGTATTTTAGTCGTTGGTCCCCACAGATCTACCCATGACTAGGAGATGTACTCGTTCAACTTTAGGCAGATGTTTAGGCTTGACTAAAGTACTTATAATTCACCACCTATACTGATCGATAGTGTTCGTACGGAATTGCACTTGCGTTTAGAAACGTGTACATATCCTAGGGAGTACCGGTCTACCATGCCGTACTCCCACTGCATGCAGAACAAATAGAACACAAGAATATTAGATAGAAACTTTTATGTCGCTGCAGCGCAAACAAGTTTATTAACATGTATGGGCTGTGCACAGTCAAAGGTGAAAACCTTCGTTTGGGAAGTATCTCCCATTATTCGACGGAAACTGCCAGTGTCTAAATTGCGTCAACTTTAAATTCTTCCACAATTCAAATGAACAGAGCTCTATGCCCACATTCGAAGTTATCCGTATCACGAGCTGGAAAAAGAATATCTGCATGGTTATAAGTGCATGAGTTAACTTACCTTCACTTGTTGTTGTATATAAAATCAATTCCTACAACTGATTGTGCGGATGTATCTGCTCATAAATCGTGGAACACTCGTCAGTGTTTTTCGAATGTCTTTGCCCGAACGCGACTAATTCCACCAAATGTAACTAACTGACAGACCTCATTACTACTCAACATTCTTAAAAGTGGTAAAGGTTAAATTCAGCTACATAAATTAGGCATTTACATAATTAACATTCATGAAAATATACGACTTAAGAATTCGATAAATTCAGTCATCATAGCTTACACTTCTTTTGGAATGTGGAGCACAATAATGGTGCAAAAAATATCATGAATATTACGCATACATAATATCACTAGTTGCCAGTAATTGCGCCATCGAATCAAACTAAAGGAAAACATTTAACATTACTTTGTTAGTGGTCTGAGGGACAAAATATTAGAAAGAAGTATGCACGTTAGATAAAAGTTCCACAGTGTTGTCACACTAACATACAATGTCTCCTTCGCCTATTTGTCCTCTGCATGTGAACGCAGCCACATATCGGCATGTGAAAAAGGTCGCCACTGTTAACAATTTATACGGTCCTTACTTTTTGAAAGTCTTCCAATGCGTTTGCAGCTTCTTACATGTGTGCTGCTGCCGCTCGCACTGATTAACCGCGGTGAACTCCTAAAAAGGTTTCTCTAAATAAATACATTACTGCCTCAGCTTGTCAGAGTCAATTCGCAAGAAATACAGAATACCAGACTATATAAACGAGAAATGCCGAAGGAGAAAATATTGTGCGTATAACCATAACTCGAGAAATGCATTGGGACCCACGGGAATGTAGTCACCGATAACCACCATAAAGACTTACCAGTCTCAGGAGAGTGTACATCGAAAAGAGCATTGTGTCAGTATAAAAAACAGTGCAACAACGTTGGAATAGTCAAATGTTGCATTTATACTCATCACAGTTGCTTGCAAACCATTCATGACACAGCCACACAAAAAACCCCTCGACAGCACCCACCTATGACAAATCAAAAATCCAACCGACCGCCACTGTTATAGCCAATGGGAGACGAGAAAACCAGAAGCGAGGCAAATTTAAAAGCCAATAGAGTTTATCCTCGCCCAAACCAACGGCTGTCTTTTATAACTGTTACGCGATATCGGTAGACAGTTTTGTGCTCATCCCATATTGTTGCTTCCTTAAATTCTGGTTGCTTTGATTAAAAACACAACACCAGTGATTGAACAAAGCTATATTTTCATCGAAAACGTCATGGTTTCTATGCTTAGACCGATATGGTTAGCATTAAACATTGCTAATGTACGGTGTCACTTCAAGGAGTCTCCTGCTCCTCGTATTTATCTTGTAAATATACTTCCAATAATGTATTATTCTTAATTGCATTTTTTACCATTTTGCAGCTGAGCAGAATTTTCTTCTCTTCCTGAAATAGCGTTCAATCACGTGGTGGGTTTCTCGTGTTAACTTACTGACGGACACGACTCTCCTGAGAGAAGAGCTGATAAGGAGTGCGGCTTCTCTAGGGATACGTGTTTCTCAATCCAGAATCATGTATAGCTCGCCGAAAAGTTGACGGATGATGGCAGAGTTATCACGGATTAATTTGTTGTAAAGTAAGTAAGACTTCTCTTGTCGACAGCGTATGCTTTTCAAAGAATGGTTGTTACATTACAGGCCTTGGAAGTACTTTTGAATCAGCTCAACTCTTCGTTGAGGTCATTGTGAGAGAATAAGCATCTGGCAGATTGAAGTTACTCACTCATTGAGTGAAGTGACGACCTCTCTGACTTATTGCGACGTGCCTTTAGAATATGGTCAGCTCAGTGTTCGTTTGGTTTAACTGTCTTCTTAGGAGCTGCAGAAGCTAGAAACAGGGTAATATTCCTATAAAGCGGGGATACCTCAGCCTCCAGGGAGTAAGAGGTGTAATGGTTATCCTATTGGCAGCGTTGAATGAGTCCTTGGACTTTTCCGCAGCCTGCATGCTTGTAAATACGTCATACCTTACTCCATTGACCGCGTTTGTTCTCTATGTTTATTGACGAGACGGACATAGAGCAGAGTAGCAGTCTGTAGTACCTTCTGGAATATCCGTTACCAACATCGGTGGAAACAGGGATTAAATCGTGACAGAACACAAGTCCCAACGTGTTGTCATCATGGGTAGGTATCTGGACGTGGTGTTTTCATCAGTAGAAATCAATAGAAGCAGTTGTTCCGTTGAAGAGTCAGGGACTGGAACCATTTAGCCAGTTGATATCTGGGGATTGAAGTCCCCTGCAATTGTTTTGATGTAAGCACCGAGCGCGAAGGCATATGCAGACGATTTAGCCAATAGTGCATCAGTTTCCTGGGTCGAGCATGGTCCTCGATAACCACAGCCTATGAGAAATTGGTATTTATCTTCATGTGAGATGACCCGAAATGAATCACTTAACACATCTAGTATTTTATTTTCCACCTTACTGACTACAAATGAACTATATGTCTTTACGAGGCATCCTCCACAACACTTGAAGTTTCTACTTTCACGGTGTAGTGTGATCAAATTTACCTAGATGCACTTCAAGGGCGGATGAGCAGAATGATTCCGTTATCAGTACTGTAATAGGCCTCGCAGCTAATACTATCGTTCTTAGTTGAAAAATCTTATTGATTGGAGAATGCGCATCAATTGACAATGTCATCAATAAGTCACAGCAAATTGCGAACTAACCTGAAATATCACTACTACCTAGGTATGTGTGTCTACCTACATCGGCAGTGTTTATGGGTAAAAACAGGGTCGGATGGGATGTCCAAACACCGGCGTTGTGGCGTGAAGTGGTATTCCTAGGCGCCACGTGTTTCGCCAATGTTGCAGGGCTCTTCAAATTTCACTGCGTTCCTGAATGTATGCGTAGTGGCGGTGGGGGCTTGAGTGGAGGTTATGACGTACAGAGTTATGAGATTTGTAAATCGACCAGTTATTCCATATACCACTTGGTGCCTTGCAGCCATTTCTGTACTGAGAAAAACATTGTGATGAAAGTTATTTCGGTTACAGGACTACAGTAGCTAGTAATACAGCAACTAAGTTGTAAATTATTTAGAAGATGGAATTCCATCAGGGCCGGCATCATATAATGTTCAGAGGGATGCTATAGCAGATGAAATTTTTTGTGGGGTGAATGTTATATGACCCAAAAAGTGATTTGGTGGTGTCGGAACATCAAGACTACCTACTGTTTCTTCGTTGGTGAAGTAGCTAGCGAAGCGGAAGCTGAATAACTGGCATATCTCCTGCAGGTCTTAGTATAGTTTTCCTCCATCTCGTAATAAGTTAAGGATACTTATTCTGTTGTTGCTAATCCGTGATTTCATTAGTTTGCTGATGCTTCTGTACTATCAGGTCGTGAAAGTAAGGTGCGTTCTAGTTTGATGGACTGAGATAATTGGTTAGATTTGTATGAATCAGAAGTTTGCTTGAGAGTTGAGGGTGGTGAAAAGTCCCTACCTCTGTAAAACAGCCTCGCTTGCTAGCGCAGTTGGTTTCGAATCTTTACAGCGACGAAGTCAGGCTTTTCAGGCCTCTTCTTTATCAGTCTTGTAGGGGCGATGAAGGCATGTTAAAATCCTAGGTTCTCACACAGTAAGTTGTTTGTCTGTATAGCCGAGCTGCATGTAAAGTATGGCTCCCAGTCTAGAGTGCGTTGGTATAGTTTCAAGAAGTCCCAATGAGCGTGTCTGTAACCCATGAGTAATACTTTGTTGGCATTTAATGATGAACACATGTTGGTGTAAATATTGAATATTCTTTGGTCGCTGCCAGGAAACCCTTTACCAACTCGAAGGGTGGTGGGAGTGATCCCATTAGTGAAAATTAGATCTAAAATTTTAGATAGTCTGGTAGGATGCTTTACGTGCTGTTGCCAGTATATTGTTTCTATTATGTTCAAAAATACACTATACCGTTTTGGTTAGCAAAGTGTTTGCCAGACCATATCAGGCATACCAAAGTCCCCACATATTATTTTGGCCGTATAAGATAGTGAAGTAACGCAAGTGAACGTGTTAACAAGCTTCATATCACCTTCAACAGCTAAGCATGGGGTATGATAGACGCAGCCGATAAGATAGGAACTAGAATGGGACAGCCTTAGAATAGCCCAGACTGAGTCGTTATCTGTGATGAGCTCTGGATAGAAGCACTATGTGACCCTAATATCAGACCTGATATACAGAGCACATCCTCCCCTTCTGAAATCCATGAGTTAAAAAATCTAAGTCTTAGAAATAAAGAGACGCGGGCAATTCAGTCGCCACATAACACTGGAGAAATAGCCAAACTCTTCAAAAGTAGGTTAACTAACTCCAAATCAACATATCCAAAAATAATACACCTAGGTGGCATTACTCACGAAAGTGATGAGGATATATGTGAGGTGTTTAGCACGCACTTTGCCAAATTGTACACTCTAGAAAACGACCAGGATATAGATTTCCCTCGTAAAACAGAAAAGTGTTTAAGCGATGTAGTCTTTAACGCCCAAGAAATCGATAAAGCTATCACAACTCTTAAGTTTACTAATACTCCCGGCCCAGATGGAATGTCTTCTGTCCTCTTAAAAAAGGGTGGAAATGACATGAATCTACTTCTTCTCAAGATATTTTCAACTTCGATAAGGAGTGGAGCATATCCAAATAGCTGGAAGAAATCTTACGTTGTACCCATTCACAAAACCGGGCCTATAGCGGACATAGATAATTACCGCCCCATCAACATTACTTCCGTAGTTTCACGTGTGATGGAAAAGATTATAAAGAAGCAAAGTGTTCAGTTTTTGCTCTCGAATGACTTAATATCCGCCTTCCAATACGGTTTCCTAAATAGAAGATCGTGCATTACTTGCCAATTAGATTATTTCGACCACATTACTGAGTGTGTAGAAAAAGGTCGTTCGGCAGCAACATTATTTCTAAACGTTAGGAAAGCTTTTGACAAGGTCCCACATAAGAGACTCATATTGAAACTCCTATCTTATGGAATAAGTGGAAGGCTACTTGAGTGGATAACTTCTTTTCTTACAGGAAGAGAACAGTTAGTTAAAGTCAACCATCACTTATCAACATCCAAACCGATAACCAGCGGCGTGATACAAGGTAGTGTTCTTGGCCCTACCCTATTCATTGTATTCATAAATGATATTGTTTCTATGATCAAGTATGGCAAGCCATACCTCTTTGCAGATGACCTCAAAGTTGTCTATGATTTCGACTATAATGATATGAATATTGTTAGTAAAATCCAAGAAGACCTAAATAGTCTATGTAATTGGAGTGAAAAGTGGCAGTTAATGTTCAATCCAGCTAAATCTGGGATAACATACTTCGGACGTTGGAAACCTAGCATTTGTCTATACATGTACGGTGACCTTGTCTCAAACACGAACACAGTCACAGATCTCGGGGTAACATACTCAGATCTTACCTTTACTGGACATGCAAATAAGGTGGTATCTGATTGTAAACGTCTAACCGGCTTTGTGCTACGCAACTTTTACACCCCAGAAGCCAGATTAGCCATATATAAGATATGCATTCGCCCCAAACTTGAATACTGTGCCCACTTATACAGTAGCTTTAAATCAGCAGACAGAAAAAAAGTTGAAAGTGTCCAAAGATTCTTCACGAAACGCATATTAGGTTATGATCAGCAAATAGAATACCTTGACAGATGTATTCGACTGGACTTAGAACCCTTATGGTTAAGGAGAGTGAAGTGCAATTTATTTCTCTTATTCAAAGTTATAAGAAAGCACTGTAACAGTAACTCGTCTATAACCTGGGCTAATCCTAAATCGTATGGACTGCGCAACCATAACTGCCTTCTCAAGGTTAACACCCATAAGCTCACCACTAGAGCTAACTTCTTCACCATTAAATATTGCAAACTTTGGAACCAACTACACTCTGAGATTAGATCCTGTGAAAGGCCTGACAGTTTCAAAAGGAGCCTAGAAAAACATATTAACATGTCCACCCTAGCCCTTCTAAATGATCTCAACTGCTGGTAGAGTGGTGAAACCATGACATTTCAATATTTAACTACAGACAGTACACTAGTTCCTAGACTAACCTAATAATACTTAGTAATTATGCATGTTCAATACTTGAAATTAGATTATCATTAAAATACTTAAAATGATTACTTACGCAGCAAATGTTCTCTTAGTTTATCACTCTTATTTCCCTTATAACATTCAGTTTTTGGGCCTAATGTATTCTTTGATAATACGAATTATAACACTGATTACACTCTTATTATACATAGATTGATTTACTTTACGGCTACCTGTAAGACTCACTAACTTTCTGTAGTATTGTTAACCAAATGCTGAAATTTTGTTGGTTCTGCTAATATCTTTTTATAATATATGTAGACAGGTTACTTTGCAATGTCAAATGTTTACTATATATAAAACTGTCATGATAATTTAGTACACTTGGTCCTACCAACCGACCTTACCTTCAGTTCATACTACCTATATTGAACCCCAACTATATTGTTCTGATGAATCTTGCTCCACTATTCACAAAACCTATTCCTGTTATTCTTCAAGGTTTTTGACTTCTTATAAAGTAATCTGTTCATTAGGACGCATGCATACATATATAATATGTTCATAAAGATGTACGCGGGGACCTATTGGAAGCACTCATTAAGAAAGCTAGAGAGATGGAATATGGGGTACGAACATGTCTGGTACCAAGCAATATATTTGCGGTAACTATAATAATCATAGTCTCAGAGCCTAACATCAAAAAGGTGGGAGGGTGGAGTTAGCTGATCAGTAGATATGGTGGGGGTCACTAAGGTGAATCGCCCCATTCTGCAGGAACAGCATTAAAAAATTTGAAGGCTCGAGATATTTCTGATTTTTATGAGGGCTTAAATCTTTATCTTGAAAAAGATAACAATGAACGCCTTGACAGATCATGCTTCTACCTTTAAATATATACCATTCACCCAGCCTATTGTTGAGATGCAACCATGTGGGATCTGCTCAGATTTATGGGGCATCTTATAAATTAACTTGCTGTCTATCGTCAGATCTTTTCATACCACTCCACAATGTCTTATCTCATTTATTTTCTGACAACGTCTTTACTTGATCCTCATTTTACTCCATTAAACTTAACATCTTATAGCTCTTCATTACTTATTATACTCCTACTCTCTCAAGGGTACGGTTGTGCACTAAATGCACAAAAAGGTATCAAATAAAAACAACTGGCCTGAGGATAATTGTATTAAAACCAAAAGTGGATATCATGATAGTTTGTGATATATCTGTAGCATTATACATTGCAAATGAATGTTGTTACCCTAGGGTGTTTCCTTTATTAATGTATTTATTAATGATACTTGCACTTACCTATTTCATTACAATTTAATGATTCACCTCAGCACTTTAATTTTTCTAAAACAGATTCCAATTTCTTGTAAAAGGTGTACTTACCTCAATATTGGTTGGTTATCGTATGCCTACAACCACGGGATGAAAACGGAACGAAGTCGATTTTCCCGCTCAACCTGGAGGACAACTGTACAATTCAATAACTATACGGCCTAATTCAGAAAATGAGTGTATTATATGTATCGAATATTTAACAGTTGAAATACGATTAACTTGTAGACAATCTACGATTTGATATTATATCATACTTGATCGTGCCTGTATAAATGGCATGCATTTTCATGTAAATTTGTAAATTTATATGAAATACATTATTATCATTATAAATGGTTTCTGTCACACTTGAATGCGCAATAGTTATCAACAGAAATATCCTTGCAGCAAATATGAGGAGTGCATCATATTTCAGTAATCATTGTGAGGGACGGGTAGCAAATTAAGAATAATATAGAGAAGTCAAATATTATGTTGAGTAAGGAGCGAGCATTGATGAGAAAGAATGGGAGAGAGTTTGCAATGATAGTGAAATTAAATATATCTTTAAAAACGTTGTCCTCAAGGTCTGTAGCCCCTGGAGTAGATTGTTTGATGAGTGCTAACTCAGATGATACCAATTTACTGTCAGTGATGGAAAAGTGCACTGCACCAGAATCAGCAGAGAAGGGGGTGCGACCGTTGGTTGCCGTCAGGGGTGTGAAGTGTTCATATTACCGTGACTGCAATGCATCGCCCTGCCTTCTGGAGAAAAGTGGTTCACCTATCGCTGTTACGCATTTTTCTGCCTTAACAAGGTGTTCCTTCGTAAAGTATGGTTGTAGACTTAGAACGGCTATTGGGTCGTAGGTAATCTTCAAATTTAGTGAAATCACAAATATCAATAAAGAAAGCGAACCAAACCTTTATGAAAAACAGGCCTTGCCGAAAACATGAAAACATAAATTATTCCTCAGAGCATACTATGAATATTAAAAACTAGCACACGAGTGAAGGATATATCTTTTCACTAAATCGACCAAACGCGCTAAAATGATGTCGTCAAAATCCAGAAGTATCAGTTTTACTTCAGAAAAAAATATAGAGAGTGCTAATGATAAGATTTATCAGTGTTATATCAATGGGCGTTCATCAGCATAAAAACATCAAATAGCAGGGAGATACATATGATTTCATAGAAGGCAAATGATACAGAGTTGTGGAGATACATGGTAGACGTGCAAGGAACGCAGTGAAAAACGACATGAAGTCCAGAATTACCACAACACGAGGATCTTTACAGATGGCGCGTTGTAGATAAGGTATGCATAATTTGACTATATATAGATAACGATTTCCAAATAATCATTCTTCAATTATGTCTTCGTCTTCTACCTTTTCCGTACTACCTCCTTCAATTTATGATACTGAGTAGATATGTAAAAAATTATATTTGTAAAATCTCAGCGATATTGAAATGAGTAATTCCAACGTTTCGTTCGGAAATCTGGTCCGAACTTCTTCAGGGAAATTAATCAAAATTAACATAACAGAGGTTTTATATATAAAAGGCACATCTTTTGTTTTTAAAAACTTTGTCCAATCATGATTCATAAAACAAGTATTAACAAATATAATAAACAAAATTGTATGAGCTGTGTTCAAAATTTGACCTCGGACTTACAAATATTGGTCTACCTTTGTTAAACACTTTAAACAGAGTGTGCATGCGTGTGTGTAAACAGCTGTAAAACATTTCTTAACGTCTCCAAAGGAAGACATAGACAGTCAGGAATTTGACCAAGTATTATTAATTAGTGATACATATCCATTATTATTTATTAATCAGGATTTCCTATGCATCAGCTAACATCTCGCCTGCATGTCTGTTCAAACTGCTAGTATCTAGAATTTTATGATTAGACGTATTTTCAAAATTATGGTGTTTAGGATTAGAGTTTAGTTTAAGCACCCTGTCGAACTTATTGCATTGTAGATATGATTGCAGCAAATATGACGCAGCCCGTATACATTACTCTGCTAATGTTATTTACATTGAAAGTAATATTTAACGCGATATTTCATTTGGTATGCGTACGAAATATACGACTTGTCACTAGACTGACATAACAATAGATTTCCATGCCACACTTAGACAGAATAAGCAGTAAAGACATTTGGAAACCGACTATTTTTATCCAAAACCTTTACGCAAATTAACGACCGAAGACCTGTAGTGCTGAAGACGACCAATGGTTTAATGTCAGTAGAATAATACCAAAAACAAAAAACCTGCCGTTATGGGTAAACTGTCAAAATACAATTATAATTCACCAGAGGAGCAACGGTGTTTATGGAACTTTATTTCCAAAAGCACGATTGAGAAGAAATCAGGCGGGGAGTACCTAGTGAAATAAATTGAAGGGCATTCATCATGCTTAGATAAAGAAGGGCCTAGAAGTCATACAGAAGATATAATTCCTACTTGATTACTGGTTCTATCCTTCTGAGTTCCCTAATCACTCACAATATCTGGGTGGCTATGGTATACCGAGTCACAGAGGTCCTACAGACACTATTCATGTATGTGTTTTTGACGAGTTTCTTTGTGTTTGGTGTGGATTTGTTGTCACGCTTCATCTCTGCAATTGGATGCAATCCTGAGAGAATTTTTCATCATAAAGTGCCTACCGTGTTTAGGTTAACCTTCCCTAGGACCTCTTATAGCGAGGTTGCCCATCTCAACAACTTTTCACATGAATTTTATTACAAGGACACTGATAACTAAATCATTCCCTAGTTCCATTGGTAAGCACGCAGACCGAGCAGCTCGCCAGCTGTCTGTTCAGATACACAACTCACTTTCGGTAGGCTCAAACCCGAAGAGGTGGCGAAATTATTGTTGCGCATTCATCTGCGTTGACTTGGTGTTTCGCTCTGAGGTATGGTAACATAATTGAAACGGCAATTCAATATTTGGAAGTCTTGAAATCTAGTAAAATGAAAAGTATCATGAGAGTTAATCAGCCTAAAACTGTGGGCAGTTAGACTGAAGGGACTTCTCCCGAGGCCACCTGGGTACAGACGGTACGTTGACCAAGACACAACAATTCAGGGCCTAGTTTTTGTTAGTTCGACTGGATACTGATTCTGCTGTGTTGTGAACTATAGCCAGTTGAGATGAAGCCTTAGACTTTATCAACCTAGTAGCCTGCATTGGTTGAGATTTTCTCTTTTTTCAGATTATTTGTAACAGTTTCGGGATGTTTCTTGATGTACAGGGGAGGCAGTCTAAATTTGCATGCTTTTTGGTTTAACATTAAACGTAGAATTTTCTTGCATTTGATGGTGTTTCTCCGTGATATTTGCGATACGTCTTCGTAACCAAGAAAATAGACTTAGACTTGTGTGGAGCTCATTTTTTGCCTCTTAATATAGTTTAGAAAGCAGACTCAGATGCAAATCCCAGGGTTCTCTGATATAAAATTTTCCTCATGTATTACAGAAGCGAGCCACTTGGTAAACTAATGGTTATTAAAGGGTGATAACGTGGTATGAACAGTGCCTGGTAACTATCTAATACGTCTTTGTATTTACGAACATTCTTTTAAGAATTTCGCCCCCTGAATTTCAATGGTGATTCATCATAAAGCAATGTATTTATTCGAAAACTTAAGAATTTATCACCGTTTTATAACTTACTTTGTTGAAACATTGGCTTTAACATCTCTACCGTTCGCTACAGTGTAACAGTGCTTGTTTCATGTTTCCGTGATTTGAGCTGAACTCACCACATCTCTACTTAACTTGTTAGTCGCATGCCCTTTATTCACATTTTGAGTTTATTTCGTAACTCTTTTGCCATTGTATCCAAGTGTGTATTGCGTTTAAACTTGAGCTTTCTGAGCATAAGCCATATAAGTGTAATTTCTTGGTACTATCTATTAAATATGGAGTAACCTGTCAAGTGACGCTATATAACATTTATAGCTTTGTTAAAGGTATTCTATAAACAGACTTAATAATTTATTCAGCATGTACGCAGCTTATGAGGAGCCGGTAGATTAAGTGATGGTAATGTTGTGGTGACAGATGGCTGCTAGCCGAATTGGTAGACAGTAGTTGACGTCAATGTTTATGACTCAAATATTAGTCATGTGAAAACAAGGTCAAAGATGGAGAGCAAACTTTACGTAGGTGGGTGCAATTAGCAGATAGATGATCTGACACTCAAGAAACAGCAACAAAGCGATGAAAGATTAACTTTTAGTGAGAAACAACCAATCAGAAAAATGTGTTTGTCAGCTAACAATTATTCATAATAATGTACACGAAACTCTATAAATATGTGTTGATCTCATTAATAAACGATCTGTTGCCTGGCCCTTGTCTTCTGTTGTTACAATATCAAATGCTGTATGAATCACCGTTTTCGCCTTATTCATATGTTAAGTGGTCGTTCACATTGCGGGCATGACTTCCAGCTGAGTACATTAAATCACGTAGCGCGAACATAGGTGCAACTTTGAAGTGGAAAACCAGTACGAAATTCATAAATTTTTCAGGAATTAAATAGGACATCATCCTACATTCAAATACACTACCCCATATGTTATAATTTCAATCAGAATCTGATTACTATATATATATATATTTATTCCTGTTTATGCAGGAACATACCAATTGTACAGGCATGGATAAGTTATTATATAAATTACAGTTTGTTTGTTCAATCTAACATTAGAGTCAGTCAGAACAGTCTGCAAAATAGTCTGTCTGTGTAACACATAAAGAGATATAGAAATATTGTCTTCGCATTAACAAAAAACCCAGACTTCAGATGAGTGTGATACAAATATCTGGGAAAAATAAAGCTTGAAGTCAATTCTCCTATAAAACTTTGTTGTGAAAAGCATCCGTGAGATAAAGTTTATTGATGTATTATTTTGATTCAATAATGTATTTATTCCATTTTTATCACCAGTCTTATCGTAGTTTTATAATAGGAAAGAAATTTGATCTTTGATACGAAAGTTAGATAAGGCAATGTTAGATTGTTTTACTGCATCAAATGGGGTCAATTCTAGAACTATCCATTTGCGCCATTTGCGTCAGCATGGCAGACTGTACATGTAAGTTGAGTAATACATTGATAACTGTTTGAAAACCAGTTGCTTCTTTATTTCAGATCAAGAATACTCCTTGTACAGAATGTTAGCCAGCGTTTTCAAGTGGTTGCATCGGATCGTTCATGGAATTTGAGTTTGAATTTACATAAATGGTCATTTCAGTTTGGATGTTGGGTTGTTCGACCTCAACCAGGAGGTATATAGAAGTTTACGCTCAGCAGCGAGATAAAGTATGTAAATATGAAAAGAACTTTATTATTTTATGTATATATAAATGTTTATAAATGTATATCATTGTATAGTAAACACTACCCATAATCTTGTTGTTTTTTATGTAATTTTGCGAAGTCTTTGAGTTTATTTGGTGTCGTAATATTTAGTAATGAGTCTAGGCGTTATAGTGTGCTAATAGCTCATGCGTTTTGGAAATAAGTGGTGCGGTGTGATTGGCATAGTCATTGGGATGAAGCAGTTTATATAGCAAGCGTTTGAAGGTTATGATAGAGTGACAGGTCCTTATTTCTAGGGGTAAACTGTTCCAGATCTTAGAGTACATGACTATGAAGAAGTTTGCACGGAGTGCTGTTTTACAGTTTTTCTTAGATACCTTGCACGTTTGGTTACGAAGGTTGTAAGAGCCTTCCGGTGAGAACTGTATCTCTTTGCTGTCTGAGAATGATATTTTATGCAATATTTTAAAGAAGAATGTTAGGTTAATGCTCAGTCGTCTCATCCAGAGTGGGTCGATACCTAGAGTTATACACCTTGATGTGTAGTCCTTTTCGCAGTCAAATCCTAGTAGTTTAGTCGCGAAGTATCGTTGGACACTTTCTATTTTAAGTTTGTCACTTACGCGAGTGCTGCTGAGAATAAATGGACAATATTCAAGTAGTGGTCTGACACAAGTTTTATATAATAATAGCTTCGCTTCGTAGTTGTGGAAATTCCTGAGTATGCATCCTAGAAGCATCCTCGATTTACGCGTCTGTGTCGCCACTTGCTCGGAAAATGTCAAGTCACTAGAGTACCTGAGTCCTAGGTCAACAACACTTTGGAGTTTAGGCAAGTCGATGGATTCAAGTACCAGTTTAATATTTATTGAGGGTGCACCGAAGCATATCCAACCACATTTTTTAAGGTTGAATTTTAGGTTCCATGTGGAGGACCATGCAGTTACTCGATCTAGTTCTTCCTGAACAGCTTTCTGAAAGTACCCTAAGTCATCACAGTGGAATGTGTAAGCTACTTTAAGATCATCTGCAAAGATGAATGGTTTGCCTAGTGAGAAACAGCTGCATATGTCGTTGACATATAGAGTGAATAGGAGGGGGCCTAAGACGCTACCTTGAACTACTCCAGAAGTGACTGGACTAGGTTTAGAGTTTACAGAACCCAGTCTAACTACTTGGGACCTATTGTTAAGGAATGATTCAATCCATCCTAATAATGGGTTACTTATTCCTAAGGAGTTTAGCTTATTTATTAGAAGCAAGTGGTCAACGCGGTCAAAGGCTTTGGATATGTCGAAGTAGATAACAAGTGCTAGTTGTTGTTTGTCTCGGCTGCTAGTTATGTAGTTAAAGAAGTCAACGTGACATGTCATGCATGATCTGGATTTTAGGAATCCATGTTGGTTGGGACTTAGAATATTGCAGCTGAGCATATGTTTGAGGATATCATCTTTAACTATTCGTTCAATGATTCTAGATACTATGGGTGTAATATTGATTGGCCTATAGTTGTTGACTTCAGTTTTTGATCCGGATTTGTGTTTAGGTACTATAAATGTCGTTTTCCATTTATCTGGATAGGTTTGGCTTTCTAGGGACATTGTAAAAATCTTAAGTAATAAAACGGAAATGTCAGAACCACCGTGTTTATAAAGATACGATGGTATACCGTCAAAACCGGCACTACTAGAGTTTTTAAGAGTATTAACGGCTTGGTTAATATTAGAGTAAGTGAAATGAACTGTAGTGATTTGTTTCAGCGTTGAAGATGAAGGGAGTTCTACTGTAGATTGTAAACCGAGAAGTGGACTTGTAGGCTTAAGGTAGTTAGCTGCAAACGTCTCATTAAACAGTTCACACATGTCTGCATGTTTGCTGTATAGTTTGCCCTTGTTTATAAGGAGAGAAATTTTATGGCTTTGGCGATTCATTCGTTTCTTTAGGATTTCTGTGAGAGCACCTACTCTGGTGGTGCTGGCTAGTGCCGTGCATTCTTCATTTCTCATACGCAAGTTATGAGCTTGCGAGATGGAGCCAAGAGTACTAAGTATTGACCCTAGTGTACTAAAGTCGTGTCGCCTGAAGTAACTTGTTGACAGTCTTTTCAGTTTCCTACGATCCTTTGGCTTTATGAATGTCTTTCTATGTGGGGAAAACTTTAGTGTTTGAAATGGGATGACAGCATCTAAGCATGTGTTGGAGTTATAGTAAAAGATGTCTAGAGCTTTCGAGAGGCTATCAGTATAGAAGTACTCACTCCATTCTGAGGATCTTAGCATTGATTTTACTAGAGTCCAGTCTGCCTTACTGTAGTTCCTGTAAGTTATTTGTTGTGAAGTAGGGGTATGGGTTGCATTGCTACTTGACGGAAGTGGCAGTGCACACAGCACTGTTTTGTGGTCACTCCCTGAAAACTCAGAACCTACTAGGGTAGAAAGGGGACTTATATTGTGGCAGAAGATTAAGTCTAGTACGTTATTACCTCTTGTAGGGGTTGTGACGGTCTGCTTCCAGCCAAGTATATCCAGTGTGCCTAAGAACTTATCAAGTTTAGTTGGACCTGTGGGTATTTCCCAGTTGATTTCTGGTAAGTTAAAGTCTCCACATAGGATCTTATGATCGTAGTGGAGGGTGGATAATTGTTCTAGAGTATTAATAAGTTGGGTCTCGTAATTACTAAAGGTGCCAGGTGCTCTGTAGGTGCATCCAATTAATACTATTGCGTTATTTAAGTGTAAGTTAACCCATAAAGTCTCAGGCATGTTAAGTGTACTACTTTCTAGCCGTGATACAGTAAGTGCATTCAGAAAGTACATAAGACAACCCCCTCCCTTACCACCTTCCCTGTCACACCGAAACATAGGGAGGATAGCTGTCTTGATAGATCGATTTTAGTCTTTCAATGCTGATGCCAACCACGGTAACTCCTAGTTGAATCACAAAGTGCTCTGCGTACCTTCCAGGGACTTTGCAATTTCATTCGCATGGTATATTCAGGTGTGGTTTTTGTCTTACCACACCTCGCCACTACGTAAAACTGCTTCCAGAAACCCAAGACCTCGGCTGAAAATGCCGGTCTCAGTCGGTCGCATGAAAGGATTAGCCTCAAGCGAGCCATTTGTAGGCGAAGTCTGTCGACGTCTCAGTGTGATCCGCGATACTGTTTTCACAGCGGAACACTGAGCATCCCTTTTGACTGATGTTAGTGTACCAAGCATTATCACTGGCAGGAATTCTCTTCAGCAGGTGGAATTAGAGTGAGTTGTAGATGCAGCCTTCATTTGTCAATGAAAGCACTCCATCACCACACGAATGTGAAAGTGACGTGCTGTGATACGGATTATGTGTTATCCAAGGAAATACGACAAGTTGCTGAAAAGCCTTAAATAAATTCAGACACATCTACGATGTG
>OX235272.1:70916325-71086150 GCA_944472155.2 Trichobilharzia szidati
ACTTCAGCTGATAACCATAGAGCATTTTATTATGATATTGCCCATACACTAAAACCACTTAGTCAAAGTCTATCAGTCATCCTCATAAACGCTAGATCAGTTCTTAACAAACATTTAGCATTATGTACGTTAGCCTCTATATGCAATCCGTCGCTGATCATGATCACTGAAGCCTGGTGCTCAAGTGATATTACGGATGATAGCTTATCAGTTGATAAGTACAATCTTTTTCGAGGGGATAGGGAAACAGGTCGTGGGAGTGGAACACTCATATACGTTAAACAACCCATTTGTGCAACGCATTTTAGTCACCCTATTCTGTCACAACTTAATGATTCGGTGTGGGTCGAAATAAAAGTTCTCAGAAGTAAACCTATCCTTATAGGGTGTGTATACCGACCGCCATCATCCAACCGCGAATACGATAACGTACTCAGCAACGTATTTAGTGTTGCATCCAATCTTCCCTTCAGTTATAATATAATTGGAGGTGACTTCAATTTGCCTGATATATCATGGCGTACACTTCGTGGACCCTCGAGGTATGATAATCTTCTTAATTCCATCATTACAGGAGGATGGACACAACACATAAATGTACCCACTAGGTCCGATAATATCCTTGATCTTATATTCACGATCAACGTAGCACCATCTACAATTCATGTGGGACATGAATTCCCAGGTAGTGATCATAAAATAGTTGCATGTTCGTTTAATATTTCTCCAGAAACTATACACAGAAACAAAGTTATTCCGACACCTATAAGACTATACACGCAGGTTGACTGGGACTTGTATCAGGACTTGATTAGATACTCTAATTGGGATTCCTACTTTACCAATGACTCCTTAGAGGAAGTCCTTAAAAAACTTCTATGACAATATACAGTCGGTTAATGATGTCATAGCGCCTGTGAAACTGATTAAATTCAAAATTCCTCAAGGTGATTTTATTCCAATATCATTAAGAAGAAGTATGCGGAAGCATTCATTAAGTTACTACAGACATCACGACTTATCGTCGTTAATAGCTATCAAAACAATCCTCATTAGAATCCATGAGTTAAAAAATCTAAGTCTAAGAAATAAAGAGACGCGGGCAATTCAGTCGCCACATAACACTGGAGAAATAGCCAAACTCTTCAAAAGTAGGTTAACTAACTCCAAATCAACATATCCAAAAATAATACACCTAGGTGGCATTACTCACGAAAGTGATGAGGATATATGTGAGGTGTTTAGCACGCACTTTGCCAAATTGTACACTCTAGAAAACGACCAGGATATAGATTTCCCTCGTAAAACAGAAAAGTGTCTAAGCGATGTAGTCTTTAACGCCCAAGAAATCGATAAAGCTACCACAACTCTTAAGCTTACTAATACTCCCGGCCCAGATGGAATGTCTTCTGTCCTCTTAAAAAATGGTGGAAATGACATGAATCTACTTCTTCTCAAGATATTTTCAACTTCGATAAGGAGTGGAACATATCCAAATAGCTGGAAGAAATCTTACGTTGTACCCATTCACAAAACCGGGCCTATAGCGGACATAGATAATTACCGCCCCATCAACATTACTTCCGTAGTTTCACGTGTGATGGAAAAGATTATAAAGAAGCAAATTGTTCAGTTTTTGCTCTCGAATGACTTAATATCCGCCTTCCAATACGGTTTCCTAAATAGAAGATCGTGCATTACTTGCCAATTAGATTATTTCGACCACATTACTGAGTGTGTAGACAAAGGTCGTTCAGCAGCAACATTATTCCTAGACGTTAGGAAAGCTTTTGACAAGGTTCCACATAAGAGACTCATATTGAAACTCCTATCTTATGGAATAAGTGGAAGGCTACTTGAGTGGATAACTTCTTTTCTTACAGGAAGAGAACAGTTAGTTAAAGTCAACCATCACTTATCAACATCCAAACCGATAACCAGCGGCGTGATACAAGGTAGTGTTCTTGGCCCTACCCTATTCATTGTTATCATAAATGATATTGTTTCTATGATCAAGTATGGCAAGCCATACCTCTTTGCAGACGACCTCAAAGTTGTCTATGATTTCGACTATAATGATATGAATATTGTTAGTAAAATCCAAGAAGACCTAAATAGTCTATGTAATTGGAGTGAAAAGTGGCAGTTAATGTTCAATCCAGCTAAATCTGGGATAACATACTTCGGACGTTGGAAACCTAGCATGTGTCTATACATGTACGGTGACCTTGTCTCAAACACGAACACAGTCACAGATCTCGGGGTAACATACTCAGATCTTACCTTTACTGAACATGCAAATAAGGTGGTATCTGATTGTAAACGTCTAACCGGCTTTGTGCTACGCAACTTTTACACCCCAGAAGCCAGATTAGCCATATATAAGATATGCATTCGCCCCAAACTTGAATACTGTGCCCACTTATACAGTAGCTTTAAATCAGCAGACAGAAAAAAAGTTGAAAGTGTCCAAAGATTCCTCACGAAACGCATATTAGGTTATGATCAGCAAATAGAATACCTTGACAGATGTATTCGACTGGACTTAGAACCCTTATGGTTAAGGAGAGTGAAGTGCAATTTATTTCTCTTATTCAAAGTTATAAGAAAGCACTGTAACAGTAACTCGTCTATAACCTGGGCTAATCCTAAATCGTATGGACTACGCAACCATAACTGCCTTCTCAAGGTTAACACCCATAAGCTCACCACTAGAGCTAACTTCTTCACCATTAAATATTGCAAACTTTGGAACCAACTACACTCTGAGATTAGATCCTGTGAAAGGCCTGACAGTTTCAAAAGGAGCCTAGAAAAACATATTAACATGTCCACCCTAGCCCTTCTAAATGATCTCAACTGCTGGTAGAGTGGTGAAACCATGACATTTCAATATTTAACTACAGACAGTACACTAGTTCCTAGACTAACCTAATAATACTTAGTAATTATGCATGTTCAATACTTGAAATTAGATTATCATTAAAATACTTAAAATGATTACTTACGCAGCAAATGTTCTCTTAGTTTATCACTCTTATTTCCCTTATAACATTCAGTTTTTGGGCCTAATGTATTCTTTGATAATACGAATTATAACACTGATTACACTCTTATTATACATAGATTGATTTACTTTACGGCTACCTGTAAGACTCACTAACTTTCTGTAGTATTGTTAACCAAATGCTGAAATTTTGTTGGTTCTGCTAATATCTTTTTATAATATATGTAGACAGGTTACTTTGCAATGTCAAATGTTTACTATATATAAAACTGTCATGATAATTTAGTACACTTGGTCCTACCAACCGACCTTACCTTCAGTTCATACTACCTATATTGAACCCCAACTATATTGTTCTGATGAATCTTGCTCCACTATTCACAAAACCTATTCCTGTTATTCTTCAAGGTTTTTGACTTCTTATAAAGTAATCTGTTCATTAGGACGCATGCATACATATATAATATGTTCATAAAGATGTACGCGGGGACCTATTGGAAGCACTCATTAAGAAAGCTAGAGAGATGGAATATGGGGTACGAACATGTCTGGTACCAAGCAATATATTTGCGGTAACTATAATAATCATAGTCTCAGAGCCTAACATCAAAAAGGTGGGAGGGTGGAGTTAGCTGATCAGTAGATATGGTGGGGGTCACTAAGGTGAATCGCCCCATTCTGCAGGAACAGCATTAAAAAATTTGAAGGCTCGAGATATTTCTGATTTTTATGAGGGCTTAAATCTTTATCTTGAAAAAGATAACAATGAACGCCTTGACAGATCATGCTTCTACCTTTAAATATATACCATTCACCCAGCCTATTGTTGAGATGCAACCATGTGGGATCTGCTCAGATTTATGGGGCATCTTATAAATTAACTTGCTGTCTATCGTCAGATCTTTTCATACCACTCCACAATGTCTTATCTCATTTATTTTCTGACAACGTCTTTACTTGATCCTCATTTTACTCCATTAAACTTAACATCTTATAGCTCTTCATTACTTATTATACTCCTACTCTCTCAAGGGTACGGTTGTGCACTAAATGCACAAAAAGGTATCAAATAAAAACAACTGGCCTGAGGATAATTGTATTAAAACCAAAAGTGGATATCATGATAGTTTGTGATATATCTGTAGCATTATACATTGCAAATGAATGTTGTTACCCTAGGGTGTTTCCTTTATTAATGTATTTATTAATGATACTTGCACTTACCTATTTCATTACAATTTAATGATTCACCTCAGCACTTTAATTTTTCTAAAACAGATTCCAATTTCTTGTAAAAGGTGTACTTACCTCAATATTGGTTGGTTATCGTATGCCTACAACCACGGGATGAAAACGGAACGAAGTCGATTTTCCCGCTCAACCTGGAGGACAACTGTACAATTCAATAACTATACGGCCTAATTCAGAAAATGAGTGTATTATATGTATCGAATATTTAACAGTTGAAATACGATTAACTTGTAGACAATCTACGATTTGATATTATATCATACTTGATCGTGCCTGTATAAATGGCATGCATTTTCATGTAAATTTGTAAATTTATATGAAATACATTATTATCATTATAAATGGTTTCTGTCACACTTGAATGCGCAATAGTTATCAACAGAAATATCCTTGCAGCAAATATGAGGAGTGCATCATATTTCAGTAATCATTGTGAGGGACGGGTAGCAAATTAAGAATAATATAGAGAAGTCAAATATTATGTTGAGTAAGGAGCGAGCATTGATGAGAAAGAATGGGAGAGAGTTTGCAATGATAGTGAAATTAAATATATCTTTAAAAACGTTGTCCTCAAGGTCTGTAGCCCCTGGAGTAGATTGTTTGATGAGTGCTAACTCAGATGATACCAATTTACTGTCAGTGATGGAAAAGTGCACTGCACCAGAATCAGCAGAGAAGGGGGTGCGACCGTTGGTTGCCGTCAGGGGTGTGAAGTGTTCATATTACCGTGACTGCAATGCATCGCCCTGCCTTCTGGAGAAAAGTGGTTCACCTATCGCTGTTACGCATTTTTCTGCCTTAACAAGGTGTTCCTTCGTAAAGTATGGTTGTAGACTTAGAACGGCTATTGGGTCGTAGGTAATCTTCAAATTTAGTGAAATCACAAATATCAATAAAGAAAGCGAACCAAACCTTTATGAAAAACAGGCCTTGCCGAAAACATGAAAACATAAATTATTCCTCAGAGCATACTATGAATATTAAAAACTAGCACACGAGTGAAGGATATATCTTTTCACTAAATCGACCAAACGCGCTAAAATGATGTCGTCAAAATCCAGAAGTATCAGTTTTACTTCAGAAAAAAATATAGAGAGTGCTAATGATAAGATTTATCAGTGTTATATCAATGGGCGTTCATCAGCATAAAAACATCAAATAGCAGGGAGATACATATGATTTCATAGAAGGCAAATGATACAGAGTTGTGGAGATACATGGTAGACGTGCAAGGAACGCAGTGAAAAACGACATGAAGTCCAGAATTACCACAACACGAGGATCTTTACAGATGGCGCGTTGTAGATAAGGTATGCATAATTTGACTATATATAGATAACGATTTCCAAATAATCATTCTTCAATTATGTCTTCGTCTTCTACCTTTTCCGTACTACCTCCTTCAATTTATGATACTGAGTAGATATGTAAAAAATTATATTTGTAAAATCTCAGCGATATTGAAATGAGTAATTCCAACGTTTCGTTCGGCAATCTGGTCCGAACTTCTTCAGGGAAATTAATCAAAATTAACATAACAGAGGTTTTATATATAAAAGGCACATCTTTTGTTTTTAAAAACTTTGTCCAATCATGATTCATAAAACAAGTATTAACAAATATAATAAACAAAATTGTATGAGCTGTGTTCAAAATTTGACCTCGGACTTACAAATATTGGTCTACCTTTGTTAAACACTTTAAACAGAGTGTGCATGCGTGTGTGTAAACAGCTGTAAAACATTTCTTAACGTCTCCAAAGGAAGACATAGACAGTCAGGAATTTGACCAAGTATTATTAATTAGTGATACATATCCATTATTATTTATTAATCAGGATTTCCTATGCATCAGCTAACATCTCGCCTGCATGTCTGTTCAAACTGCTAGTATCTAGAATTTTATGATTAGACGTATTTTCAAAATTATGGTGTTTAGGATTAGAGTTTAGTTTAAGCACCCTGTCGAACTTATTGCATTGTAGATATGATTGCAGCAAATATGACGCAGCCCGTATACATTACTCTGCTAATGTTATTTACATTGAAAGTAATATTTAACGCGATATTTCATTTGGTATGCGTACGAAATATACGACTTGTCACTAGACTGACATAACAATAGATTTCCATGCCACACTTAGACAGAATAAGCAGTAAAGACATTTGGAAACCGACTATTTTTATCCAAAACCTTTACGCAAATTAACGACCGAAGACCTGTAGTGCTGAAGACGACCAATGGTTTAATGTCAGTAGAATAATACCAAAAACAAAAAACCTGCCGTTATGGGTAAACTGTCAAAATACAATTATAATTCACCAGAGGAGCAACGGTGTTTATGGAACTTTATTTCCAAAAGCACGATTGAGAAGAAATCAGGCGGGGAGTACCTAGTGAAATAAATTGAAGGGCATTCATCATGCTTAGATAAAGAAGGGCCTAGAAGTCATACAGAAGATATAATTCCTACTTGATTACTGGTTCTATCCTTCTGAGTTCCCTAATCACTCACAATATCTGGGTGGCTATGGTATACCGAGTCACAGAGGTCCTACAGACACTATTCATGTATGTGTTTTTGACGAGTTTCTTTGTGTTTGGTGTGGATTTGTTGTCACGCTTCATCTCTGCAATTGGATGCAATCCTGAGAGAATTTTTCATCATAAAGTGCCTACCGTGTTTAGGTTAACCTTCCCTAGGACCTCTTATAGCGAGGTTGCCCATCTCAACAACTTTTCACATGAATTTTATTACAAGGACACTGATAACTAAATCATTCCCTAGTTCCATTGGTAAGCACGCAGACCGAGCAGCTCGCCAGCTGTCTGTTCAGATACACAACTCACTTTCGGTAGGCTCAAACCCGAAGAGGTGGCGAAATTATTGTTGCGCATTCATCTGCGTTGACTTGGTGTTTCGCTCTGAGGTATGGTAACATAATTGAAACGGCAATTCAATATTTGGAAGTCTTGAAATCTAGTAAAATGAAAAGTATCATGAGAGTTAATCAGCCTAAAACTGTGGGCAGTTAGACTGAAGGGACTTCTCCCGAGGCCACCTGGGTACAGACGGTACGTTGACCAAGACACAACAATTCAGGGCCTAGTTTTTGTTAGTTCGACTGGATACTGATTCTGCTGTGTTGTGAACTATAGCCAGTTGAGATGAAGCCTTAGACTTTATCAACCTAGTAGCCTGCATTGGTTGAGATTTTCTCTTTTTTCAGATTATTTGTAACAGTTTCGGGATGTTTCTTGATGTACAGGGGAGGCAGTCTAAATTTGCATGCTTTTTGGTTTAACATTAAACGTAGAATTTTCTTGCATTTGATGGTGTTTCTCCGTGATATTTGCGATACGTCTTCGTAACCAAGAAAATAGACTTAGACTTGTGTGGAGCTCATTTTTTGCCTCTTAATATAGTTTAGAAAGCAGACTCAGATGCAAATCCCAGGGTTCTCTGATATAAAATTTTCCTCATGTATTACAGAAGCGAGCCACTTGGTAAACTAATGGTTATTAAAGGGTGATAACGTGGTATGAACAGTGCCTGGTAACTATCTAATACGTCTTTGTATTTACGAACATTCTTTTAAGAATTTCGCCCCCTGAATTTCAATGGTGATTCATCATAAAGCAATGTATTTATTCGAAAACTTAAGAATTTATCACCGTTTTATAACTTACTTTGTTGAAACATTGGCTTTAACATCTCTACCGTTCGCTACAGTGTAACAGTGCTTGTTTCATGTTTCCGTGATTTGAGCTGAACTCACCACATCTCTACTTAACTTGTTAGTCGCATGCCCTTTATTCACATTTTGAGTTTATTTCGTAACTCTTTTGCCATTGTATCCAAGTGTGTATTGCGTTTAAACTTGAGCTTTCTGAGCATAAGCCATATAAGTGTAATTTCTTGGTACTATCTATTAAATATGGAGTAACCTGTCAAGTGACGCTATATAACATTTATAGCTTTGTTAAAGGTATTCTATAAACAGACTTAATAATTTATTCAGCATGTACGCAGCTTATGAGGAGCCGGTAGATTAAGTGATGGTAATGTTGTGGTGACAGATGGCTGCTAGCCGAATTGGTAGACAGTAGTTGACGTCAATGTTTATGACTCAAATATTAGTCATGTGAAAACAAGGTCAAAGATGGAGAGCAAACTTTACGTAGGTGGGTGCAATTAGCAGATAGATGATCTGACACTCAAGAAACAGCAACAAAGCGATGAAAGATTAACTTTTAGTGAGAAACAACCAATCAGAAAAATGTGTTTGTCAGCTAACAATTATTCATAATAATGTACACGAAACTCTATAAATATGTGTTGATCTCATTAATAAACGATCTGTTGCCTGGCCCTTGTCTTCTGTTGTTACAATATCAAATGCTGTATGAATCACCGTTTTCGCCTTATTCATATGTTAAGTGGTCGTTCACATTGCGGGCATGACTTCCAGCTGAGTACATTAAATCACGTAGCGCGAACATAGGTGCAACTTTGAAGTGGAAAACCAGTACGAAATTCATAAATTTTTCAGGAATTAAATAGGACATCATCCTACATTCAAATACACTACCCCATATGTTATAATTTCAATCAGAATCTGATTACTATATATATATATATTTATTCCTGTTTATGCAGGAACATACCAATTGTACAGGCATGGATAAGTTATTATATAAATTACAGTTTGTTTGTTCAATCTAACATTAGAGTCAGTCAGAACAGTCTGCAAAATAGTCTGTCTGTGTAACACATAAAGAGATATAGAAATATTGTCTTCGCATTAACAAAAAACCCAGACTTCAGATGAGTGTGATACAAATATCTGGGAAAAATAAAGCTTGAAGTCAATTCTCCTATAAAACTTTGTTGTGAAAAGCATCCGTGAGATAAAGTTTATTGATGTATTATTTTGATTCAATAATGTATTTATTCCATTTTTGTCACCAGTCTTATCGTAGTTTTATAATAGGAAAGAAATTTGATCTTTGATACGAAAGTTAGATAAGGCAATGTTAGATTGTTTTACTGCATCAAATGGGGTCAATTCTAGAACTATCCATTTGCGCCATTTGCGTCAGCATGGCAGACTGTACATGTAAGTTGAGTAATACATTGATAACTGTTTGAAAACCAGTTGCTTCTTTATTTCAGATCAAGAATACTCCTTGTACAGAATGTTAGCCAGCGTTTTCAAGTGGTTGCATCGGATCGTTCATGGAATTTGAGTTTGAATTTACATAAATGGTCATTTCAGTTTGGATGTTGGGTTGTTCGACCTCAACCAGGAGGTATATAGAAGTTTACGCTCAGCAGCGAGATAAAGTATGTAAATATGAAAAGAACTTTATTATTTTATGTATATATAAATGTTTATAAATGTATATCATTGTATAGTAAACACTACCCATAATCTTGTTGTTTTTTATGTAATTTTGCGAAGTCTTAGAGTTTATTTGGTGTCGTAATATTTAGTAATGAGTCTAGGCGTTATAGTGTGCTAATAGCTCATGCGTTTTGGAAATAAGTGGTGCGGTGTGATTGGCATAGTCATTGGGATGAAGCAGTTTATATAGCAAGCGTTTGAAGGTTATGATAGAGTGACAGGTCCTTATTTCTAGGGGTAAACTGTTCCAGATCTTAGAGTACATGACTATGAAGAAGTTTGCACGGAGTGCTGTTTTACAGTTTTTCTTAGATACCTTGCACGTTTGGTTACGAAGGTTGTAAGAGCCTTCCGGTGAGAACTGTATCTCTTTGCTGTCTGAGAATGATATTTTATGCAATATTTTAAAGAAGAATGTTAGGTTAATGCTCAGTCGTCTCATCCAGAGTGGGTCGATACCTAGAGTTATACACCTTGATGTGTAGTCCTTTTCGCAGTCAAATCCTAGTAGTTTAGTCGCGAAGTATCGTTGGACACTTTCTATTTTAAGTTTGTCACCTACGCGAGTGCTGCTGAGAATAAATGGACAATATTCAAGTAGTGGTCTGACACAAGTTTTATATAATAATAGCTTCGCTTCGTAGTTGTGGAAATTCCTGAGTATGCATCCTAGAAGCATCCTCGATTTACGCGTCTGTGTCGCCACTTGCTCGGAAAATGTCAAGTCACTAGAGTACCTGAGTCCTAGGTCAGCAACACTTTGGAGTTTAGGCAAGTCGATGGATTCAAGTACCAGTTTAATATTTATTGAGGGTGCACCGAAGCATATCCAACCACATATTTTAAGGTTGAATTTTAGGTTCCATGTGGAGGACCATGCAGTTACTCGATCTAGTTCTTCCTGAACAGCTTTCTGAAAGTACCCTAAGTCATCACAGTGGAATGTGTAAGCTACTTTAAGATCATCTGCAAAGATGAATGGTTTGCCTAGTGAGAAACAGCTGCATATGTCGTTGACATATAGAGTGAATAGGAGGGGGCCTAAGACGCTACCTTGAACTACTCCAGAAGTGACTGGACTAGGTTTAGAGTTTACAGAACCCAGTCTAACTACTTGGGACCTATTGTTAAGGAATGATTCAATCCATCCTAATAATGGGTTACTTATTCCTAAGGAGTTTAGCTTATTTATTAGAAGGAAGTGGTCAACGCGGTCAAAGGCTTTGGATATGTCGAAGTAGATGACAAGTACTAGTTGTTGTTTGTCGCGGCTGCTAGTTATGTAGTTAAAGAAGTCAACGTGACATGTCATGCATGATCTGGATTTTAGGAATCCATGTTGGTTGGGACTTAGAATATTGCAGCTGAGCATACGTTTGAGGATATCATCTTTAACTATTCGTTCAATGATTCTAGATACTATGGGTGTAATATTGATTGGCCTATAGTTGTTGACTTCAGTTTTTGATCCGGATTTGTGTTTAGGTACTATAAATGTCGTTTTCCATTTATCTGGATAGGTTTGGCTTTCTAGGGACATTGTAAAAATCTTAAGTAATAAAACGGAAATGTCAGAACCACCGTGTTTATAAAGATACGATGGTATACCGTCAAAACCGGCACTACTAGAGTTTTTAAGAGTATTAACGGCTTGGTTAATATTAGAGTAAGTGAAATGAACTGTAGTGATTTGTTTCAGCGTTGAAGATGAAGGGAGTTCTATTTTAGATTGTAAACCGAGAAGTGGACTTGTAGGCTTAAGGTAGTTAGCTGCAAACGTCTCGTTAAACAGTTCACACATGTCTGCATGGTTGCTGTATAGTTTGCCCTTGTTTATAAGGAGAGGAATTTTATGGCTTTGGCGATTCATTCGTTTCTTTAGTATTTCTGTGAGAGCACCTACTCTGGTGGTGCTGGCTAGTGCCGTGCATTCTTCATTTCTCATACGCAAGTTATGAGCTTGCGAGATGGAGCCAAGAGTACTAAGTATTGACCCTAGTGTACTAAAGTCGTGTCGCCTGAAGTAACTTGTTGACAGTCTTTTCAGTTTCCTACGATCCTTTGGCTTTATGAATGTCTTTCTATGTGGGGAAAACTTTAGTGTTTGAAATGGGATGACAGCATCTAAGCATGTGTTGGAGTTATAGTAAAAGATGTCTAGAGCTTTCGAGAGGCTATCAGTATAGAAGTACTCACTCCATTCTGAGGATCTTAGCATTGATTTTACTAGAGTCCAGTCTGCCTTACTGTAGTTCCTGTAAGTTATTTGTTGTGAAGTGGGGGTATGGGTTGCATTGCTACTTGACGGAAGTGGCAGTGCACACAGCACTGTTTTGTGGTCACTCCCTGAAAACTCAGAACCTACTAGGGTAGAAAGGGGACTTATATTGTGGCAGAAGATTAAGTCTAGTACGTTATTACCTCTTGTAGGGGTTGTGACGGTCTGCTTCCAGCCAAGTATATCCAGTGTGCCTAAGAACTTATCAAGTTTAGTTGGACCTGTGGGTATTTCCCAGTTGATTTCTGGTAAGTTAAAGTCTTTACATAGGATCTTATGATCGTAGCGTAAGGTGGATAACAGCTCCAGAGTATTAATAAGTTGGGTCTCGTAATTACTTAAGGTGCCAGGTGCTCTGTAGGTGCATCCAATTAATATCATTGCGTTATTTAAGTGTAAGTTAACCCATAAAGTCTCAGGCATGTTAAGTGTACTACTTTCTAGCTGTGATACAGTAAGTGCATTCAGAAAGTACATAAGACAACCCCCTCCCTTACCACCTTCCCTGTCACACCGAAAGTGTGTATAGTTATCTAAGCTTATCTCTTCATCCAGTATGTTCGAGTTACACCAGGATTCAGTGATGACAATTATAGGGGGTTTGTATATTACTGTGAGTGCTCTGAGCATCGGTAGTTTATTTAGAACGGATCTAGCATTTATGAGGATTAGGTAAAGATGAGATTTGAAATAGCATTTGAAGTACTTAAGTTCGTTAATCAGCCCCGAATGTGGTTCAGCACCCAGTAGTACTGTTTGACATGGCGACCCTATGTTAAAAGGAGTTTCAGCATCATGTTCACCTATGTCTATCGAGTTGGTGTGTGCTGTTTTCGGTGAAGAATTGAGCGTTGGAGTACTGGATGTGCTATTGGCTAAGTCATTTTTATTTTTAGTTAAGCTAGAAACGGGGGTAGGGATCTTTATTTGACCTAAACTTGTGCATGTACCAAGTGTGCTTAGTGGATTTCTCGGGATTTCTAACATTACGACAACCTTTTGAGCCTCAGATGTATCGCATCCAGATTACATTTGGAGTGTTGTACACTGTATATGTGACTTTTCTATCATACATATATGTTAAGTATACACTGCTTTTCCTGCATTTACACAGATGGTTTACACGAGTATGCACAAGTGTCACGAGTTTCAAGTCATGTGAATTCTTTTCATTTCGTTGTTTGTCAAGAGACCAGGTAGACTTGCATGTGGCTACCAACAACCTTCTGAGCTAATGTGGATCCTCAGAGTGTGCCAGTTTGCTTCAGCTGCTTCAAAGACTAGATATGCGCCCGTGGGTGTTTCCACCATGTACTACATACCTATAATTTTTAAATGAAACACATTCTCAAGCATCCTCCTGCACGATAAATGCCTTCAGGCCTAGAGACACCTTTTGACGACTATTCTTAACAAAATCAACACATTTCAAGCCAAATAAAAACAAGAATCATGTCAAATGCAGCTACCTAGATCAAACGAAACAAATCAATCAAACTCAAACCAACTAGACCGCGCAGATGTCCTCAAGGTAAAGCTGCAGGCGCCACTTCAGACAGGGGATATGCCATATCAACGCCGCTATTCATTCGACACTTTACACGCCTGCGGGAAGGTCAACTTACAGACAGCAGTGGCACCATTAATTTCCTAGAAGACTAAGTGCTTGTAATGCTATTAGGACTAAGGCCCACATTAAAATGGTTACCAGTTTGTCTCCAGTTACGCCTACATCTGTTCTTAAACCAATTTAGGTGGATCAGATGGTGAGAATATATAATAACACTAAACCTCGTAGCGGCAAATCTTTTATCTTATTTTTGAACAAATTGGGGACAAACATATATTCAGACTAAAAAGAACTCTTTTCAACAGCTTTGGGTCAACTGCCGACCGCCTCAAAATGAAAAGTTATCATTAATGTAAGTGTTAACATACCAAGAAAATTAATTCAACGCTAAGGACATCATTGTGGAACAAGAGGTGTGAATACTAGACAGTTTCGTACTAAACAAAGTTTATTTATGCATTATATGATGGAAAGTTACAGTGGAGGGGATGGAGGTAAAAAGATACGGTAAGCAAGGGTAAAATGAATACGTAACGAGCATCTAAAAAAATCGGAAGATTATTTATAGGTTCAGCTCAGTTAGCTGTGATAAAGATTTGTGTTCTAATATAAAGCGCAAAAACAGAAAATAAACGTGTAGTTACCAGGGTGACTAGAGGGCAGGTTTACTATCCTTCTGTATAAAGAGCTTTTTCAACCTGCAAGTATGTGAGTTGGTGGCACAGTGGTTAGGACTGTCACCGACCATGTACATGGTCCGGAGTTCAATCCCCTGCCAACGCACACCCGATATCAATGGTCGGCCTGCTAAATTCGGGCTACCGATATCACATGCTGAAAATTCCATACTTGTACCAAAAATACGGTGTGGAATCAAGCTCTAATCAAAATAAAAATGTTTGTTCTCACTTCGTCCAAATCAATCAATGGGATTCCTTTGTAGGCTATTCTGTTTTCCACTAAAAAAATACTTCCAAACCATATCGCTGTTTGGGCAATTAAACAGTACCGTCCAACAAATCGGCAGATAAGCAGTTGGAAGAATTTTTGACAATGCACGGCTTTTCACCTCCATAACGTTTGTTGTCCTCCCACAAGTAATCAACATTCTCGAATCAGATTAATGGATGCCGTTACAAAGTTTGAGCACTATTGCACAATCAATATTTTCATACCACAGGTCACTTTTGTCCATCCAACTTTACTTTGTAGGTCCTCATACTATGCATTCAGCGGTAGTCAAATTGTGAATAGCTTCGTGGAGTGGTCAAAACAGATTAATAAGATTAAGCAGTGGAAATGAAAGCCTATTTTAATTGTCTTTCTTCTGCTCAGATTAATAGGAATATTTCCGTTCAATAAAATTTAGATGAATAAGTGGTCGTTAAAACTTTCACAAGAATACGCGGCTCCGAAATAGTCCCCAGCATGGGTTTATCCTATATTTACCTAAACAGCAGAAATAAGGACTCAATGGAAAACCTATTAGACCCTTCAACCTGGAGTTTAGTATTTGAGATTTAATATATCAGCTAATTCCTGTCGACACCTGTACGAGCAATCTTGTATGGAGAATACAGTTGCCATTTTTATTTTCCAAATGACATTTAATGGTGCGAAGTTACTGGTTGAGGTGGTTATTTTTTTACCAAATTTTAACCTTCGGATTGTCCAACATCTCACAATATTATCCTTGTTTACTACCACGCGCTCTGCTTCTGAAGTGAGTGAATTCTTACAATAGCTACAGATACGAATGTTTCCGGATTTCCAAAGCGCGGACAGCATTATTGCTTTTATCTCTTTGAAGAAGGCTATCCAATGGGCGGTTTATAGGAGTGTTTGCGTTGCAGCTGTCTGTAGTGATGCGTTCATTCGTTTGTCGATAGACAGCATGGTTGGGAGGTTCTTTAATGATCTGATATCCATAATTGTGGATATCAACAAAGATAATAGCTTTTATGACCATCAATATGAGGCTATTAAGATTGTCAAGGCAGAAACAGATGAACTTCACGATAGTTTACGTAAATTGAGCTGGTTTTACCATCACTTGAGGACAAAAATTCTTTTTCATAAAGTATCTTCCGCTCACACAGTGAATCATCGTGGAGTTCGGTATTTCTCACTGGGATACTTTAAATTCAAGATGCCCACTAGTTCAATGCAACGTAATTATATTGAGTTCTTTAGATTATTGGAGAAAAACCCTCTGCTTATTGCTGAATTGTTGCATTATTACAAATTAAACATTCAGATCTTAGAACATATCGCGCGTTCTGTTTGCTTGGTTACTTGCACTTATCCCCTGAACTCATGCAACCAATTGGTTCAACTCGCAATTGCTCACTATCTGCAGCAGTGCCTAAATGTTGTGAAATGTGCAGTTTACTCCAAGTCAGAGATTTTAAACTTAGTACATTTATTCATATTTTGTTCCACTGGGGTTCGGTCGTTTTTAAATTCACTACTGCAAAACATAATCTTCAGGCTTACCAACAATGATCCGTGCTTACCGTTTAATATTCTCGAATCCTCTCGAGAGAAAATGAAAACTAACACTGATTCCTCAGTTCCAAGTTTTTTTGCCATTCTTGTCAATATCATTATTGATAGTTTGACAGATAACATGCTACTGTTTCCTCAATCAGTTCTTGTTCTACTGGGCAATATACGTCATATTTGGTCTAATGCCAAACTACCACAAGAAAATATTTTGTGTGCCTGTGTACAATTTGTCTTCAAGGATTTCATTGGGTCTGCTTTTGGTGAGCCTGAACTATTCAATATCACCCTTGATGTTATTCCATTTCGCAGGATATTCCGGGTTCTAAAAGAAACAGTTGAAGTACGTTTCATTTGTTCATGCAAATTAGTGTGATATTTATTCTGGAGGCTTAAGAGTTGAAGGATTTTTAGTAAATATGGGTAAATGAGCTCATCGCAGGTAGATAAAGAGGCATTTTTTGCACAATGGTTTATTAATAAACTGTCTAATTAAAAATTTAAATGATTTTGAGATTCCCCATTATTGTAATCTTATCTAATAAATGAATGTCCAGGGTTAAAGGGTGTATGAAGATGCGTTTGATTGCGATATAGTCTATGCACTGAGTTGATTTCAGTCAAGGAAACATGAAAACTGGAAAAACTGGGACTTCGTTTTGTCACAGTCTGGAACTCCAATAGTGTGCATTAAATATCTCCTAAGAGACCATCTCAGTGCTCATAGATTATTACTAATTTTTCACGTGCTTTTGCGATCGTCTTCTCAGGCGTGTTATATATAGCCCCTAAATGAAGTGAGAAGACTAGATATTCGTGATACTTTATCTTAGCATTCTTTTCAGTCAGACGCTACCAAAAACTGGACTAATAAAGGTGAATACTGTTGTTAAGCTAGAAAATGTGAGGAACGTCAAACAATAGTAGCTTTCTGTTTTGGAGTATATTTCAAAGCGATAATGTAGTCGGTACATCTTGCTCGAATCTCACGCTATAGTTTTTCATTTTTCTGAAGTGTAATCAAGCATTTGATAACTATAGGACTCAAATTTTATCAAAAGCGTGTTAGTTGAGCCTAAGTATCCTTTGTAATCCCAGAAACATGTTTTAGCCTATGAATTGGAACAGTCACCGAACATTGACTTTTAGCGTAAGTGATCTTATTAGCGATTTTTGATCACCACCAGTGAGTGCTTTTGATCCTAATCTTGAGACAATCTGCTCAGCTGATGAGCTGTAAAACATGTTTATCCCATTAGGGTGGACAGTTAATGATCAGAAATGAGAGTGCAGTTTTGGGCTAGATGATGTGTTGGTGTCTCGACAGTTTATTTGAAGCCTGCATTCCTAGTGGTAATATTAATAAGCATACCTCCCATTGAGTGATTCCTTTCATCAAGTTTAATTGGCTTCCGATCACTATACATATTTTTTTCATCCATTTCACTTCAGTCATCTCCTATCACTCCAGGTAGAGTTTCTAATCAAACCGAGAATACAGATTTTTGTTTCCCAGTGATTTTAAGCCCAATCAAAGTGGTTTGTCTACTGTCATTCTGTGGAAGTTTCGGAGATTCAGTGCATTTTGGTTTCTGCTTTCATTTTGCTAAATACCTTTAGGGCTGTTTCCATATTGATCCAGATATTCCAGCAAGTTGAAAATCTGTATCATGCTTTGGTATATCAGTCTAGTTTGTATTCAGTAAGAGACATGGAGTTCTCATTATTAAATTCAATATGAAGGCTTTTCAGATATACAGTTTCACGTCTACTGAGGTGCAAAAACATGCATATTTCAATCTTTACTCTATAACGCGTTCCAGTGATGTTTCATCCTATAGTAATCCACTTATGCCCTTGGCATTATCAGGCGTCTTCATGGTGTGATTTTGGAGTGAAGCTAAAAGTGATACTCAATAACAATGATACTTAGTTAGCTGTCTTTCTGCATCGACACTGTATTAAAGATTTCTACCAATGTGACTGTACAAAACTTTGCACGTTGACGACAAGAGCAAAAACTTCAAAAAAACCCCATCGACCATGCTTTTCAGATTGCAGTAGCGAAATCGTAGAGTGTGATTGCTAATAATTATGTTGAAATATCCTGGTACCTGGTTATCTTTGCAAAAAATGGTCATCGTTATTTGATAGCGTCAGAAAAATTGTACTGAAAAAGCTCCGTATCCAGAAAGCGTTGACACTAAGCGAAGTGCATACTTTGTACAGGCTGTTTATTTCAATGTCACCTTTCTGTAATAAGAATATCATTTTAAGAGCATTCGTCACTCTTGTTAAATCAACAATTTAATCTGAGTCAGTTATGAGCATATATGTTTAAATATTCTGTTGCTTTTTATGACAGACTTCATTTAAGAAATAAAGACTAGTGTACATCCCGCTAACTGTGCTCATGTGTTTCACGATTCTTCTTTGTATCGCAGCATTAGTTTTACACGCCGTATGTGTTTTTACATAAAAAAGCATATTACTTAAAAGAACTAAAGCAGTAAAAGTCTTATATAGGAACTGTCAATATAACATAGTAGAAATAAGAAGTGATCCTGCTGTGAAGCGAAATTTGATTATGGAAAGGTCAATTATCATGAAAATTTATGATGTATCTGTTTCCTCTGAACCGTTTTATTTTATGCATTTGCCACAGCTTATTTTTAAGTTTTCAAAACATATTCTTGCATAATTCGATTTTGTTTTATTTGATTTTAGATTTTTCCTTCATTACTTCTCGAGGGTGATAACTCTGTGTTATCCAATATTGTAACTAGTCAAAAAAGCTCAACAAGTAAATGCGATGATTGTGCACAGATTAAAGTTGAACAGATAAAAACATTCACCAAGTTCATATTTGGTGCTGCTGATTCCATGTCTTTTTCGGGTAGTTTGCTAGGAGAGCAATCTGAGAATGTGTCACTCAATAAGAATATTTCTCAGTTTGATGAGTTAAATGACGACATTTCAACGAGTTCATTTAACGATGGTGTCATTTCCGTAACTTCTAATGATTTGAATATTTTGGTAAGTAATTTACTACTACTAGAGAGTTTTTCTCCTACACTTCCCATCTGTTCACTGTTGAGTTTAAAGCTGTGTAATTTGTTTGTATCTCTCTGTAAACATCCTTAAGCTATTTCATATATCACGATTATGAAGTATTTACTGATGCTATACTGTTCACTACTATCATCATATAATAGGTGCGCATGAATTGTGGAAATCCGTGATTGTGAGCCTAATTATGTTTCAAATAACTTAAGATAGTTCTCATTGATTGAATTCCTACATTTTTGTGTGTGTATGTAGAATTTAAACAAGCTGTCAACTTAAATTAACTGCTTAGATTGAACTCACTATTTCCCTTCCAATTTACTTACCTACATAAAAATTTTCATCAGGTCTATCAGATTTTCACTGTATATGTTCCACGAGCACTTCACTCAATGTTTGAATGTTAGGTTACGTCTAGTGAACCATGTGGGAATTCCCGATATTTCTCGTCATGGTGATGATTGGTATTACATTCTTTCTAACAGAGAATTTCACAAATACTTTTCTCAGTAGAATAATGATATATGTGGATTTTAAAAAATGTGTTATTTCTAACTTTATTAGTCTTCTTATCACTACAGCATACTATATAATCGTTAGCAGAACACTTTTCGTAGACTTTCCATCATATCACGAAAGTTTTGATGCTACAAAGCTTTAAGGAACAGGCTTTTAAATCAACAAATCCAGTCTAGTCTACACATAGATGTAGTGCACCATTGCATCATTACATGTGTTTTGAAGAGTTCATCATTTTTCGGTAGGTTTGTGGAAAGGAAAAATAGAGATAGTTGAACCTCATTGCTTTAAATAAATCCAGTTACTTCTAAGGTTTTTGCTCATATTTTACTTTCAGTTAAGGACATTGTGAACTTATAAAAATAACTTTCTGCATTTGTTGTAACTCTTAGGTGAACTGATAATACAAAGCTAATAAACTATTATGATAATTACTAGACAAATTAAGCTTAGACATTACTAGTCTTCGTAGTTCAATACCTCGATAGGTATTCTATTCTTTATTTGACTAGTGAGCTTCAGTTTCTCCTTCTTTTTTTGTTACTTGTATTCTTATACTAATTAATACCAGAGTTATTTATAGCATGTAGTTAAATATACAATGACGTTTCAATTTTGTTACTATTTAGTATTTTTTTTTGAAGTGTTTTTTTATTCATTATTCTAATTAATACTGAGACGCTTGTGTAAAGAAGCAGAGAATAGGAAGGTGAATCACATGAATGGATTATTTTTATAGATGAAGTTTTTTTTAAAAAAGCACACTTATTTTGTCGTTTTTTTTTCAATGACCTTATTTGTATCCTTTAAGTATTGTCCAACTTCTTCATGTAATTCTAATCGTTTAACTTCGAAGCTTATTATTCACTCTCTTGCCTGAATGCCTTTGTGTAGTATTTATTGTTCCAGGTGTTAGAAAAGTACATCTACAAGAACCTGATAATCTAAGTTTCTTACTTCCTGTTACTCATCAGATGGCTGTATTTATATACAGTTTTCGAATTTAATTAAATGTTAACTACACCTTTTACACAGCATCACAGACTAACATGAAGGATTGCAATATTAGTAGTGTTGTGCTATTACAATAAACGGAATTTAGACATTCCATCAAACGTTTAGTAGTAATAGTACTCTACTATTAGACGCATTGTGTGTAAATCCACAATGTAGTTTTAGTTTATATATTTATGAATCAAACTCAGATATACAGCATTGATAAAACTACATTTAGACATTGTCAGCTAAATAGGAACAACTAATAGAATTGGAATGATAAATCAGATTATCATGTGCACTTGTATACTAGAATAGAAGTCAAAGAAACAAACAAACCCAAATGACTCTTTGTGTCACGAACAGACTGAAAGACGTACGAATGTAGGGATATTTACCAATCAGTACAACAATCCATATTCTCGCCATAGTGCAGACCATGCACATGGTTCGGGGTTCGATCTCCGGCCGGCGCACTCCTTTACCTCGCTAAGCCAGAACTAAAGGCTGGTGAAGAGTAAAGGTTGGGCATGAGGCTAGCAACCCCATCCTATAAAAATAAACACTGCTACAGAAACTTCAAGCTTGTAGCTTGAAGCCCTATGTTCCACTGGGAACGTGAAGGAATAAAAAAATTTAGGTTAAAGGTTTCTTATCGTAGAGGCGATTATGCTTTTTGTAATCTTTACTCGTGTTCTATTTGAGAGTAAATGCTCAACTTCGTTTCACCCATTTTTAATTAATTAACGCGAATTGCTTATCATCCTGTGAACAATCTATAGAAAATTGTGAACTAAGTGAAAGTAGTAAAGTTTCTGACTTCAGCATTGTAACCCAGGTTCTTATTTTCAAGTGAACATGGATATCTTCACGACTGAGGATACAGTTTTCTGTTGAGTACAGACATTCAATGAGCTTGGGTTCAGGGCTTCTTGTCTATTGTAACCTAATGTCTGCTCCCGAAAAAAAGTTGTTTTTCGAGGGAGACGTCCTTTGATTGAGCTAAACTTTCATGAGTTTGTCTAAAGATTTGTATACTCCCTTTCGTGGAACAGTAATATAGTGAACCTATCTCGTTAGTGGATCAGTTTTTTCTCTTGATATTTGAACCTTAAGTTTTTTGTGACTGAATATAATTTCTGACAATGCGAACTGGCAATAACCACTTAAATTTAAAGTATTTAAGTTAACCTTATGTTTACCGTTAATAGTCTGTATTGCACCGGAATGTTTGGTCTCCGTTGACATATAGGTTCTTAGTACAGACACTTCGACGATGTCTGAGGATTGACATGATGTCAACTGAGACTAAACGTTTCGATCCAAAGTAACCAATTAACGGGGAATGCAAAATTAACTTAAACAAATGGCAACTGATAACCATTGCACAACAGGTGGTTCTTATGTCCCAAATGACCTCGTATATTCTCCTTTGGCATTTGAAATTATGGGTGTTAGGTTCGAGTCTCAGTGGGACAACTTCACTTAGTGAGTTGACGAGTCTCAAATAAGGCGGACTGTGCACCCTGGATTCCACTGCCCATCACCGATCAACCAAAAAACATTTAAGAAGTTTTGTTGATGGTAATGAGTAGAACAAGCCTTTTAAGGGTAGATACAATGTTTATTAGGAGAAAAACTACAATGGACATTGATAAAATAATAAATTTTTCATTTATTGCATTATTCGCAAACATTATCAAGTATTCTGTCCTGCGGATGTTTTGTTCTTCATTGTCTGTCCCTTATTAGGTTCTCTTTATAATCCCTACTCTATCCTGTGTTTCTTCTATGGAAGCTCTTCTAGTTACATATAAGTTTTTTTTCAACAGACGTACTATATGCCATTTATGCCTATTATTATAACCAGCACTACAGTAGTTTTAAAGTGTCTGCCGTAAAAATTACCATACTAACTTATCAAACAAAGCTGTCAGGGAAATGAGTTAAATCTGAGAGCAAGTGACTATCTTGGATCAATAGATTTGTAAAAATTATTTACTTGAGTTACAGATGGCTAGTTTGTGGTCATCACTGAAAATATAAGTATCCATAACAACCAAAACACTACATCGTGAATTATGTAACTAGTTAATACGGATTCCATTATGGGTAAATTTTGTTTTGATAAAGTCTCACAGTGTTATACAGTAATGTTTACTGATGACGTTTTGAGCACAATTTATTGTTCATAATCATATCATAATACGGATTTGAATATTATGTAGATTGAGATTCATTTGAGAAATATATTTCGATAACTATTGCATGGAGTCTTTCTTTCAACTGTTGAAAGTAGAGAGAATTAATAACAGTGTTATTTACATACATTATTTACTCTAAAGTGTCCGTTTCACTGACATGTTCTTTTCATTTTTTTTTTCATTACTTTTTCATTATAGATTGGTTGTATTCGTATTCTTTTGAAAACAAAACCGAATTCTGATCCACTTCTTAAATTGGTCGATCGTTTACCCTCTCAAGTACCTGGTGCTACGATTGGAGTGAAACAGTCTTTTGATAATACTTTGAAGGCATCAGATTCAGGTAGGTTTTTCTCCATGTTACTTTAAAAAAAAATTCATTTTAACTACAAAAATGCAGTTTGTCACATTTTTGTGATGTATATATTTCGTAGTTTCAAGTCTCACACAGTATTATATGCATAATAAACCGAAGTAACAAAAATTAGGTCGTTCTGTACAGTACCTAAGTGATTTAATCATCTGTTTAAGCCCCTAAGAAGTAGACTTGAAGTAGGTAGAGATTACGAATAGTACATGAGAAATTTCCGTATAACTTGCCAAGTTATCATGCTTCACAGAACAAGAGAAAAAAGTGAGTAATGTCAAGTCAGTTCTTGTATATTCTTCAAAGACTTGGCGTATCACCAAAAGCATTTTCAACAGTCTACTGAAGACTTTTATCAACAGTTGCCTTCGCTCCATATTGAAAGCATTGTCAGTAAGGAGCTCTGGGAACGAACTAACCAAGAATTTAATGCTCAACACATATGCTGAGGAAAATGGAGATGGATTAGATGCACACTGAGGAGACCGTTAAGTGAGGTCACGCATCAGGCCCTCAAGTGGAAGTCGATTGCAGACAACGAGTTGGGCATGTAACGGTCACATGAAGAGGATCACAGCTTGCGGGTAGTCGTGGAGCCAGCCAAAGAGGACCGCAGAGAACAAGGTCAAATAGTGATCTACTGTTGAACCCCTGTGTTCCCCTCGGAACACAAGGAAATAATAACCAATAATAAAGTAATCTAAAGAAACCTTTTTAACCGTGGAAAAGAAAAAGTAGATCAGAGAGTTCGGTGGTGGGATGGCACCTTTTGGATAACGATAGACATACAGAGTTGTTGCGCCTGCAGCCTCAATTTCACTTGTATTACGGTTACTTACTAAGTACACAAACGGATTTACTTATTTGAACTTTGAGTAGTGGTGATTCAAAGCAGAAAGTACACACTACTATAAACAAAACTTAATGGTGCCTTAGCCACATAATAAGAAATACATATTCTGACTACTGAATATATGAAAAAATGTGTAAACTGAAACTTACATTGCAAGTAAACAACGATCGGGAGAACTTCTAAACAAAGTTAATGTCGAGATCTAGAGATGGAATACTAATGGATAACGCAAATCAAAAACATTATATGTCAGACTCTGCGTCGATAATTCAGTTGTAGAATATTTGCCAACCACCCATGTAGTCTGAGGTTTGATCCTCTGCCGCAAACGCCCTCTTAAATCTCTCTTACTTTTTTTCCTGTCTTACTACCGGATAGTAAAGTAGGTGAGGTTTAGGCATGAGTCGGTTGGAAATCAAACCCGAACTTCCTACGTGGTTGGCGATCACCTTGTCACTTGACTACCAACGCATTCTTGATGGAGGTAGGTTACGAACCCACGTCCTTTCAAGCAAATCATTACTACCTCAATGAGTCAAGGATGAATTGCCGGCGATGACGGCCTCATCAATTTGCATTTGACCTCAGCCCCTTTTGTGAAACTAGTTACACAGCCCGTGTTCATTGGGCTTTATCTATTCCCCCGCGTAAACATGTACCGATATGATTGGTTGAGAAGGTAACTAGCACAGTGTCATCTCACTTGGTGGATGGATAGTGGGCATTAAGTTAAACCACAACGGGTGTTTTTAGTAATTTACCAGAATCCTAGTTACCTATCAGGAGAAATTCGGTCACTTCGATCGGTAGCTAAAGTTGTAGTAATCAATACCAGAAGGCTAATTACTTTGTTTACCTCGGCTCGCAGTAAGGTCAATATAACCTCAATAAAGATTCATAATTAACACATTAAATTCCTGTCTCGTTTTTTTCTCGCTTCTCTTGGTTTACTGACAAGCATTTATTGCAGACGTTCACAGTTTCATAAGCTTTCTTATTTAGTCTATTACCGTTAGTTATTTGCTTAGGTTTACGTAATCCTTTTCACATTCAATATTGTATGCATACAATCCTTTTCTTTCTAGCATATAAAATTCTAATCGTTCGCTATAATCATCACTCTGTTTATACCACATTATTATTATTATTTTACTGTGATCTTTATTTGTCATCTTTTGAAATTACTTGCAGTAAGCTGCATTTGTGTTGTTCATACTTTCTCCGATACTACTACTGATTACAATTCACTTCTTGAAACTTATAATTCTATTGATCGTAAATCCACAAACACACTATTGAATTATTTAATGTCATATTCTTATCGATCATACATTTTTATAAGTAGTTAAACGATAATCAAAGCTAGCAGACTATTATTCTATCTTATGTGTGTGTGTGTGTGGCTATTAGTCTGGTAAATGAAAAATCTAACACAGATAATTAAGCACTACACGCTTGTTCCATTCTAATTTGGGAATCTTCAGCAGTAAGTCCTCACGACCCTATCGAAGATCGAACCTAGGAGCTTCAGGTCACGAGGCCGAGAACGTTGACCACTCAGCTATTTGGGCTGGAATCCACTTGTCTCGTCTTAATTGAGTTACTGTTTTCATATTTCTAGCGCGTATCAGTATTTTTGATGTGAATTGTTGTAAATTATTACCAATATAAGATGGAAGAAAAAATCAGGTTATGTAATCATTCTTTCTAGAGTAATCATAATAATCCTATTCTGTATGTATTACAATGGGTTTTTATGGATATTGAAATGGTAGAAGACGAAAGACTTGGTAAAGGAATGTTTGTTTGGAAGTTGGTATCTCTGCATAGCCAGATCATGTATATCTTATCTCCAACGTACCATTTGCACAGATCTTCGTGTTGTGGTACTTCTGAACCTAGTCTTGTGTTTCTTTGTGTTCCTTTCATGTCTCCCATGTATCTCCACAAATCTGTATCATCATTTGCCTTCTCTGAAATCAAATGTACTTCCTTGCTATTTAATGATGTTTTTATGCCGATGAACGTCCGTTTACATACTACTGATAAATCTTATCAGTAGCACTCGCCACAATATGGCATCAAAATCACTGTCCAGTGGTCGGCAGTAGAATATCTGTCTGTCACTAAATAATATCCTTGGTCATTTCAAATGATACATGTGACACGGTTCGGGGTTGTAAATTCACATATTTCTCTCGATTACTACATTTCTCTATATGAATTGAAAAGTGTGCTTTACTAAGGTAAAACTGAACATTCTTTTCTCTTAAATTTTTATTACTGCTTAGACTGTTGCTTTTATATGTTGGGTGATGATTGATGGGGTTTTTAAACTGATTAATATTCATTCCACTCGTTCTTAGTGTAGTCTATGGTTTTCGGATTAATGTATGTACGTTGGGTAACGTGAGCAAATAATGTAGTAACAGCCTACACTATAAATATTCTTATATTTCAATGAAATGATCTATTCATTAGTTTGGTTTAAAAGTTGTAAAACTTTGTCATCTATTGTTGGCAGCGAAGCAGTTACACCTCCAAATAGATCAAGACACCTAGTCCCTATTTAAAGAAGAAATAACGAAACGAGTATCTGAAGTCGACCGCAAGATTCCTCCTGAGGAAATTCGGCACAGTATACACTTAGCTATAGACACAGTTGTAAAGGATGTTAATAAGCTGAAGCCGAAAGTTAGTAAGAGCCAGCGGATTTTTACTAATTCATCTGAACTGATTAAGGCAAGAAAACTGATTCCAGTGAGCTCCGAATATGATGAGGAGCGAAAGCTGCTCAAACGCAAACTAACAAGAAGTCTTCGCAACGACCGTGAACAGTAGTGGGCGACAATATCGAAAAAGATGGAAAAGGTATCAGCTTTAGGTAACATCAGACAGCTGTTTAGACTTCTCAGGGAAACAGGTGGTAAAGAGCAAACGATAATGGAAACAATCTCTGAGGTAAATGGCACCATAATTAGCTCACAGGATAGACGACTAGAGCGTTGGAAAGAACACTTTGATGAGCAATTTAATTGGCCTACAGCCACGGTCAACCTACTGAGCATGCAACGCCTGTCTGAATGGGATATAGACACAAGTCCTCCGTCCCTAACTGAGGTTACTAAGGCTGTCACTAGTCTGAAACGAGGCAAAGCAGCAGGACCTGACAGAATGGCTCCAGAGGTGCTTAAGGACGGTGGGGACAGTTTACTGTCTGCGTTAACTAAGGTGTTAGGTAGCGTCTTCAGATCAGAGGAAATCGCGTCGGGTTGGTGTAAGTCATTGATTATTCCGATATACAAGAAGAGAGACAAGTTTTCTTGTGATAATCACAGGGGAATAGCGTGAACAATATAGCATCTAAAGTTCTGGGCTCAATAATCATGCGTACACTAAGCGGTCCACGAGAGAACTAGACAGATTTCAGACCAGGAAGAAGGCATATTATTCATATCTTCACCTTTCGACAGATTCTAGAACATAGACACACTTAGCGTGTGTGTCCAACAATCATCATATTCCGTGACCTGAAAGCGGAATTCGATCCCGTCGACCGAGAAGTACTATGACGATGTCTGGCTGTGAAGGGAGTGCCGAGAAAATACACTGCACTGACCAAGGCACTCTACTCACACTCTTGCAGTCAGTCAGCCATGTGAGAGCCTACGAAGAGTTGTTATCTGTGGTGATAACAACTAGAAGTGTCCGTCGGATGTGATGCCTACTGTCCCAATTTCTGTTCAATCTCATCAGAGATGTACTAGTGGAGTTAACTCTAGCTGACTTCAGCGACTCAGGGATTGACTTGTTACCACCAGGGAATAATCTTGACGTAGAATGTGCAGACGATATAGTCCTTCTAGGTGAAAACGCTGACAAAATCTACCAGAGTCCTCTGAACACCTTAAACATGAGATTTTCTCCTAGTAGAATGGAATATGATTCCATCGGACTGGACTACATCGACTCCTAGCTTAAGGGTAGACAGGAGTGAAGTGGTAGAGTGTGTCGACCACTTCACTTCACTTGCATCATCCAACGCCAGCGGGTTGATCGCTGACGAAATATCAGCACGGAGACAGAAGGCTCGTTTGACATATGCCAACTTATTCCATCTCGGATGTAGAGGTGATATCCGGTTGGCTATCGACCAAAGGGTGTGCGTACTGCTCAGCAGTCCGCTCCGTCCTCCTTTATGGCTGTAAGGCATGGTTATTGGAAGTGAAAGACATGAAAAAGCCGGCTACGTGTCTTTTATAGTAGGTGTGTGCGTCCTATCTCCCATGTTAATTGGTATAACAAGGTGAGTAATATTGATGTTAGGCTTCGGTCGAGTACTAGGTAAGGAGGGGAAGTCAGTTGACGAGGTTATGAAGTTACATCGACGGAGATGGTTAGGACATGTGTTAAGCATGCCTAGCCGTCGCCTTTCTCAACAGTCAATGTTAGCCGACACAGGATATAGGATCAGGTTGGAAAAGGGGTGGTGGTGGTCAAATTAAAACATGGCTTTATCAATCAATGAAATCCACAACAGTTAGTTTAAGCCAACCAGCCACATAGGGAGGTGTAGACTTCCTGGTTGGGGTCTTCGGAGTGGTAAGAACTAATGGAGGCTTGAGGCAATTGGTGATATGGCCCAAACTCATCGTTCTCAATGACTAGTGCAGATGCATCCACTCCTTGTGATTTATAATTTTCAATAGAAATCTACTTGTTTTCTATATTACTATTCTCTTTGCCTCATATGTCTGTGTATTATCTCCCTTTCGAATCTTGCTTTGTGTGGTAAAAGGAGGGAGGGTGTAGCAACTCAAACTGGTGCGCATCAATGCGAAGTGCTATGTTGAAACCAATCAGTCAGTTTTCATTTATTCATCCGTCTTGCTTCTACTACGAAATAATGATTACATATGTATGTATGTGTGTATATATTTCAGATGTGAATACAATATCTGCTGTGTTGGTTGATATATCAGAAAATAATGTAGCTAAAACAATAGCTCGTGAAATTAGTCGATCAAATAACAAGGCACCATCATCATTATCACCACAAAGACAACGTAGTCATTCATTGAATCGTCTATTCAGCATGAAGCATAAATCTGTTAGTCATGCTGAAGAAATACATACACTGAATAATAATGTCGCTGTTACTGTTGCTCCTGTTGCTGCTGCTACTGTTACTACTACTCCTACTACTAGTGGACAAAGTTCTATCCATCGAAGAAAAGATATGCGGTCTAATAACAGCGAGAATTCAGAAATTGTTTATTTATTCGATTTAAATTCTACATATCATGATAATAGTAGTCATAATGACCATGATAGTTTACTTCGTGACGCTGCAATGAATAGAAAATGGAGATTTGTGGTTAACGCGAATAAAAATGATCATGATCATGAAAAATTGAATAATTCTGTTGTCGAAGCGACTTGTTCATATAATGGTGATAGTGTTCCAATAAATCACAATTATTCAAATGTAATTATAAAAAGTCAACTGAATGGCATTAGTCCTGGTGATTGTAGTTTCGAGGGTGCTTGTGCTGGCGGTAGTGGTAGTGTGATCAGTGGCACAGATGAATCGATGAGTAGATCAAGCTGTGAACATCATCATCATTCCATCGATGAAAGTCATACAACAGCAAAGGTCACGTAAGTTATTCTTTTATTATTATGTAAATATTTTAAACACAAACATGGTACATTGTGGGCACTAGGAGATTTGCCTTACAAATAAAACCGAGATGATGCCCGGGCGCCTATACCGAGGCCGTTGGTTATCTTTTAATGGACCACTTCGGAGCCTTCGACTCAAAGTCCGATCCATAAGACAGTACAGCTACATTCCCATTGTTTCTGGTGGCTAAAAGAGGTCCATACGCCATCCGATTTGTTTGGATTATGGCGCCTATATACACCATAAGTTTGCAATAGGAGTTTTTCAGCTCCCCTAGGTAGACGTGGATGTCTTCCAGTCCGGTTGTAAGCGCCAGACGTTCGAATTCTACCTTTCACTTTTGTGAGGAACACACACAGTATATGGAGGCGGTGAATAAGGCTTACTTGGCAGAAGCTATGAACGCGTGGCGACATGAGAGTATTTCAAGAGGAAGAGAGGACAATTCTGTTCTTATAAAGTGCAAAATAAGAATTAAAAAAGCTATTGGAAAATCTGTCTTTGCATTTCATCTTGTGAATGAAATGAAGTGACCAATTGTACAACTGCCTTCGTTGCATACTTAAAATCAGATGGTCACAAAGGAGCACAGACCTATCGTTCGACAAATATGCTGATGGACATGGAGATCGATTGAACAAAACTGCCTAGCGATTTCATGCTCCAGACCGTCGAGCGGAACCCGAGCTGGCGTTGGCCCGAGGGTTACATGTAGAGGATCAAGTGAGGAAGAAATGAAAACTTATGGGCGATTGTATAACCAGTTGAAAAAAGATTGAATAGGACCAAGTAAAATGGAGATATGGTGTTGAAGCCCTATATTCCACTGGAACCAAAGGGAATAGTAATAACAATAATAACATGCTCTGGATGAAAAACTTCGACCGGAACAGGCTGGATTCAGGAGAAACAAGTCATGCATTGATCAGATCGCCACATTACGGATCATCATTGAACAAAGCCTGGAATGGCAGTCACCTCTCTATCTCAACTTCATCGACTTTGAAAAGGCCTCTGACAGCGTCGATCGAGAGGTGATTTGGAAACTACTTCGCTACTACGGGGTGCCACCGACAATAATACATCTCATCCAACAGCTATACGACAATGCTGCATGCCAAGTAATCCACAACGGGAAACTTACGAAACCCTTCAAAGTGAGGACAGGAGTAAGACAAGCTGGCTGCCTATTATCGCCAATGATTTTCCTGATTGCAGTAGACTGGATAATGCGACAAACAGCGGGCAATGAGGAGACAGGCATAAAATGGACACACACAAAAAACTTGGAGGATCTGGACTTCGCCGATAATATATGTCTGATTTCCCACAAACTGGAAGATATGCAGGCGAAAAGTAACAAGTTAGCAGAAGAAGCATCCAGAGAAGATAGGCCTTCAGGTGAACATAGAGAAAACAGAGGTAATGAAGATTCCTGGACAAGAACAACAACAGACAACGATCAGCATAAATGGAAGGAACCTGAAAGAAACAACCTCCTTCACCTACCTACCTGGGAAGCATCGTTTCAACTACAGGCGGAACTGACGAGGATATCAAAGGAAGGATTGGGAAAGCAAGACAAGCTTTCACTACTCTCAAGTCTGTGTGGAGGTCAACAGCACTCAACATCAAAAATAAGATCGGGATTTTCAACTCCAATGTGAAGTCAGTGCTACTATACGGATCAGAGACTTGACGCGTCATAAAGAGCATCTCAAACAAACTACAGACCTTCATTAACAGTTGTCTTCGCTCAATACTCAAGATCAGATGGCCAGAAAAGATCAGCAACGGAGATCTCTTGCGATGAGCGGACCAACCAGGAACCGATTGTGAAACAAATAGGCAGGAAGAAATGGAGATGGATTGGCTGGCCATACTCTGAGGAAACCATCAAGTGACATCACTAGACAAGCCATTGCTCGAGTGGAACCCGAAGGGGAAGTGGCGAGTTGGTCGTCAGTGCAAGGGTGACTTGGAGGAGGTCATGTGAAGAGGAGATGAAAGCGTGTGGGCAGACTTAGAGCCAGGTGAAGACTCTAGCAGAGAACCGAACGCATTGGAGACGCACGGCTGAAGCCCTATGTTCTTTTAGGAATTAAAGAAACAATAATAATATGCTAATAATTGTACCTGGTGACTAATTTTGAATCATGTCGTGTATACCAAGCGTCTTCTTCATAAAAAGTGATATTAAATGTTTGAAAGCACTTAATCTCATGTGTTTTATTTGGCGTAAATCATTCCTTTTGCTAACCTAATGTATGCGTTGAAACTGTCAAACGTCACAGCAACACAAGAACATTAAAGACCAGAAAGGAAATAATATTTTAGCCAACATGAAGTTACAATAAAGTACAATAAAGATAAGTTAAAATTACAGAACTCTGAATGGGATAAATAAATAGTCAATGACGTTTGTGAATTACTTGCCTTTTGCGGAAGCCTTCTACCACACAGTTCAGACAAACAACCAAAGTCTTCATCAAGTATTGGGATGTCTTTTTTTGAATAGCCTATAATTTCCCTTCAGAATTGTTCCTGTGTAGTGTACCCTATTGTGACGAATGAGTACTACACCCCTATGCAAGTTTACAGTTTCTCTGTACTCCTAACCTTAATTTGTTTCGCTGTATCGTTTTATCACGCTTGAGCAACACTTTGGAGAAATACGATCCGAGATCTATAACTTCTATATCTTCAGTTTTTATGTATTAAAACTGTGGGATATTATCGATTGAGTGGTATCTGAAGCTATAACAAGAAAGGTTTCTATTCATACATACATACATACATAATTTTGATCCCATTTGCTGTTAAATACTATTAATTGTTAGTGAAGTTTTACGATATACTATTTACTTTTATGATTGTTCTTCTGTTGTTCATGAAGCTATTTCTATCAGAGTTCATTTTTGTAATATTAGGATCACGCTAATTTCTTCATCGTTTTCCATTTTGATCTTTTAAACTGATTATTATTTTTTTTAAAAATTTTAGTGCTAGCAGTGAACAACATAGTGTTTTTGAATCTCCGTGTCCTGCATTGGTAAACACCACCGGTGGCTTAAACAATGACAGTCATTCAAAGAATGACTTTTCACAAGATCATTTTCTAACTAGTCAAAGGTCTAGTGACGAAACTACTTCTCAAAACTCTGATCCCAGTGGATGTACCAGTTTAGCTAGTAGTGCTAATGCTTTTGGGCGACAACATCTTGAAACAGCAACATCTGTCAGTGAATCATTACACAATAAAAATCTAGATGGCATACAATTGAATCAAGGCTTTTCTCACTTTACTTCAGCTTCTGGTCCTTCAATCAATTCCTCTTCACATATTTCTTCATCTTCACCGCCAACTTCTCCAAAACAAGATTTCTGTGATTCACTGAGTGGAAATATCAATGATCGTACTACACAATATGTGGCAAGTAGCTCAATGTCTCGAGGGATTGAAAAGCGTACTAGATTTTCCATTTCAGTCCTGCCTAGTAACTCAGGTAACGTATTTCCCTTTAATACTATATACTTGTCTCATAGTTTTTATTTCTTGACATTACCTATTACTATGGCAAGGAGATTGCTCATGGTGAAGTTTCTGTAGCAGGTTTGTTTACAGGGTGGGGTTGCTGGCCTCACGCCTGAGTTTCGTCTTCGGGTACCTGAAATGGAAGAAAGGTTAGTGTTGCGTGACCGCAGAGCCCAGGGGACATCTGCTTGAGGCCGGTCACACGCGGCCTGGTGTGTCTCAGTAGTGTACTTATCACTTCTGCCCTGTGACACGGCAGCAGAAAGCGCGGTCGTTGTTAATCCGGGCCGCGGCCGATCCGGCATGATATTTCTTGGATTTGTTGGGTTCATGGGTTTGGATTGATGAATGATGGCGACTGAGTCCAGCCCCCACTGATACCGTCGCCAATGTATCAGTAGGTTGTGAGGTTTGAAAAATTTCGTTGGCGTCCGCTGCTACTGTCAACGGAGCTACTCAAGGAGCGGTGTGACGACCCAAGTTATCTTCTACTGATACCGTCGCCACAGTCATACCAGTAGAAGTCCGGTTAAGCTGCCGGTCAGCCTCGGGATCAAGCAAAAAAAATGGAGAAAACCAGCAGAACATCAAAAATTCCATAATTTCGCAACGGTAAAGCCTACAGGGACGAGACAGGTACCAATCGATTCGTCTTGTTGAGAGAAATCCAATGGTATATAAATTAGAGGGTAAAAGCTATTCCTAAGAAAAATAATCGAATTTTTCTTCCTAGCAGTCTCTGCCCCTCTACTGCCCTATGGTTGGTAATGCCAACTATGGCACTTCTATCTTATTCGTAAATAGCCTGTAGGTCCGATGATTATTCCATTTTGGCGTTGTTCCTCTTGAAATTCAGTGGGAGTTCATTTACTGTAGGGGAGAATATTACACTACGCTATATTTGAGTTCATAGTTAGATATTTGCATAGAAGTAGTCTATTATTTCGACACTTCTTAAATAACTGTTAAGTGGTTAGGGCAATCGACTCGAAGCTTTGGTCTTAAGTTCTTTGCTAGTTGCTACCTATCAGTAAGGCATATCTACAGCCTCAAAGGGACTGATGCCTCCTCTGAGATTTGAACCCATGTCACCCAGTATTGGAGTCAGAGACGTTACCACTGAGCTCACGATTGACCTTCTGTAGGACCGTGATACTCACATTGATTACTGTGAATGTGGCTCATTTGCTTAAACACTCAACTTTCAGCTAATGAGTCCTCGATTCAAATCCCGCACCACCTACTTCAGCTTGGGCAACTGACTGGTGTCACACTGTAAGTATAGCTCATACCCTGGAATACGATAAATCTCTTCTGATTGGTCACTAGAGACTAACCAATGAGTTTACCTAATTAACTGTTGAAAGCTGCAGCTTATTTATTTTGTCTTTGGACTGACTGGTAATGAGGATAATAGGTGTGAAAGTGTCTACTCTAGTCTTTGTTTGGATATTTCAGAAGTGTCAATAATAACAGTAGGTGTCATAGGTGCTTTCATATAGCCTAGTTAGCAAATGTGTATTTAGTCAATATCCTGTGTATTATTAAGTGTAATTGTTGAGAAACTATTCATGTGTACTTCAGATAAGTGTCTATTGTTATTTATATACTATATATATTTCCTAATACGCAGATATTTTCATCATTTAAGTATCGCTGCATTATGTTACCGATGTTGTCTGATTTAATAGTATATAATGCGATTCTCCTAGTAGTACAACCGCTGCACAATTACTGTTCTGTGCTGGTTGGATGACCAACAAATGTCAAGATCTTATCTCCAGTCGGTGGCACAGAAGTTAGGACGCTCGCTGACCATGCACATGGTCCAGGGTTCGATCCCCGGCCGATGCACACCTGATATCAATGGTCGGCCTTCTAAATATGGGCTACGGATATCACATGCTGAAAATTCCATACTTGTACCAAAATACTGAGTGGAATCAAGCTATAATAAAAGTAAACAGAATGGTGTCTGGACTAATCTGGCAGTAATTTTTCACTTTTTCGAGTTAAATTAATAGATGTCATCACTTGTGTCTCTGATGTGTACTGCAGTAACATTGTCATCCTACAGACAGTGTTTATTTTATTGTAACCGCGTTCGCTAGAAATGGTTGGAAATATTCATTAGTTTAAGCTTGGTTTTCATTGTATCTCCACATGCGACTCCTTTTGTTTTCATTATTGAGGTTCCCAATGGAACATAGGACTTCAAGCTTTTATAAGCTTTGAAGTTACAACAGTGGTGATGTTCTTATTAGGGTTGCTAACTTTACCCAACCTTCACTTTTTTTAGAGTTAACCATCGGTAAGTAAACTAGTCGGAGTTTAGAAGTGAGTCGGGGCCGGGGGGGGGGAGAATCGAACACCGATCATAAGGCTGGTTAGCTAACATTCTGCCATTAAAGCCATCGACACACATGTTATTCGTTTACTAATGTCTAACACTATTCTGATTACTATAATTTTTTGCACCAATCGATCTAACAAAATATCAACATATTAAGTCTGTTACAACTAGATTTGCGAAATACGCCATCGAAAAGTACGAGCCAGAAATTTATTTAGGCGTCTGGTAGATACTATGAGCAAATTAATACCAAGTATATGATGATACAAAGAATATCTATCATAGATTGGTAATTACCTTCCAAAATGTATCAGTCTTTCCGTTTACATTTCACATGAGCACTTTGATTTGAAACTAGACTTCTATTATACAGTTAAAATAAGTAAGGGGTTAACACGCTCTGCCACTTCACTCCTGCCTATCCTTAAGCTAGGAGTCAATGTAGTCCAGTCCGATAGCATCATATTCCATTCTACTAGGAGAAAATCGCATGCCAAACATTCAAGGCGTTCAGAAGACTCAGAATTCTGTCCGCTTCTTCACCTAGAAGAACTATGTCACCTGCATATTCTATATCACCAAGATTATTCCCTGGTGGTAACAAGTCAATCCGTGAGTTGAGGAAGTCAGCAGTTAGGGTTAATTCCAATTGTACATCTATGATGAGATTGAAGAGAAATGGAGACAGCCTCCCCCTGACGGACACCACCGGTTATCACAACTACAGATGACAACTCTCCGTAGGCTCTCACGTGGCTGACTGACTGCATGAGTGTGAGTAGAGTGCCTTGATCAGTGAGATGTATTTTTTCGGCATTCCCTTTATAGCTAAGCATCGCCATAGTACCTCTCGGTTGACGGAATCGAATTCCGCCTTTAGGTCAAGAAATACGACAATTGTTGGACACTGACGGTAAGTGTGTCTATGTTCCGGAATGTGTTAGAGTTGAATATATGGTCAATACATCCTCTTCTTGTTCTAAGACTTGTCTGGTTCCCTCGTCGTTATCTACCCCGAGCCCCACTTAGTGTACGCATGATTAGTGAGCTTAGAACTTTAGATGCCATAGTAGTGCAGCCAAACCCCTGTGATAGTCACTGGAAGACTTGTCTCCCTTCATGTATATCGGGGTAATCAACGACTTACACCAGTCTCACGGGAATAATAAACACGGATGAATATGCATATGGCAACCTGAAGTAATCCTGTTACTAAGAGCTTTTAAAGTTTAAGATGTACCTGTTTACTGTTAATAGTTTTATCGTATATTAATGGTTTAGATGAAACATCAAATATTTGATATATGGATATCAAATTTATCAACCACTACTTTATCAAAGGTCAGGTGGAGCTGTGGTTCATCGATTTCGGTGCTCGACTTCCAACCATTGAGTCATGGGTTCAAACCTGGCTTCATTTCCAGAGGTTTAGTCAGCCAAACAGTGCCACAAGCCACCACACAATAAGTGTGGCTCTTTGTCGACTGCGTGGAATTGCAAGTGTTGATATAAGATATTTGTTATGCGAGACCGTGAAGATTGTTCATCGGGTAGATATTAAGTGACTTATTATCATACCATCTGCATATAACATTATCTGAATTTTCTCTTACCCTTTACAGAAGTACGAGAATTTGGAAATGCTACATTTACACCCAATCGTTCGTTCCTAATGCAATCTAAAGTGCCGCAAACAAGATATAGTAATAGTGAACCCACTGCTTCATCATCAGTTGTCAGATGTAGTTCAGTTGATTTAAGTCAATCTGATTTAATCAACCGTTTAGATCGTTCATCAAATGAAACAACAAGTAAATGTGATCCTGTTGAAAAATCTCATTTAGGCTTTGTTTCTGAGATACCTGTATCGAGTACTCTTAAGCATAATAATAAAAAGACAGCAGTTCAACTTCGTTGTTCGTCTCTTACATCTTTATGTGGAACCACTAGCAATACTTCATTGCCAATACATCGTCTACATCGACACTCGAGGAAGCTTGGTGCAAGCACTTCGAATCAGGATATTGAAGGTCCAGGTAAGTTCCTAGAACTCATATGTTTAGCTGTATACGTAAAATGACCGTTTTTAAAGGGAGCATTTTGCTGTCACTGTTTTTGGGAATCCTTTGACTTTACACCATTTCCATATGTCAGGTAGTGTATGTTTTGATTCACTGTTGATCGGTAGTTATTTGACAAACAATTTGCTCCAAACGTCATCAAGAAGGACAATGGCTTGTCGCTTTCTGAAATATTGTCCTTTTCACCGACTGTCATCGTTTAACTGATTTTCGTTAGGACACATTCGATCTGTTGGACTTTTAATGTATTTCTATTATCATACAACTGCTTGCCTATGAATACTTCAGTTCCTCTCGCCAGCACGTCATTATTCAAAATTGTATTCCTCTGTATTCATGAGAAGTCATGTTATATAAATTCAGGATACCGTAAAAGTGAGGATAAAACTTTGTAAATTAGAGGAAAGATGGAGTCATGACTACAATTGGGATGTCTTACTTTCAGAGCCACGAATTATTCATAATCTTGTTTATGATTTTATAGCTGACTGACTGGTTGCAACATAGAACCTTGCACAAAAGTGCAGTATTCCAAGTGACCACACTCCATTTAACACGTAAAGGAAGATTAAACAGAATGTTGCTTTGACCACCACTAACTTTTTCTTTCCCAACCTGATCCATTTTATGTCAGCTAACACTGACCGTCGAGGAAGGCGATGGCTACGATAGCATGAGTGACGCATGTCCTAGCTATGTCAATTGACATAGCTTCACAAAGTCGTCAATTGACTTCCTCTCCTTACCTAGCACTCAACCGAAGCCTAACCTCAATATTGCTCACCTTGTTATACCACTTCACACGGGAGATAGAATACAGACACCTGTAGTCAAAGACAGACAGCCTTTTCCTGTCTTCTATTTTCAGTGGCCATGTCTCACTCACAGCCATAAAGGGGGACAGAGGGAACTAATGCGCAGTACACGTTCTTTGATCGATAGCCGGATATCACATTTACTCCATAGGTGGCGTAAACTGGCAAGTGCGACACGAACCTTCTGTAGCCGCGCTGAGATTTAGTCAACAATCAGCCTGTTGGGGCTGGCGCATATAATTTTTATGTGGTCGCTGTATGGCCTTTATTTTCAAATGTATATCGAGAGTTCAGGTAGATATTGCGTTATAATCTTGCAACCATCAGTTTAATTGGACACGCTGTTGATAGCTTGTTTGATTTATATCAATCTACAAACAGAGGAAGACTGGAGGATGCTCAGTGTATCAAATTGTAATCCCTTATGAGTTGTTTTTGGTTAAATAAGTGTTTGTGATGTCGTATAAAATGGTGGTATTCATAATCAGTTCTATGATGACCACCACCAAGGACACAGTGATAGATAAATTTAGCCATGAAAGATAAGGTAATCTATTTAAAAGAGATTTTTGTAGTGTTGCTGAACAACAAGAATATGCAACGTGCAAGATGCATCCAATCAACTTTCCTAACATTCCACTTAGTTTAGTACCAAAGTTTGCTGTTACCATTAATCAATACAATACTTTCTTAATTTGACCACGAAATACGCTACTGAAATATATTCACAGTACATAGTAGTATATATTCTTCAAAATAATATATAATTTCATATTTAGATAAAATAATTGTAGCTAGTCTTCTAGGGTAGCAAAATTGCGTTTTTAATGTATGATACTTTCAATTTAGTCAAGTCAAAATAAAAGCTTTTCTTAGATGAAAGGAACTGAAGTGATTGTACTTTTCAAAGTGCTTAAACAACATTCAATCGATATTTCCGTTTTAATTTACCTATAATTCTTCGGCCTCTCAACAAGTGCTTGTAAATGTACAAATGTAGTGTGAAGTGAGCGGTTTATATATTTGTCTACATTTGAATTAGTTAGTTTAATGAGTATTTTGTGTTTGCCGCATATTGTTAAAATCATTCTGACGTCGGGAAAAGTTTCTGTTTCTTACGTTTCCTTTCTGACACCGTTTTAAACTGCTCATGAAATACTTTGTTTCCTGTATTTTGTTAAGTGAAGAAATTTAGTTGTTTTTTTTTACGGCGGTTACCGGCATAGATGTCACTGTCTTCCGTTTCCCTTATTCAATCGTGAATTTTCGCTCACTACTTTCACAGTGTAACACTCTTGCTTTATTGCAAAACATCTTGGCCTTAATTGGTGAGAGAGTGAGAACTATTCTTTTTCTTCTTGAAGTATGGGATAGTCTATTTGCCGCTCCAATAAATTAACTTTCTCATTCTGTCTTCATTTTGTACTAAGCACTAGAATAGGAAACTCGTTATTACGTACGTAAGTTATTGTAAACCTGATGTTAAGTTGGGCTATGATAAGTTGTTCAAATATCTGAAATGCATGTCGCGTCGTTGGCACAGTGGTTAGGACTCTCGCTGACCATGTACATGGTCCGAGGTTCGAGCCCCTGCCGGTGCACACGCGATATCTATGGTCGGCCTGCAAAATTTGGGCTACCGATATCCATGCTGAAAATGCCATACTTGTACTGAAAATACGGTGTGGCATCAAGCTGTAACCAAAATAAAATAAAATATTTGTTGTTAGCACACTTGCAATAATATATACTCTTTTCCTCTTGTGTGCGTCGGTGGTACAGCGTAGAATGCTTACTAACCGCCCATGTGGTTTAGGGTTCCATCCCCGGTTGCCAAAGCACTCTTAAATCTCTCTTAGCCGACAGTAAATCCGCTAAAGAGGAGATGTTGGGTGTGAGGCTAGCAAATCTACCCTGTAAATATAAAAGACCCTCTGCCACTGAAACTTCAAAAGTCAAGCGTGAAGTCCCATGTTCCACTCGGAACACAAAGGAGTTAGAATAAGACGGAGGATTTCATCATAAGCTGACATTAGTTAGAGAACCACTGGAAAACCTGGAAGTACTGGTCAGCTGTTTCGTCCTAGTTTGGGACTCTTCATCAGTACGCACCCACCGGGGTTCGAACCCAGAATAACCCTAGAATAACTTTTCGGCCTCCGCATCACTAGTGTTGTATCATTTTTCTCTGTACTTTATCTGTTGTATTAAAACTTTTGAATTTTTCATTCATTCACTGACTGACTGACTGGTTTCATCGTAGGACTTTGCACCGATGTGCAGCAGTTTGAGTTGCCACACTTCATTTAGCACACAAAGCAAGCGAAGAAAGTAAAAAGTAAATCCAAAACACAAACAGTAAACAGAGATGTGAGGCAAAAAGAATAGTAATATCGAAGAACCACATAGTTTTATTGGTTACTATAAGTCACAAGGAGCGGATCCATCTGCACTAGCCATTGAGAACGATGAGTTTAAGCCATATCACCAAATATCTCCAGCCTTCATTAATTTTTACCTTCTCGATGACCCCAACCAGTCAGGAAGTCTACATCTCCCTATGTGGCTGGCTGACTGGCTTAAACTAACTGTTGTGGATTTCATTGACTGATGAGACCATGTTTTGGTTTGACCATCACTAGCTTTCTCTTTTCCAACCTGATCCATCCTATGTCAGCTAACACTGACCGTCGAGGAAGGCGATGGCTATGTCAATTGATATAGCTTCACAACCTCGTCGATTGACTTCCCCTCCTTTCCTAGTAATCGACCGAAACCTAACATCCATATTGCTCATCTTGTTATACCACTTCGCACGGGAGATGGAATGCAAACACCTATAATCAAAGAGAGACAACCTTTTCATGTTTTCTGCCTTCAGTGGCCATGTCTCGCTCACAGCCATAAAAGAGGATGGAGTTGACTGTTGAGCAGTATGCACTCCCTTTTGGTCAATATATATTTTATAAAAGTACTTATTACTTGGTCGTATATTATGCTATTGTTTTATTTCTTCCTTGTAAAATAGGTACTTCTAGCTTCTCTGTGGATAGTGCATCAAATGATAGCGATAGTGATAGTGGATTGATAGGAGCTGCAACGTCACAGCATAGTACTGCTTCATCTTCATGTCATTTTAACGCATCCTTTTTACATTCATTTCAAAGTTCATCACATGATACAGCTGATGTTAGAGAAGTTGATGAACAATCCAGTTTGTTAACATGTTCATCATGTGGTGTACATCTAGGTGAAGATGTTATCCCTGATCCAATTCCAGAAAATTCAGAATCACAAGATGGTACTCATGATATTGGTAGTGATCAAATCGGTACACAAGTTGATGAACAATCTAGTTATCCAAGAGATGAAGAAGATGCACTGTCTGATTTACCACTATCATCAGCAAATATATCTGGTCGTGTAACACCTTTATCATTAACAAGTACAACATCTCGTGGTGGTCAATTAACTCATTCCAGTTTTCATGGAACTGAAAACAATTATCGTACTTCAGGAATGTACTCTCAGTCTGGTTTAATCTTACCTACTGGAACAACTTTACCAGCAAATGTAGCTCATCTAGCAAGATGTGGTGTTGGTGGTGTTGGTGGTGGTGGTGGGGGTAGTGGTCCAGTCGATTTTCCTTCAACACTTTTTCAACGACATTGTACACCAGATGTTACAGAAAAATTTAATAAATTCGATTTACCTCCGCCTCGATTAACAGAAAGTGAGATATTTGAATTTTTATATCATTACAGTATATACGTTTTGCTTATTTAATAGAAAACAAACTAATCGCAGTTTAAAAAAAGTGATTTAACAGGATGGATCACGAGGTGACATCAGTAGAGAAGCATTGGAAAACCTGGGAGTACTGGACAGCTGGTTCGTTCTAGCTTGGGACCCTTCAGCGGTACTCACCCATTAGGGTTCGAACCCAGGCGAGCTCGTAGACCATTCAGCCACTGCGACCCGACGCAATGGCCCATGAATTTCAACTTCTACCAATTCGTGATATATATTTAGCGCAACCAGCTTGTATCACACGCGAGTGGCTGTCATCCTGTTTGACTTGGGGAATCTCGCCGGTTACAAATTAACTGTCCAGTACTCCTTGGTTTTCCAATGGTTCTCTAACTGATGATAGCTCGTGATCAATCATGTAAACAATCAAATCCCTGCAAATCAGCACTTGAAAATAATTTTACTACGGAGCAGTTGTTATAAACGGTTATAGTTAATTAATTGTGATATTGAATTGCAGCCTATATTATGCACCTATTTTTGACTTTTAAGTTCAATTTGAATGGCTTGAAAGTTAGATATTAGCTAAAATTTACTTAAACGGCTTGATGTGAGGGTGGTAATGTTGTACAGTGGTTATGGCGTGAGATCCTCAGTCTTGTACTCACTGATTTGAAGTGATCCTATTACCGATTTCAATAAGTGAAATTTATCTTCCAACTGTTCTATCAAGTTCGCGATGCATGTGCAATTTACATGGTTTCGAGGTAAAATTTCATCGCAGTTTCCTACTCTCAATATGTGTTATCTGGTTTATACCATAAATGGCAATCGACAAAACAGGCATAAATTCATGATAATAATAATAATAATAAAGCTTTATCTCAGACATTATGCGAACATATGGCACAAAACTTTTCAGCGTATTTAGTTCCAAAATACTTTTTTCTTCATACAGGACTTACATGTAAAGTAATAATTTGAAGTATATCTTCAATTCGTTGAAAAATTGCACAAGATTTACTCGGAAACAAGTGAAATCAGCGCACAAGTTCATGTATAGGTCATTTGATATAACTGGACGATTAAAACAATCATAAATCCAGATGAAATTAAGCATTTTAATGGAAAGTAATTTCGCTAGCTCAGTGATTTAAGTAGACCGCCTTAAGCTATTCTTTTCCTTTTATTCAACCTTCATAGAGCAACAATGAGTCGGTGGCATGGCGGTTAGGACGCTCGCCAACCCATGCACATGGTCCGGGGTTCGATCTCCGGCCGGCGCACTCCTTTACCTCTCTGAGCCAGAAATAATGCTGGTGAAGAGGAAAGGTTGGGCATGAGGCTAGCGACACCATCCTGTAAAATAAACACTTCTACAGAAACTTCAAGCCACTAGCTTGAAGCCCAATGTTCCACTGAGGAACGTGAAGGAAAAAAGAGCAACAATGGTCTCGCAGCAAATAGTACGACTTTACCACATACTACTGATTGATGGACATGAGTAGTAGGATAACACATCAACCAGTCAAACTGGGTACACGGCTGATGAACTCATCCCCAAACGGGTGAGATGGCCGTCTGGTGTTTTTATATCACTCCTATCTGGCTAGGAAGCACTACTGGTTGGTGTAAGTGGTATGTAACAACTACTCATCAGTTTATCAGTAGCACCTTGCATTTATGTCCCATTCTTATTCAACTCTGAGGTTTATTGTCTTATATTTAAAAAGGAAAGTAAAGTGAAACTGCACGTTGTACAAGTCGTACAGAATGATGCATTAATTCTACAGCTTCTGTATCAGTAATATTCAAAGCGGCACTTGGGGTTTCTGGTGATGAAGAAAATGTATTCGTTAAAATGACATCACATCCTGCTTGTAAAAAGCTTGAATTGTATAAAATAATCAAAAGAAAAGTTAAGTAGATGCACATCATTTCATAATTAATTGTTAGTTTTTAAATTAATGTCAAAACAAGTGATTCAGCGAAGAAACTCTTTCCAACGAATTTATCAAATAGTCCTGCTACTGTTGAAGAAGAGTTAAATCTTTTGAGAAAAACTCTAATAAAAAATGGATTTCCACCACGTTTTATAAACAAGAATATTCAGTCAAAACCTATGAAATGTGACTTATCATCCGTAACCAAGAAAATATCATACATGAGCTTGGAATTCAAAGGTGATTTAGCTTCCGATATCATCAAAACAAAGATCTCACAGTCTCTGAAAAGGAAACTCGCTACAGCATCGTTGAGAATAGTGTCTTTCAGTCAACCATTATTGTTCAATAACCTAAAGGACAAAATCCCTCAGTTGACCAACTCTATGGGCGTTTATCAGTTCACCTGCTTGTGTGGAGCTAGTTATATCGATCGTTCGACTCGAACTTTGTCCAAGGAGGTTCAAGAATACTATCCTGCATGGATGCGACTAGGTTGAAGTGGAGCAATAAGAATCGCGATCACTGAACATCTGGTCGACAGTGATCACCTTATCTCTACAGCCTCTGCCTTTAAAGTCATCTACAAGGCAAAAAGTAATTTGCCCAAATCGCTACATACCCAACTCATCGGTATTGCTGAAGCTTTGTCTATCGAAACAGAAAAACCAGATCTATGTATACAGAAAAAGTCCGTTCAGCCCCTCCAACTTCCGTGGTCTTAGTGCCTTTATGCTAAAGTATGGTAGTCCCTAATCATATTTTGGCTCTACCAATTTTTTCGTTTTGTTTATTCATTTTGTATACTCTTCCTATATTACGTCAGTTGTTACTATTCCTATTCTCACTTTGGACTGTTTACTGTATTATTTCACTCGTTCCCTTTTGTCATTCCAAATCAATTCTGTTTTGCAACTTTAAATTCTATGTTATCAAATTTCACACAATCTTACGTAACGTTTTTATTTTATTCTATTTGAAACAATTAGTTGCCTTTATGAATTTAGACAAAGCAACAAGAAGACGTAATTTGTCCGAATCGTGTAATGTATTTGCGCAACACATTTCTAACAATCTAATCACACACGGATTTGTCATAGGAATATATATGTGGAATTAATAAAGAGCAAAGAGGCAAGAAAATATATTTAGGTTAAGTTAAAAAGACATATTGAAGATCAAAATAACAATGGAGATCACCAAACCAAATAACAGAGGCAAAAGTGCAACGACAGAATACAAGAGTCAGGCAACAGATCGTTTATTGAGAAAATCAACAAATATTTATAGATTTTTATGTACATTATTATTCGTTATTACTAGCAGAGAAATAGAGTCTTCTGAGTGTTTGTTTTCTCGCTGAAAGTTAATCTGTCATCTCTTTGTGGCCGTTTCTTTGATGGTCAGACCATATATCTGCGATTCGTATCCGCCCACACAAAGTCTGCTGTGATTGTTTGTTGAGTTAGTCTTTGTTCTTGTCGTTTTCTCATGACCAAGATATGGGACGTAAACATTGATGTAAATTACTGTCTACCAATTTTGGCTAGCAGACAGCTCTCACCACAATAGTACATCTGCTGTGGTATCAAAACAAAGTTTACCAAGGAAGGTTTAATATGATTACGATGTCTAAACATCAGTTTTATGTCCTGTCTCTATAATATGTTTCTCAATAGAGGAGCTAGGTCTCATGTTCTCACCGTTAATGGGTTCTGGGGATTCTATTTGCTTCTGGAGCTATTTAGGAATATGAATACATTGCACATAGAAAATCCCAATGCAATTAATCTGAATAGAAATCCATCATCATCCATGGCAAAGCACTTACTAATGTCAGGTCACAAAATCAATATTAATGACTGATTCACAATTATTTCACATAACCCTTATTCAAGGTTATTAAAGGTGATGGGAGTACTTTGGATAAATCACATACATCCTATGTGCTCAAAATACTATAGATTTCAACCATCGCCTACCATGTACTGTTTGACCTATTTAAATATGGTTGGTCATTAGTATGTACTTTTCTAATGAACTGTCGTCAAGATTTGACAGAATAGTTCTAAAATATTTGGGCGCCGAGTGAAGAAGTTCGGACCAGATTGCCGAACGAAACGTTGGAATTACTCATTTCAATCTCGCTGAGATTTTACAAATATTTTTTACAAATGTCTACTTCTCACTCGGTGCCCAAATATTTTAGAACTATTCTGTCAAATCTTGACGACAGTTCATTTGAATTATTTTGCAATCGAATTAAATTAACAAAGAAACTGTGTAATTGGCACAATCATCGTATTTTCACTCTCCGTTGTCTGCAACAGAATGCATATCCTAAATCCGTAGCTGTCGAGTCACCTGACAACTCCAATAGGTCGAATAAAGTAGCTCAATCTTCAGAAAGAAGACAAAGCAATAAGTCCGACAGGGTGCTTCTACTAAACTCTAATCCCAAACACCATAATTTTGAAAATACGTCTAACCATAACATTCTAGATACTAACAGTTTGAACAGATATGAAGGCGTGATGCTAGCTGATGCATAGGAAATCCTTATTAATAAATAAAAAATGGATATGTATCACTAATTATTAATATTTGGTCAAAATTCTCGACTGTCCATATCTTCTTATGGAGACCTTAAAAAATTTCTTACAACTGTTTACCCACACACATATACACACTTTGTTTAAAGTGTTTAACAAAGGTAGACCAATATTTGTAAGTCCGAGGTGAAATTTTGATTATTATACTTGTTGATACTTGTTGAATGACTCATGATTGGACAAATTTTCAAAAACAAGTGATGTTCCTTTTTATATATAAACCTCTGTTATGTTAATTTCGATTAATTTCCCTGGACTTCATGTTGCGTTTCTTGTGTTCCTTTCGCGTCTCCCATGTATCTCCGCAACTCTGTATCATTTTCCTTCTCTGAAATCAAATGTATCTCCCAGCTATTTGATGTTTTTATGCCGTGAACGTCCCTTTACATACTACTGATAAATCCTGTCAGTAGCACTCGTCACAATAGTATCGCATTCGCAATCAATTCAACTGTCTTTTCCTATCTTGGTTATAATTTATCATTGAAGTGTGCACTATGGACAAGGATATGCACAGTGGTTGACTGGAATTAGTTTGATATTTGTAATCAATCTACACAAATGTAGGACCAAGGCCTCCTACCAGATGACTTGTACCTTTCAGTTCTAGTAACTTTGCTCTCCAGTCATTATTAACATATGCGGTGGATTCTAAAGCTGTTTCCCTCTTTGGTAGAATGATATTTAAGTTATCTGTAAATTTAATATCACAATTTTATCTCACTACATTGGGCATCCATGGGTGGTGATATGAAGATCGGGTGGGGAGAAGCTGAGAGCCTATGCGTAATCGTGGAGCCGGCTAAATAGGACTGTAGAGGACAGGATGAGATGCAGACGTGCTGTTGAACCTTAGATAGCTTCGGTTTATTCTGGAGAGTCTTTATATAATGTACAGAATTTCCAGTGGAGTTTATTGCGTGATGTCTTTTCTTTGTCCAGGATCTTCAAATACACGATTCGATTGATAGTAGATCGTGTGACACAGTTCTGTCTGACCTGAAGTACAAACCAATTCATTATGATATTTTTCTTTGTCTCCCTCGAGAAATCCACAATATTTGGTTAAAAGCCAATTATAAAAAGTTCAGGAGCACATTTTGTAACCCAAAGGCATAATTCAGAAACAGTTATCTCATGTATTGAAATACACTGCCAACCACAATTATGCTTTCTGTCAAGTTTAGTGGAAATTTACGAAACAGCAAGTCTGTAAATATTCTAAATACCCGCGAGAGTAAATAACACCATTAGATGTCGTATTATGATAGATTAAAACAAACTGAAGAAGATATATTTATGCGCATTTTAAGGACGGAGGCTTTTGATAGCCCAAGTTTTAAACAAGCCGGCTATGTTTCGCTCATAACCTAAGGGGATAGTAATAATTGCTCTACACCTTGTATATAGTTGTCTTAATAAACTTATTTAGGTTGTCGCGAGCTGAACAAAATGAACTGAGACATAACGAGGTGGAATGAATTTTGAAACCTGGATGTAACTGGCCGAAAGCCTTTTGTGTAAGTCCATCATTTTCACTCTAAAATAACTTAGCTAAGCTGCAAAGAGATTAGGCGTCAGAAAGACGTTAATCGATTGATGCTAATATTTGAATATAGTTGTTGGCGCATTAAATTTGTTTTTTCATTCAGTTGAATTCTTGGCAACGATAGTTTTTTTCGTACCTACGATGTGAATAATTTACAAATAACGTTGGTTATGTAATAAAAAATAGTAAAATAAAAAACAACTTTCCTTTGAAATTTTTAAGAATCAGTATATTGATTCTTTGTGTAGGAGATAGAAAAGAATGCACAATATGGGAGATTTTGGTGTATGGGTGAAATATCTTCATACAAAGTTGTTTCTTTTTTGAAAAGTAAACTCTTTCATTGTAAATTGAATAATCATTGTGATTCAAAGATAAATAAATGGAATGGTTATTTCAAGTTTGGTCACGGATTGATATCAGTTGGAGAATCATTGAAAACCAGGGAGTACTGGAGAGTCATTTTGTCTTAGTTTTGGACTCTTCATCAGTACGCACCCTGCGAGATTCGAACCAGGGACTTCCCGGTTACAAGGTAGGCTAGTAGACCTTCTAGTCACTGTGACGTGATTCAGTGATCCATGGAATCCAACCTGTACGATCTCGTGGTTTTAGCACCACCACCAGTCACTGTCATTGGCGCGTATTTGTTCTCATACCCGACCGTGTGGACCCCACTGGTCACGATTTTTCACTAGAACTCCAGGCAACTTCGTCCTGCAGCCAGTCACTAGCGAGTCTGGGTCCGAGTCCCAGTGGGTACTTACTGATGAAAAACCCTAAACTAAGATGGAACAGCTGTTCAGTACTCTCCGGTTTTCAATGATTCTTCAACTGATATCAATCTGTGTTCAGACTTAAAATCCCCGCTGAGTAACTCTTGAAATGGTTCTTATTTAACAAGATATTGATTTTTCTCAAGTGGGAAAAATAAATGGATTAATAACCACTTGGATCAGGTATGAAAATTGACAGTCAGTGATTATTTCGCAAATATGTGTTCACCATTTTGATGCTCGTCAATAGCATTGGTTAGTGGTTGAGCTATGTCTCGAATTTACGGAGGTCAGAATTCATGGGTCATTGAATTCCGGCTCAAATTACTGAATAGTCAACGACTCTGACCTCATAGCCTGAAAGTTCCGAGTTCAATCCCTGGCGTAGTTGCGGGTGAGACAAACTGTATGATAGGTCTTACTTTTCTCCGATTCTGTAAATCTTTGTGGTTTGTGGTGGAATGTTCACTGACATTGATCTAAATTCTCTCAATACCCATTGGCTGAAGTATAATCGCTTGTTTTTACCGTCTTGAAAATTCGAACAACTGTTTTTTACTCTTATTTTATATTTATTCTGTTTTATTTAATATCTTATTTCTGTTTCTATAGATTTTTAAGTACGGTGCGTTGAATGTATTCACTTTGGCTTACACCAATCCCTGCCTATTTCTATATCTTTGTATGTTCATCTCAGTTACCTGGATAAATTTTTCCATAGACTACCTGTAAGAGCTGTTGATCAGCCTTAACTAGGTAGAATGAAATTTGAATCCTAGGCCCACTGGTTTAAGGGTCTTGTGCTTAGGTCAATGAGCCACACCTAAAGGTGGATACAGGTGACCTTAAAGTGAACTTTTGCTTGGACTAAGCAGTTTGACTAAATAGTTTACCCAGAAGAATGTGTAAATGAATAGTGTAAAATGCGCATACACAGTGATCGTTTGACCTAGCTAGTATTAATACGTGTAATTATTTCTTGCATCAGAAGTAAATGAAAATTATGTGTTATTTACAAGTTAAAATTGTCTCCAATATACTGTTTCTTTTGATAACTAACTCTAAAGGTCTCGTTTATCTCTGCTGTACAGTCAGTTTCACTCTGAAATATGTGTGCATAACTAGTGGTTGTGTGTATTTATCTGAATCACTCAATCATCTGAGGTAACTGTAGTGGGGGGGGGTACCTGCGCTTTCTTCAGATTGAGATGAAGTCTGTTTGATTTTTGCGTTGTCCGTCTGGTGAAATCTATATTGCCCTGTGTAAATCCTTTTGCCTGCACACTACAAGAAGACTTCGGGGATGATTTATGTCTAATATCACAGAAACTCGACGATTGACAGGCGAGAACTAACTAGTCGGCAGAAGAATCAGTGCAGACAGGACTTCAAGTGAACATGGGGAAGATATTGCTTATGAAGATAACTAACCAACAATAACAAGCAGCAATTAGCAGGCTTGCACCAACAGATGCCTTCGCTCTATACCGAAGATCAGATGGCTGGCCTACCTGAAAGGATAGACAATAAGAAACTCCTGCAGTGCAATAGACCGACCAAGGACATATCGATCAAAGAAGTATGCAAATGGAAACGGAGGTGGATTAGATACTCTGTGGAGACAGCTAGGTGACATCACACGCAAAGTTAGCCCCTCGAATAGAACCCATATGGGAAATGATGAGTCGGGCCTAGGTCCAAAGGTAACAATAGGGAGAACATGTGTGTGGAGGGAATGAACAGCCGTAGAGGCAGGTTAAAAAAATTGCAAAAAAACGGAGTGAAATGACTATGCTGCTGAAAGCCTATTTTCCACTCAAAACCCAAGGAAATAATGACATTATAATAATAAAAGCTGTGGTGGCATAGGCGTAATTAAAATCAGAAAATAATTTCAAATAGGTGGATGGAAACCCGTCTTTTATGTATGCAGTTGAATTTTATTTCTAATAATATATCATGTTCTGATCAGTTGGTATTTACTGTACTTACTGTTTTTATGATTGATGATTTTTTAATCGACTTATTAGTCTGGTTCTTATTAAATATTATATACGTTATTTGTGTGTTTAGATGAAACTCGATCTACTGTCAGTGATACATGGTCTACAGATGTACTTCCATCGGATACAGAATATGCTGATCTTGGCCAAGAATTTTCTGGTTCTCAGGCTAATTTAACTCCAGAAATAATGAGTAGACGTCTGTCTAATCGCACTTCACCACGTGTCTCACATCGACATACACATCGTCATCATCATAGGAGAACAGCACCTGTATCAGAGTCATTAACTCCTGAAACTACAGACAGTAGTAGTTTAAGGCCGCTACCTGATGTTTCTTCAGAATCAAATGGTGGAGAAATGCAACAACATTTACCGTCTGAATCACCCTTGGAGGGGATGACAGTTAATGAAGAAGGTGAAAGTGGGACGGACAATGCTGAAGTGAACAATTCTGGTCATCTTGAAGGAGATGCTGTAAATTCTAAAAGAAATCATCAATGTCAGGTATTTCATTGTTACAATGTTTAATTTTGTTGGCAATTCATATATATATATATTGATGTAGTTGTGTTCTCTTAGCTAGATAGTTAATTTGCGAAGCTTTCATCACCTCTACTAGGTGACATCTTCAGCGCATACTTCAATTTGAAGTGAGCTTTTCGATTTCTCCACGAGTTTATTAATCATCACTCCTGTTGATCTTGGACGTGATTGGTTGCTTTTGTTTGTTTTCACACCTTCTAGGCTACTTGTATTGGAACTGATTGTTTCTTTGACTTGAACTTTGACCCTTTGTGTGTGAAGTTTCTTTCTTATCGGTTGATAAATTTTGTCTATCTCGATGTGTCTATTGATTGATGATTCACTGGAATACCAGGCTTCTAAAAATTCTCTAGCATTCTTGTTGTTTCCTCTGTCTAATATTTGAACATTGTCCCAGTCGAATTGATGTCCGTGGTTGTCTGTATGTGGTGATATGAAGGAGTGGATGTCATGTCTTTTGACGGCCAGTTTATTTTCATGGATACGAAGACGAAGAGGACGTCCACTTTGGCCAATGTAGTGTTTTTCGCAGTTGTTATAATTAATTTGTAGATGATTTTGGTTTTATCTTCATTGTTGAGTCTTTTGGTTGACATAGAACTGAGTGAAGTGATTTTGTTGGTTTGTGTGCGACGTCAATTCCTAAAGGTTTGAAGAGTCTCGCAGTGATTTCTGAAATGTCCTTTATATATGGTAGGGTAATTTTCTTTGTGCTTTTCTTGGGGGCTTTTGGCTTTATAGGCTGGCTTGGGGATATATGTCCTCTGATGAAATTCCGTGGATATCCATTCTTTTGGAAAACGTCCATGAGATATCTTTCATCAATTTTTCTTAAGGTGGGAGTGCTGCAATGAGTTCTGGCCCTCTTAAATAGTGTTTGTATGCAATTCCTTTTGTGTGTTATTGGATTGTTGCTGTTGTAATTCAGTATTTGGTCCATGTGAGTTGATTTTCTATAAACTTGGGTTTCTAATTCCCCTGTAGTTGTTCACTTGACTAAGACGTCCAAAAATGGGATTTTGTTCTCGGATTCCTCTTCTCTTGTGAATTTGATGTCGTTGAAGACGTTGTTTATTAAGTTGTGAGTTTTATCTAACTCGTTTCTTTTGATTATTACAAATGTGTCGTCTACGTAACGTATCCAAATTTTTGGTTTGATCTTTGGTAGGATTATGTTTTCGAGCCTTTGTATCACTGCTTCTGCAATCAAACCTGATATTGGTGATCCCATGGGTGTTCCTTTGACTTGTTCATATATTTGGCCGTTGAATTGGAAGTACGTTGCTGGGAATAGGTTTATGCATTCCATCCAGCTTGTGTGTTGCATTTTTGATTGTTGTGGGAGGTGTTCGTCGTTACTAAGTAATTAGAATTCCATTTGGTCAACCAATTAACACAATTTAAATAGAATTTTTATGCAACCAAACAAAGTTGTAAAATAGTAGTGCAAATTTATTATGGGCTGAGGTTTGAATCCATTACGCAAATGTCAATTGCTTCATTCTTCCCCATAAAAGGTTTTTATCGTATCGTCGTTAATATTCCCATTTTTTTCTTATTCCTTTGCCCTCCTAGCGGAGCATAAGGCTTCAAGCTTTGAGGTTTTAGTAATAGTGTAACAACAGAAGACAAGGGACAGGAAACAGATCGTTTATTAAGGAAATCAACACATATTTATATATTTTCATGTACATTATTATAGATTATTGTAAACAAACAAACAGTCTTCTGATTGGTTGTTTCTCACTGAAAGTTAATCTCGCATATCTTTGTGGCTGTTTTTTGAATGTCAAATCATCTATATGCTAACTGTATCCGCCTACGCAAAGTCTGCTGTGGTTGGTTGTTGAATCAGTCTTTGTTCATATTTTCTCACGACAAATCTTGAGAACGTAAACATTGACGTAAATTACTGTCTACCAATTTGGCTAGTAGACAGCTCTCACCACAATAGTGTAATTGCTGCAGTGGCTTTTGTATAATGCGCTTTTGTAATCCATCTTTGAACGATGCATTCATTAGTTGCACGTTTGATGCTCAGACTTCAGTTTCGGTGGTTTTATTGAATGTAGGCTGTATTTGATGCTGATTATGCGTCGGTAGCACAGTGGTTAGGACTCTCGCCGACCATACACATGGTTCGGGGTTCGATCCCCTGCCGAAGCACACCCGATATCTATGGTCGGCCTGCAAAATTTGGGCTACCGATATCCATTCTGAAAATTCCATACTTGTACTGAAAATACGGTGTGGCATCAAGCTGTAATCAAAAATATTAAATTGTCAGCGTGGCGGTAGCTAAAGTTTATCTCATCATTTCACAATGTAATGTATTTTTAAGATCGTAAGTCAATGGCGTAACGGGTCTATGTTATTATTTCCATCTTCATGGAAGCTGGCTATTGTTCAATCATTTCGATACACAGTCAACATTGTGTGTGCTGTTGTCTGAAATACACATTAAAAATTTTTTTCGTTGGACTCTATTATTATTATTCCCTTGCGTTCCAAGTGGAATATAGGGCTTCAACAACACGTCTCCACTTTGTTCTGTTTTCTGTCATTCTCTTCAGCTGGGTCCACGATTGACCAAACTCTCTCATCTCTTCCTCACACGATCTCCTCCATGTCTTCCTCACACTGACGACCCACTCGTTGCTTCCCATTGAGATTCCACTTGAGCTATGCATTGCGCGCGATGTCATTCGACGGCCTCCTCAGCGGCGTATGCTCGATCCATCTCCATTTTCTCCTACATATTTGTTGAGCGATCAGCTTTTGGTTGGTTTGTTCCCAGCCAGAGTTTCTTGTTACTTATTCTCTCTGGCCTGTCATTTGATCTCCAGTATAGAGCCAGCGAAGGCAGCTACTCATAAAAGTGTGCAACCTATTGGAAATCCTTTTCTTGACACGCAGTGCAAGTTTTTGACCCGTAAAGAAGAACCGACTTCACATTGGTGTTGGAAATCCGAATCATGTTCCTTATGCCGACTGAGTGCAGAAGATTTCCAAACTGGTTTCAGATTGATGAAGGCGTATCTTGCCTTTCCGATTCTGGTTGGCTGGCTTTGACATCTTCGTCCATTCCGTCTGTAGTTGAAACGATGCTTCCCAGACAAGTAAATGAGGCAACCTTTGTTAAATCTCTCCCGTTGATGGTGATTAGTTCTGGTTGTAGTTGTTACGGTCCGTTGGTTATCTTCATCACCTCCGTCTTCTCTATGTTCCCCTGAAGTCCTGTTTTCTCTGCCTCTTCAACCAGTTTGTCGGTTTTCGCTTACAAGTCTTCGAGTTAGGACTCTAGGTAGTAACTAATGTCATGTCGACTGCCTCCAACCATCTAGTAACAGTTTAATAGTCTTGAGGAAGATTTTCCAACCGGTATCTGTATCATGCGTGTATAGATATACTCGGTGTGTTGTTCTATCGGCTGCTGAAAATTACCAGTTAGCCTGTACAAAGTGTTTTTGTTTAAACCCACATCTAGTTTGCGCTAAATACTGACAATAAAGCTGACTTGATCAAACATTTGTTTGTTTCCAACTGGTTAGCTGTGACTACATAAAGCAGATGATGTATATATTGAGGTTGTATGTGTGTGAGGCTCATAGAACTGCTTGCGTAGATCTCCGCATGGTTTTTGAGTGTCATATATTATTCTGTTTTCTTTTCATGATTTATGCTTAGTTTTGTTCTAAAAGTCTAAAGTCAAATGCATTATGAGTACTAAATCTGTAACTAAAACTGCTTTAAATATCCTTCATTAGGATAATTTTGAATCATTACAACCTACGGATTCAAATTCAACGGAGAAAAAGACTTCCTTCTCTCAACCGTCTCCTAATCCGGTAGATTTCTCAGCGGCTACAGATTATCATCCTACACCGTCTACATCACATGCAAAAATTCCACCAGTACAAACTGATAAAGATAAATTTCGAACACTTCAGCCTACAGATGGTCGACGCAGTGTGAATGCTAATCGTTTCCATGGAAGTGCTCATAATTTAAAAGAAAGTTTTTCACGTCTCATGGAAAGATTAGGTATGTATTCTTATTTCATAATTAGCTTTGCTATCTGTTGAAGTTCTCTCTTCATGTCTTGTTTTTAAAGAAGTTTTTAATTCCATCGCTTTGTTTGTAAACTGTTAATCATTCTGAATACTTAAGAATTATTTTAGTAATAATTACAAGCGACTTGGAATTTTGAAGGAAGTTACTGTTAACTGTACCTATGGTGAAGAAGTTTCACTTATGTTACCGTTTTATCCTTAGTCATTTTGTCTATCTGTTTTCGACACAGAACTTTGCAGTGATGTGCAGTAGTTCAAGTAGCCACACTCCATGTAGCACACAAAGCAAGAGAAGAAAGTAGAAGAAATGCAAAATGAAGACAATAGACACAGATTCGATACAGAAGGAATAATAATAACGAAGAACAATATAGTTTGATTGGAAATTATAGGTCACAAGGAGTGGATGCATCTGCGCCATCACTGAGAACGATTTTGAGCCATGTCACCAATTGTTTCCAACCATTAGTTTTTACCGTCCCGAACCAGGAAGTCTAAATCTTCCTACGTGGCTTAGACTAACTGTTGTGGATTTCATTGACTGATAAAGCCGTTTTAATTTGACCACCACCACCACCACCCCTTTTCCAACCTGATCCTATGTCCTGTGTCGGCTAACACTGACTGTCGTGGAAGGTGACGGCTAGACATGCTTAACACATATCCTAACCATCTCAGCCGATGTAACTTCACCCCGTCTATTGATTTCTTCTCCTTAACTGGCACTCGACCGAATCTTAACATCAATATTACTCACCTTGTTATACCAATTAACATGGGAAATAGAACGCACACACCTACTGTGAAAGACACGTAGCCGGTTTTTCCATGTTTTCCATTTTCAGTAACCATGCCTCACAGCCATAAAGGAGGACAGAGCGGACTGCTGAGCAGTACACACACCCTTTGATCGATAGCCAGCCGGATATCACGTCTACATCAGAGATGGAATAAGTTGGCATTGGTCAAACGAGCCTTCTGTATCCGTGCTGAGATTTCGTCAGCGATCAACCCGCTGGCGTGGGCTGATGCAACTTCCCAAATAAATGAATTGGTCAAAACACTCTACCACTTCACTCCTGCCTATCCTTAAGCCAGGAGTCAGTGTAGTCCAATCTTGTGACATCATCTTACATTTGGTGGGAGCAAATCGCATGCCAAACATTCGTAGATTGCAGCTTAAGGTGTTCAGAATACTCTACTAGATTTTGTCAGCGTCTTCACCTAGGAGGAAGGACTATATCATCTACATATTCTAAGTCAACGAGATTATTCCCTGGTAATAAGTCAATTCCTGAGTCTCTGAAGTCACTTAGGGTTAAGTCTTATGTCATTGTTACACATAGACATCCTAAAATGATGAGAAAATTTAATTTTTGTATTTTGTTAAGTAAGGTGGGTAAATCTATCGACGAGGTTGTGAAGCTGCATCGATTTTAATGGCTAGGATACGTATTACTCATGCCCAGTCATCGCCTTTCTTGACGGCTAGTGTTGGCTGATTGATATAGGAAGATTAGGTTAGGAAAGAGCTAGTGGTGGTCAAACCAAAACATGGCATCATACCATGACATTTTTAACATTTAGAAGACAAATGAAAATTTGAGCAAACCATATTCTTTTCGATAATTTCTGCAGTTATATATGTGCACAGAATATTCTAGAATAATCGTCATTCACAATATTGGTATTTTAAAAAAATATTTTATCGATTTGTTAAGATCAATGAAATTACAGTTCAAGAAAGATGCATAAGTTATAGATAATCATAAAAATGTAATAGTAAATAGAATGTCAAATAAAATTAGGGAAATTTCTACAACAAATTAAGGATCATTGAAACCTTGATGGCCATGGTAAGGAAAGTGTCTGAACTAATTTCTTTTGGATACATAAGTTAGGCTTCTTAATGTAGATCTCAACAGCCTCAGTAATGTGTAATAGCAGAACTCTTGAGGTAAAGTTAAGATTAGTTGGTATGCGGTAGATGACTTTGAAGGTCTTGTTTACATCAATTTTGTGTTCTTTATCTACGATATAAAAAAGTATAGATCTATGAATGAACCTTGTTTGTCCCTTACTTAACCAACCGCCATGTAGGATGGTGTTAAGAAATCCGATGATGAACACGCCTAATTGTACGTTCCACGTAACTGACTCCATAGAAGCAGTCAAATTCGTAGGTACACATAGAAGAGGTGAAATTAGTTAGTTTATCTTCCTCTGCTGAACGCGAAATAGTGGTGGTTTTGAAGAGACAGCATACTTCAGCGGCATTGCATTCTCTTTCTACCGCATTCCTTAGGCATTGTGTTAATATCTTTCTGATGTTAACGCTGAGGAACTGAAGTTTTAAGAACAAGGCCCTCTTGAAATTATTTGTACTTTGGCCTGATTTGACTTTTGATTCATATTCTTATCGACGAATTTTTCTGGGTAACTGTTCTCACTCAGCCACTGACGTATCTTCCTTATTCATCAATGTACCACTTATAGAAACAGTAGACTTTGTATACGAAGAACTTATCAGACAAAACATTAATGTTGGTATTCCTATATCTTTTATGAAAGAGCTTCTCTTGAAATGCATAATCAATGTTCACTTCTTATTTACTAAGGAACTATACAATCAGATTGATAGTGTGGCAATTGGGTCACCATTAGGGCCAATTCTAGCCAACATTTTCCTTGCGAAACTAGAGAAAATTGGCATTTTTGAAAGATGTAATTGATGAACTAGAATTCTACTGTCAGTTACATGGAGTTAAAGCAAGTAACATCCTTAACAAATTTAACAATGTGCATGCAGCTGTAAATTTTACCATCGAGAAAGAAAAAAAACTCCAGTATTTCGTTCCTAGGCGTCTCTATGAGTAGAAAAGAGGACAGTACGATAAGAAGTGTAGATAAAAAAGCTACAGCAACTGGTCAGTATACTCATCTTTTCAGTTCCGTACTTTCAAAACACAATTTCAGTCTAATAAAGTGCTTGGTCTACAGAGCAACGTGTGTATACTGCATAAAATTCCAAAACTTCGATTTTAACTGTTCATATTATTATGAGTATAAACTAAATCAATTATTATTTAAAAGCCAATCGGAACGGAGAATATTCTTTTCAATAATTTCTCCTCTCGATATTCTTACATATAATAATAATATTTATTGTTGTTACAATAATGACCAGTTATGTGGCGGATACATTTTTTACGTAGAATAACAGATTTGTAGTTGTAGTGTGACAAAATAAGTAGTAGCATTTGTGTGACAAATGTGCTAGGTTGAAATCGAATACAAAATATTGTGAAATGGGAGACAATGGTGGTTGTGATTAGTCATAATCGATTCGTAGGTTGTGGGGTAGAAAAAATTGACAAGTCGGTTCTTTTTCTTTCATTCTTTCACGTTCCCAGTGGAACATAGAGCTTCAAGCTAGAGACTTGGAGTTTCTGTAGCAGTGTTTATTTTAGCAGGATGGGATTGCTGGCCTCATGCCCAACCTTTCCTCTTTACCAGCTTTATTACTGACTTAGCGAGGTAAAGGAGTGCGTTGGCGGCCGGGGATCGAACCCCGGACCATGTGCATGGTCGGCGAGCGTCCTAACCGCTGTGCCACCGACGCAAGTCGGTTGGAGGTTATAAAAGGTGTCAGGTGAGTGAGTGAGTGACTAGTACAAAGTAGTATGTATTAAAGAGGCGATAGTAGTGAGACTGCAATGAGAAGAGTTCATCATGAAATAACCACTATGTGAATGAAATGAAATAGGCGGAGCTCTATATTGACAAAAGAGATAATATCACTAATAATAATAATAATAATAATAATAATAATAATAATAATAATAATAATAATAATAATTCCGGATTCATTATAATAAAGGTTTTTTGTACTTCTGAATAAATGAAAAACAAAACAATATTGTTTTTATTGACGTTTCGCTATTTAATGCTAATAGCTTTATCAAAATATTATTAAACCAGAGTTTACAAAATCTCAGCTTATATATAATTCCGGATAGTATGAATGGGAAATTCTACTGTATTGAGACCATGTTTGAATAAAGGGTATAAATTACAATGCATAATAACAACAATAATTGGGATAAAAAGCAAAACCAATGAAAAAAAAATCAAAGAGGGATAAGGAGAAGGGGCACTCTTAGTGAGAATAAGAATCATTAATCCAAGTTTATCCACAGTAGGAACAGAGTTTGAACATGTTCTTTTTGGATATAAAGTTCCAGTTTAGTCGATCTTATTACAACAGCTTCAACTATGTTTAGGAGACAACAACTTCGGGATTTGGTATATAACCTTGAAAGCTGTGTTGGCATCGACGTGATGTCCAGTATCGATCAAGTGTGACAGAATCGAGCTTTTTATGCATTTAATTTCCCCCCTTACTAATTGATGAACCAAGCTGCTGAATGTTCTCGAACTCGTAGACGAACCTGCCTAATCGTACACTCTAAATAACTTGAACCACAGGAACAGTTGAATTTACCATAGCTAACAAAAATTCTGACTTGTGTCGGTCGAGTAATGTCTGTTTTTTGCTGGATCCTAAATTGAAATGCCATAGTTCAACTAGAAAGTTAGTTTTTTTAAAAAAAGTCAAACACATTAAAATATACAAATGTTGGTTACAGTTACTTTTAATAATGAACTTCATGACCATTGGGTGTGTGTGTGTGTTTACACCTAAACGAGTTCACGTGTATTTTTTTACACAGTCTATATTCATAAAAAATAGCCTGTTATTGTTATAGTTGAACAATAATTTTACTAGATAAAAATAATGCTAATATTAATACCACATACATATACAATTGTGTTTGTCAATTAATTGTGTATATAGCGTATGTGTTTACTTATGTGTGATATTTGTGTATTATTTGTGTCGTGTTTACTATGCGAATTAGTAGAAATATTATATTAAACTGAAAGTAAACGGCATGTAGCTAAGTTATTCATTTATTAAAAGACCTAGGATTATGAGTATACTTATTTATTATTTGGATACACATTTATTCTAATGTGTATTTGAATAACTTAGCAATATATTATACGGTTTACTTTCAGCTGAATGTCATATGCTATACAGTATTCGTGTGGGTGTGTATTTTTGTGTGAACTTGGTTACTTTACGGCTGTAATTGAAGTCGCATGTAAAAAACCTATAGAGAGAGTTAGTAAAAAGAAATAACGTATCTTGGTCATGAGAAAAAGAACAACTAAAGATAGGTCTCATACCTTATAGTGTTTGAATCGTCTACTCACAAAGTATAATGGCATCTTAGATTGGACATTAGAACGTAATTAACGTCCATGCGTCTTAGTCTTTCGTTTGATGTAGACTGAATTCTATCAGTCAAGTGTGCAGTGCGGTCACGATGCTAGTCGATTCGCCATCATTGGTATACTCGAAATTGTTGTTAGATGGTTGGGGACAATCAGCAGGAAGCCTCGAACCTAGGTTTCGTGTTTGTTAGCACTCGTCAGAAAGGCGTATCTGCAGTCCTATTTCAATTCGTTAGTTGTTGGGGTATATGTTTCGTAGTAAATTAAAATGTTTTTCTAAAAAAATTTTCGGTTACGATAATGTTCATACTTTTATGTAATGGTTTTATTTTCCGTAGACTTTTATATATATATAACCTTCTTTTTTACATTCGCTTGCGTTTCGAGTGGAACACAGAGTTTCAAGCTTTAAAGTTGCAGTACCAATGGTGTTTTGTTTGTCGAAGGGGCCTAGGGTTACTAGCCTTCCTTCTCACCTTCTTTCCTGGGCTTACTGCTGAGTGGTAGAAAAAAGGCGAACTTAAGGATTGTGTCTATCGGGAATCGAAATCGGACCGAGTGATAAGTCGGCGAGCATTCGATCCCCGGCCGACTCGCTCCTTTAACTCACTAAGCCTGTAATAAGACTGGTAAAGAGGGAAGGTTGGACATAAAGGTAGCAACCCCACCCCGCAAAAATAAACATCACTGTTACTGAAACTTCAAAGGTGAAGCTTGAAGCTCTATGTTCCACTGCTAACGTAAAGGAAACAATAATAATATATTTGAATTAGTGATCTACCAGTTCGCCTTTTCTTTGGATTCTTAACAGCGTATTTTATGCAAGAGAGTATCAGAAGACAACATAGTGCTTGCTGTGTGCCAAGTAATATGAAATATAAATCAAATTGGCTCCCCAGGGAATCAACTCTTAACACCTACAAGTACCCCGAATCACGTATATGGTCTGGAGTTCGATTCTCGGCCGGTGCACACCTTTACCCCCATTGGCCGGTTGTAAGCCCCCCACCCTCCATAAAGAGTGGAGGGTGGGCGTGGGGCTAACAACCCCATCCCGTTTAAAACACCACTGCTACTGAAACTTCAAAACTGAAGCTTGAAGCCCTGTGTTCCACTAGGAACTGAAAGGAATAAAAGCACCTCCAAGCATCAGTTCGCTTCATTTTCACTTCATATAGTGTAATGTCTAAAATGACTGAAAGATTTCGATTAGTTTTAAATGGATGCTGGCTAGATTTGCCACCATATCCGGTCAGCTATTCAAAGTGTTTTCTATTTTAGGTGTCACGTACGTACCTTATTCTTCTTCTTAGTCTGAAGATTTCCCCTTGATCCTTAAGTATCTTTGAGATATGAAAGAATGGTCATTTACAGGGTTTCGATTATATTGCCCAATTAAAACCTGTGCAACTTTGTGTACCTTTTTACACAAGAGATTTTCATTGTATTTCCTCTTTAACTGAAAGTATTTTATTTCTTCTCTTTTCAGATATTATGACTAAACGTCAACGGATATCAACAAATCCAAGTTTCGAAAAACAAAATGGAATTTCAGGAGCATGTCACTACAATGATTGTCAGTCTAATCTTGTATGTCGATTGTGTGATGAATGCTACTATGTGTTATGTGTTTTGAAGGATTATTTTGCTACCATATTTGTTTTGTTATGTTGCTGTCTTTCTATATACTTTCTGACTATTTCTAATATCGTGCTGTATACACGAAGTGGCCGTGTGTTTATCATTCGTTGCTGCATTTATGATGTTGCTCTGTGGATTTTCAACTTCCATTCGCTTGTATCCCAAGTGGAACATAGGAATTCAACAGTATATCTCCATTTTATCCTGTTCTCTGAAGTCCTACTTATTTGGCTTAAAAATTTATCACCGGCTTTCATCTCTTCCTCCCACGATCTTCTCAATCGCACCCTTGGCTGCCTAACTCCTCGATTCACATTTGGGTCTCATTCGATTTCCTGCCTGGTGTATGATGCCACTCAACAGTCTTCTCAGCACTTATCCAATTCATCTCCATATCCTTAGGCATATTTGTTGCGCGATGGATACTTGGTTGGTCCGTTGCCTGCCAAAGTTCCTTGTTGCATGTCCTTTTTAGCTCTATGCTTTTCAGTATGGGACAGAGGCATCTGATGATAAATGTCGGCAGTAGCTTGTTGGAAATGCTTATCGTGGCGCACCAAGACTCTGAACTATACAGAAGCACAGACTTGACATTAGTGTTGTTCCTTATGCTGACTTCAGCAGATTTCCAGAGTGATTTCAGAATAATGAATATCTGTCTTGTTTTTCCGATCCTGGTTTTGATATCCTCATCCTTGTCGCCTGTAGCTGAGACGATGCTGCTCAAATAAGTGAAAGAAGTGACCTCGTTGAAATTTCTTTCGTGGGTAGTGTGATTGGTGCTTGTTGTTGTTGATTGGTTATCTTCATCACCTCTGTCTTCTCTATGTTCACTTGAAGTCATGTCTTCTCTGGTTTTTCTGCCAACGTGTTGGTTTTCACCTGTGGATCTTCGAGTGTGGAGAAAGAATGTTAACCTTTTATCATCTTCAAAATTCTGAACATCTTCACTAGTGTTCGTATTAAACTATTCTGTCTCTTTCATACACTTACTTATTCATCATGGATTCCTTCAATTTTCCTATTTTTATTTCTATGGTGTTCTATGGTGAATTGATTCATTTTTGTACAAATCCTTAACTTGATCTGTTCGTCTGCTTATTGACTTCAGATTTTCTTTATGCCACTGCGTTCTGAGTGGAATATAGGGCTTCAAGCTTCAGCTTTGAAGTTTCAGTGGCAGTGGAGTTTATTTCTTACGGAGTGGGGTTGCTAGCCTCACGTATAATCTTTCGCCTTTGCGGGTCTACTACTGTCTATGCTAGGCTTAGGACTGAATCGGTCGGGAGTCGAACCCCGGACCAATATTGTTGTTTGGCGAATATTCTACTAGTGAACCACCGAAGCATTGTATTCACATTATTTTCTCTAATAATGTTATTGAACAAGATAGATAACATACTGTTGAGTTTTCGTCACGCATTCGATTTCTTTATAATATTCTACAAATAGGCAATTTCCAAAGCTCTTTTATCCCAGTAACTACAAATGCTATCCATAATACTTTGACTACTTAGATATGTTTGGTTGTTTCTGATTTTGTTACCCAAAATCATGAACATTTGAAAGGTTGCTTTATAATTGATATGTGTTAATGAATTAATTTTTTTTATGTAGACCGGGTAATACCCTATTAACTGAGCGTAAATCCAATAATGTCTGAAATAGGGGACACACACACACTCACACTTCAACGTATATTTTCTTTATGAGATTATAGTTGTATAAAAGTATATTCTCTCATGATTCAAATCACCCAGGCTTATTGTACATGTGTATTACAGTTCATGTTATCGTGAAAGTCACGGATAATTGAACCATATAATTACATTTTCAAAAGTTGATTTGTTTTTCCAGTTTGACCACGGATTAATATCAGTTAGAGAACCATTGAAAACCAACAAGGAGTACTAACTGAACAGCTGGTTTATCCTAGTTTGGGAATCATCGGCAGTACGCATCCACCACAGGGGTTCGAACCCAGGACCTTCCGGCTACAAGATATGCTCGTCGATCATTCAGCCACTGTGAACTGACTCAATGACCTATGAATTCTAACATTTACTAATTTGGGGCTTTGGCGCGACCACCAGCCAAATTTTTGAAAATTAATGTGATGCTCTCTAGTAGTGACTGGCGGCGACAGGACGGAGTTTTCTGGAGTTTCAATGAAAAGTTGTCAGCAGTGTGGATTCCTTCCTATCAGGAGTAAGGAAAAATCCTCTCCGGTGACATTGGCTAGTGCTCGCACTAAAATTGCAGATTGGTAGAGGTTAGAACCCATCGGCCATTGAATCAGGCCCCATTGATTGAATAGTCTACGAGTTTGCCATATAATTAAACACCTTTTTATACTAGAGGCATAAGATTTTGTGATTTTTGGCAAATATAATTCGAAAAATTCAATCAATTATTTTTTTACGAACTATTTGACTGAATACTGATCAGTTGACACTTTTCAATTTCATGGTTTTATTAATCGATTCATGGATAGTTACGATAAGATAAAGTGATACTTGAAGTACATAAGTTTTGGTCATGGATTGATATCAGTTAGAGAAATACTAAACCACTGGACAGCTGTTACGTCATAGTCTGGTACTCTACGGCATTACGCACCTACCGGGATTCGAATCCAAGCTTACTGCCCATGCATCCGAAACTAGGACAAAACAGATATCCAGTACTCCTTGGTTTTTAATGGTTCTCTAACTCATATCAATCTGTGGTATTAAACCTGAAACAAATGAGATCTCTACGAACTAACTCTTGAAACCTTTAAGGTATATTGAAAATTAACTAGCAGTATCTTTAAACTGATGCTCTTAGGATAAAATTACTGTCTGATCTATGTGTTTTCCCACGTTTCTTTAGTTGATGTGAAACCACTTTGATAAATATTAATTTTGTTGGTTATTGCTCTTGACTTTTTAGTTTTAAACTCTGTATACTTCATGTTACACCTGAAAGTCCATGATAGTGTGCCATAATGATGCGAACGTTGCGTCTTTAATCGGATTAGTTTATAGCATGTAGTTTATTTAGGCAGAGGAGACATTCAGGTGGGATTCCATCCAAACCCTCGAGTAGAACCCGCATAGAAAGTGATGAATTGGGAGCCCTATAGGGACATGGAGGAGATAATATGTAGAAGAAATGGAAGCTTGTGGGTAATCAGGTAAGAGTTGACGACAGGGGACTGTGTACAATGATGATTTTTGTGCAAGGAACGAATAACAATGATAATATTAGGGTAAGGATCGTTGAAGATTCAGTAAAGTCCCACTTGTTTCCTATTTTTCTGCAATTCTGAGGTAAATAATTATCACTGCTTCAACCAAGTACAGGTTTTCAGGATGCAAAATTTTAGTCTGCATTTCATTTTTTTTAAATAATCTTTATGATCGCTCTGGTCGGTCATTAGGTAATAACTAGTGTCATGCGTTCAGTTCTTGGTTTGGTGCAGGATGAACTCTATCAGTCAAGTTCGCAATTTGGTTACCATGTTAGGTGCCTCCCCATCGCGGTGCAGTTTGAATTGGTGTTAGACGGTCGGAGGCAATCGCCAGGAAGCCCAGACTGATCTAGGTTTCGTGTTTGCTGTCATTTGTCAGAAAGACTTATCTGCAGTCCTGAAGGAACTCATGTCCGCTCTGAGATTCGAACCGGTATCACCCAGTGCTGTAGTCAGAGACATTGCCACATCGCAAATGTCACTGATAGAATTCAGTCTGCATCAAACCGAGGACTAGACGCATGATATGATTTACTGCTCAGTGACCAGTCTGAGTATTCATAACTGCCTTACAGGAAGGTAATTCCAAATTTGAAGAGCTCTGTGACCACGCCTTTGACGTTTGTTCAAATCTCAGAGGGGACACGAATTCCTTCGGCATTGCAGATAATCCTTCTGATTAATGCCAACGAGCACGAAACACATTCTACGGCTTCCTGCCCATTTAAAATCTTTATGATTCCATCAAAAAACCATATGATATTATTACTCTGCAGCATTTGTTCCCATTACTATCTACTTTCTCTGAAAGTGAATATTTTATCAAGCATATTTATCGATCCACATATCTTTGTTTATGGATGCATTACAAAATATGCTAATTAAACAATGATTTGTTTATGATGTAATCTACCGTTATCTGTTCCATTGGACTCCAAAGTGTTCAGAGTTATATATTTGTATATATATATATATATTTCCTGTTTGTTAATTAGTTATTCATTTGTTTTCGGATAAGTCAAACAAACAATCTAATTTGTTTCTACATCCAATGTTACATAACACATTTCCGCAGTCATGCAGATTTTTAGTTCTGAAACTAATTAGCATATATCACATAAAAGCATCGGAATGGTAGTGTAGCCTAACGTTTAAATGCTTATCTAGTTTTGTTTACGAATATATAGAAATAATCAAATTTTGGTTTGCAGGGATTTGGTTAGTTACTGGTTTGATCACGAGCTCAAATGGGTTGGAGAACCCTTGAAAAATTAGGGAGTGCTTGACAACAGCATGTACCCACTAGGGTGTAAACTCCCAGGTGCTCTAGGTTATAAGACGAGCTTGTTGACCATTTAACCACTGGAATCTGATCAAAATGCCCACGTATTCCAGTTTCTGCCAATTTGTGATTAATATATCACAACCGGGTGCGTCGGTGGCATAGCGGTTAGGACGCTCGCCGACCATGCACATGGTCCGGGGTTCGATCCCCGGCCGCCAACGCACTCCTTTACCTCGTTAAGCCAGAACTGAAGCTGGTGAAGAGGAAAGGTTGGGCATGAGGCTAGCAACCCCATCCTGTAAAAATAAACACTGCTACAGAAACTTCAAGCCTCTAGCTTGAAGCCCTGGGGAACGTGAAGGAATAAAAAAAAAATATCACAACCGCCAGCCAGTGTCAAAGGCTGGTGGGTGGGGGGTATCAAACTGGGACGAAATAGCTGTTCAGAACTTCTCGTTTTTCCAATAGTCCCCTAACATAGAAGTCATTAACAAAAACGTTGAAGTACTGGGAACGTTGACTAACTGTTTTACCATAGTTCTGTTTTGTAAGGATCATCATCTCTCACTACGAGCAGTTTGCCATTCATTCGGTCAGTAGGTCTAATCATTTGTAGGTTTAAATCTTCACCAATCCACTTCATATTATGTTCTCATTGCTGTGTATTACCACGGGAGAATAACTGCCCCTACATTCACTTTGGCTGACCTCACTATTGTTGTTGTTGACTGTATCTAAGCAGAACATCGACATAGATTTCATTCAAAATGTTTTCATTCGAAGGCATGTAGACTGTGGCAAATTAAAGCTTTTTTCAATTGCAAGGAGATTTTATCAGAACTGTCACTGTAGGTTTCCTCACCTGAATAACAGTATTATAACGAATTCTGTATCCGGATGGATGAGTCAAAGTTAAATGTTTTATCAGCTTAGGATCACTTGTGGATTGGTGAGATGTCCAAGTGTTTGGTATTAATCTGTATTCACTACCAAACTGTGTTCTTTTTTGCACCATACGAATATATCATCGGTTTTCAAGATAGGGAATTTAGAGATGCTTCTTATGTGTTCGTCGGTGGCACAGTGGTTAGGACTCTCGCCGACCATGCACATGGTCCGGGGTTCGATCCCCTGCTGACGCACACCCGATATCTATGGTCGGCCTGCAAAATTCGGGCTACCGATATCCATTCTGAAAATTTCATACTTGTACTGAAAATACAGTGTGGCATCAAGCTGTAATCAAAAATAAAAATAAATCTTTCTTCATCGTTATTCTTAGAGTCACTCAATGATTAGATAACTTTATATGTGGCATAGTGAGTAACCTCTAGAGTATTATTAAGTTTTGGGGGCTTTGTAATATTTGCAACCATGATGACATCATAATTTTGTTGTGCTAGGATTAAATTATTAAGACGAAAATGAAAAGTGAGATTACACCAGGGTATATTATCAGGCTATCGATGTGTCATACGCAACTTAGAGACAACCAACACCAATGCTCGCAGACCTTATCATGTAGTACAGAGTCATTTTGATTTGACACTAGTAACTAGTGTGATGCATCTAGTCCTATCTTTGGTGCAGACTGAATTCTATCAGTCAGGTTGTAATGTGGCCACCATTCTAGGTAGCTCGCCATCACGGTGTACATTGTACAGTATAGTCTGCACCTAAGATAGGACTAGACGCATCACACTAGTTACTAGTGTTAAATGAAAATATCCACTACAGTCCTACAGGAGGTCAATCGCGAGCCCGAATAGCTCAGTGGTAACGTCTCTGGCTGCAGCACTGGGTGACGCGGGATCGAATCTCAGAAGGGACATGAGTTCCTTCAAGGTTGCAGATACGCCTTGCTGACGAGTGCCAACTAGCACGAAACTTAGGTCCTCCAACCATCTAATACCAGTACTAAGTCAGTTTGTAGCGTTTAGTTAGCCTAGTCTTACGCTGCGGCATATGACCTACTACTTTTTCTCTGTTTACTGATCCAGTGTGGCAACATAGCCCAGCGTGCAGTTATTCTAGTGTTCTGTGGTCGTACTGTTCTGTTCAACTGTTTAGCTAAGTGAGCACTTTGTTCAACAATCATGGGGATATCAGAGTAGAATTTGACCACTGTGGAAGAATATAATGCCATATTAATTAAGTTTGTTTGGTAAAACACTCAGTGATACAGTTTTACTAACAGGATGATGATGTTTCGAGCACAATTTATTTCTCATTAGCATATCAGTGTATTCTGACAACTTCCTGACTTGCTGTATATGATATAGCAGGATCAATTATTCTAGCTCTAGTTAAATTTCTGTGTTCCTATAATCTGATTGATCGCGATCTAGTGGTTTTGTAACAACAGAAGACAAGGGCCAGGCAACAGATCGTTTATTAAGGAAATCAAAGCATATTTATATATTTTCATGTACATTATTATAGATCATTTAAGCAAACAAACACGGTCTTCTGATTGGTTGTTTCTCACTTAAAGTTAATCTTTCATCTATTTGTGACTGTTTCTTGAATGTCAGATCATATATATGTTAACTGCATCCGCCTACGCAGTCTGCTGTGGTTGGTTGTTGAATCAGTCTTTGTTCATATTTTCTCACGACAAATCTTGAGAACGTAAATATTGACGTAAATTACTGTCTACTAATTTGGCTAGTAGACAGCTCTCACCACAGTTTGACCTATGGAATTGACCTTAGAGTCATTACATACCAGTTGATAAATTATATTATTTTTTCCCAATTGGATCTAACAGGTCCTTAAGCCAATAGTAGTTTGTGCTAAAGTGAGCTGGCTACTTTAAATGCTAACCTAATTCCAACCTTATTAAGAACCCTGATTAGGGTCTCCGATGATATTTCTTTTTATGATGGTACCAAATAATAAGGAATTCAAAGGCTCTCGATAGTTGCATTTATCTATCCATTTGTTCAGTCAACTGTAGGTGAATTTGTATATACCATTCTTGGTGTAGCGTCGGTGGTGCAGCGGTTAGGACCCTCGCCGACCATGCACATGGTCCGGGGTTTGATCCCCAGCCGACACACTCCTTTACCTCGCTAAGCCAGAAATAATGCTGGTAAAGAGGAAAGGTTGGGCATGAGACTAGCAAACCCATCCTGTAAAATAAACACTGCTAGAGAAACTTCAGGCCACTAGCTTGAAGCCCTGTGTTCCACTGGGGAACGTGAAGGAAAAATCTTGGTGTAAGAAAATGTTTTATAGACTTTTTTGCCAATCCTTTTTTTAGATTTGCATTTTTGTTAAACATACTTTTTAGGGTTTGCTGTATTTTCTTCAATGGTATTGTTTTCTACAATTTTCTCTCTTTTAAGTATACACTACTTCCAGATTTAATGGAATCAGTTACTATGGCCTCAGGAATATATGGACAGAATCAGTCGTCTGTAATTATGTCCTCTCCTGCTTTGTTAAGAAATTGTAAAACAGTGTCGAATACAACCAATAAACAAGGTACTACTGGGGCAAATAATTCATCTCAGCCATCAGACGACAACATTATTAAGAAAGGTAGGTAATACTTTATGACGTGATGAAATTTACTTTTTTTTTAAAAAAAAAACCTACTTTCTGTTTTTTGTGTGGTTTTTTCTTTTCTTAACTAAAATGTCTAAACTGACACTGTCATAATGAAGTATCTTGTTTGTGGAAATATGTGAATTATAATCACGGTTATCATATTCTAAGAAGGAATAGAAGATGACATTGGAAATGTAAAGCTTACAAATCATCACACTATATAGTACTACTGATATATTGAGATGAGTAGTTAGTTGCATACCACTTACATCTGTCAACCAACTAGCCAAATCAAAGCGATCTAAACACACCGGGTAGCCGTTTTACTCGTTTCAGGTCGAGCTCATCATCGGTGTACAGGGTTTGACTCAGCTCAGAAAGCCGAATCTGTTCAGACCACCTTACTCTTCTTTCAACAGTAACATTTTCGTCACAAACCAAAATAAGTTAGAAATATCAATGAAAACCAGGGAGAGCTGAAAAGCTGTTTCATTCCTTTTTAGGGCTCTTCATCATCAGTACGCACCCGCGATCCCGCTAGGAATCGGACCTAGGAACTTCAGGTTAGGTGACCGAGGCCCCTCGGGACCGTTCAGTCGCTGGGATTCAGTGACCCGTGGATTCTGATTTTGTAAACTCGTGATACAGCGCTACCCTCACCGATGTCTTCAACGAGCATCGACTTCATCCCGAAAATCCTATAATCTGAATAACAATTGCCAGCTCACTGAATACAGCTCAGTGGGAAGTCGTGACCAATGGAGTCCACCTAATCAAGGTGAAGTGAACGATTATTGGAGGCATTGGTAAGGGCAGCGTTGTATCACAGAATAAAATGACAGAATAAAAATTCACGGGTAACTGAATTCAAGCCCAAATGGCTGAATAGTCAGCGAGTTTGGTGTCGTAAGATAAGGGTCCCGGGGTCCATGATCCCTGGCGAAGTCGTGAGTGCGCACTGTTGAGGAGGAGTCCTAAAATAGCACGAAACAGCTGTCCAGTGCTCCTTGGCTTTCGGTTATCTCTGTAACTGATGTTAGTTCGTGACAAAAGTGAAATTAATCGAAAATCTCCACAAATCCAATAAAATTTTGAACACCTGATTTCTACCCAGCTACAAATTATCTTTGAACTATTTTTATGCCGTAAACTACAAGTTAGTGATATGTTGTTTTAACGAGATTCAGCAAATAGTTGTAGTTGTTTTGCTGTCCATATCAACATCCATGATGTAGGAATTTGCACAATCTTCAAGAAACGGAATAGCGTAACAACTTATAACTTTGCACGAAAAGTGTTCACTTCAAGGTACCACCCGCGAAATAAAGGAACGTAATGCGTAATGAAACTTTAACTGAACGAAAAGTGTGTGATAGACAGAATAATTAGATGGCAGTTAGTGAAATATTTTAGAAGGTGGAAGATGGCCGATAGCGTATATATGTCGTCTGACCTGGCTCTATTATAGTATATCATGTTCTGCTATTTAACACGAGCCAGAGAACAAAGACTTCATGCTTCGAAATCTCATCTCTTCAGGTCTTCCATCTTTAGAGACGGCAAGGTTGAACGGAGAGATCTTCGGCACAGTGCACAGTCTCTTTGTTCAATAGGTAGATATCCGGTATGCACCAAAGATGATGCAAGCGGGTAAAAGCAAAAAGAGCCTTTTGTATCGGCGTTATGGTTTCATCAGTAGTGAATCTTCTTTTGAAACTAGTGATATGATAAATTCATTGGCTTTGGAAACGATGAGTTGGGTGGGATGGATAAACCAACTCTGCTATCATCATCTTGCTTTTGACAAGAAGAATCATATACCTCATGGTATTGAAAAGACTACATCGTATGGTTACTGTAGATCATCAACAAGACTCTTGGTGGTAACAAGTTGATCCTCTTGAAGCATTGGAGTCGATTCTTATCCATTGGTATCCTCGTAATGAAATTGAATAAGATTGATGATATTGTTGATTCCTGTTTGATACCATCGGTAAATTAGAAATATGCGTATTATCAGTGAAGGAATATTGCGTGCTTCTCTATGGCTGTCTATGGCTGGTTGCTAACTTCCTATAGCTCACATTGAAAGAGGAAAATCATTTGCGTCGGTTGACCATAAAGCCGCGGAATATCTTCTTAAGGCTGGGCACATATGACTCTTTCGGAACTCAAGTTTATTAAGTTTCATCCCTACAGAAAATCGACAACCAGAACTTTGGCTCATGATGAAAATCCTGTAACCAATCAAATCCCTACAAACCAACACTTGGATATCAAGAGATGCTCACTAGCGACCCTATTCAGGTAGGTAGTTACCTGGCGTTCTAGTGAGAAGTCGTGACCAGTAGGGTGCAGCAGGTCGGGTGTGAGGACAAATACTCACCGAAGACATTGGCTAGGGGTCGCGCTATGTCGTGAATTGGCAGAAGTTAGAATTCACGGGCTGGCCATTGGATCGGGTCCCAGTGGCTTAATGGTATACGAGCTCGCCTTGTAACCAGAAGGTCCTGGGTTCGAATCCCGATGGGTACGTACTGATGAAGAGTCCCAAACTAGGCTGACGAAACAGTTGTCTAGTACTCCCAGGTTTTCCAATGGTTCCCTAACTAATGTCAGCTCATGATGAAAATCCTGTAATCTTCTTCCCTAGTTTGGAAAACTAGCCTAGTTAATTGGTTAATTCTCAAAGTGAAATATATATTACTGCTGTTAAATCTCAATCCACAGTAGGATTTCGCCCTGAGAACTCCACTATAAATGGCACAACTCACCCCATATATTGCTGTCAGCTTTTAGTCTTACTCCAATCTAGTTTACCATCTTGGTACTGTAGGCTAAACTGGAACATTCTTTCTAACCAGCGATGTACAAGTGCGGGGTACAAACGTTTCTCATTTCATAAATAGTAGCAAAATAGCACGGTTTAATTGAATTCTTAACTTTTTAAAAATCTTTTTATTCTCTTTTTCGAAAATAATCAGAAGAAACTGTCGATGAAATGATGGAACGGTATCGTCGACAAACATTCAATATCAATACAACATCAAATTCAATATCTAATCCTACTTACAATGAATACTATAATTCTATTCCAAGTACATCGAAATCCCGTTTGCCTAAGAAGAATAAGCATAAAATTGAAGATACTGAAGATATAAGGAATAAAAATATCCCCTCTAAGGCTTTGCTATCATCTGCACCATCGTCTTCACCCTCTTCGAACTCGTCGGCTTCTTCTTCATCGTCATCGTCATCATCTTGTGCATCTTTCTCCTCTTCTACCGGTGTACATACCCATAGATCAATTCCTCAGTTATTCAATTTAGCTCTACATGGATTACAAGAAATCTTTTCTAATTCAGCTTTAAGTATTATTGCTTTGAATACTATTCGGAAAATAAAGTTCACATGGAATTTAATCCGTGAACAACCATTATCTCAAGAAGTTAATATGACGGGTATATTTCATGAAAATCAAATTTTAATTTCTTTACTTAATTCTATACTGGCTGGATTGTATGTTACTCAGGTTAGTTAATTGAATTTTTCGCTTATTCATGTAATTTGTGTTATTTGTGTATTCATATAGGTATATATATTTTTTTGTCTTTCATTCCTCTGGGTTCGCAGTAGAATATAGGCAGGGCTTCAAGTCTTAATCTTTGAAGTAGTCATTGGTGGTAGTGGTGTTGTTCTTTTACCTGGTGAGGTTGATAGCCTCATGATCAAACTCTGCCCTTCTCTGGGCTTACTACCACCTAGGTGCGATGTTTACGAGTGTTATCGGTGGGTAATTGAGCCTTAACGTCTCATGGGGTTGGCGAGTGTTCTACCACTGAACCACGCTTTATAATAATAGCTTTATTCTAGAAAAATGCGTTTATACATAATACAGAGTTTTCAGCGAGTTCCATTACACAGGGTATTTACCCATTGGTGTAGAATCTTCAGATATGAATAAAGCAAGAACAACAATGGTTTGTGCAGAATGATATGGTACCATCATTTATTTCGAGGAGATGTCTGGTAATAGCGCTACTATAAGAGTTTGTTCCCTTGAGATGTAGGCTCAATACGGGTCATGAGGTGGAAATCGTGAAATCCTTTAAAATTATCAATAGACAAAGGAGCTCCATTCTCCTCAAGTTTGCCGAAGGAATTTCTATCAAACGCTTGAAACCAGATTTATGTGTTCAGAAAGAAGCAGTTATTAGTCTTTCCTTGCCACCCTGGTATCTGGATGTCTTTATTCTCTCATCTGATTACGTAATCTTTGTCTTTAACCTCACCTCCTTTTATAATCTGTAATTTTGCTTGTCTCTTGTTTCTATGATTTGAGTTGAACTCAGTACATTGTTACCTAATTTATTAGTCACTCTGCATCTAGCGCATATCTCGTCTTTATTACGCAACTCCTTTACCATTGTATGCATACATTTATTTTGTTTAAACTTGAACTGCCTGTACGTGATCCTCATAATTTATTTAGGCTGATGAGAAGCCAACGAAATAAGCAATGATGGTACCATATTATTCTGCACAAACCACTGTTGTTCTTGCTTTATTCAAATTCATCAAAGGGAATAAATGCATGAATCTTCAAATAATATAATAATCGATAATACATAGTCTGAAGCTTCAATGTACTCCACAGTGTTCTACCTCGATTTCTTTCGAAAAATTCCTAGCAATATGCAAAAAGTTGTTTGAAATTGTGCGCCGGTATAGATTGCGACTCATTGTAGTAATTAGAAGATTAAAATATTCTGAAATGGATAGTAAATTTAGGTAGCCCAGTGATCTAAACAGACCGCTGTATCAAAAGACCGAGTATTCATACGCTTAAAAGATGTGGTAAACTGATAGTGATGTTTGGTTTAGAAATTTAAAGTTGTCTTTTGTTGGTCTGAGTACTCAATTATATATTTTTGTAGCATTAGTTCGCAAGCTTAAACCACACTTCACTTAAGGCGTTTTTAGTTAATCAATTTTTTTATCAATATTCTTTGCACAATTATTGTGGCTTATTTATTACCTAACGTAGTTGATTATAAAAATTTAAATTGTGTTCTAAAAGCAGAATCAACACAATGAGTAACATTTCTATGAGTTCATATAAATGATATATCTGGCAGAGAGATGAAAAGTGTCTAAAAATCAGTGGATATGTTCGAAGAAGAAAAAGAGGAAATGGATACTTGTAACAAATATTTATGGCAGCATTTCCATCGAACTAACGCAAACTTTCATCAAAAGCTATCTTCCCTCCATAGTGAAGATCAGATAGCCGGCCGGAAAAGGTTAAGCAATCAAAAACTTGTGGGCTAATCAATTCGCCAAATGATTGGATATATACACTGATGAGATTATCGAATGGCATCACTCGCTAGTCCAGCCCTTTTTAGTGGAACTCCGGATGAGGAACGACGAGTTGAACAACCAAGAGTGTACCATTTAGGAGAGATGCTGTTATGAGGAAGTGAAAACCTGTGGGCAATCATGGAGATAGCTAAAATTGACTTCAAGGAATAATAGGGAAAAATGGAGATATGTTGCTGAAGTCCTCTGTTTCACTAGGAATCCAAGGGAATAATAATGGAATAATAATCATGGCATACGAAAAATTAGATAGATAGAATTGGCGAAGAAATTATCCAATGGAAAGGAATTTAATGATTTGAATTGAAGAACGTAGTACTTTGTTTTCAGTATAAAACGTAACTCTCGTTATATTATTATCCCCTTGGGACCCGAGTGGAACATTAGGGCTTGAACAACACATCTCCAGTATGTTCTATTTTCTGCCATCCTCTTCATCTGAGTTCATGATTGCCCATAATCTCTCATGTCCTGCCGATCACACGATCTACTCCATTCGAGCCTCGCACTGATGGCTCACTTTTCGCTTCCCATTGGGATTCGACTCAGGCGATGACCTGTTTTGTGCGCGATGTCATTCGATGCCCTCCTGAACGTAAACCCGTGGCACAGTGGTTAGGACTCTCGCCGACCATGCACATGGTCCGGGGTTCGATCCCCTGCCGGCGCACACCCGATATCTATGGTCGGCCTGAATTTGGGCTACCGATATCCATGCTGAAAATTCCATACTTGTACTTAAAATACGGTGTGGAATCAAGCTGTAAATCAAAAATAAAAAAAAAAATAATCTCCACTTTTTCATTATAACCACATACATTTCAGTGGGAAATAATATCAAATAATGGAATTCAACGGAAATTCGCTCAAAACACCTTTTTTTCACTATGAAGTGATTTCACTCCAAGTAGGGAAATTTGTTGATCGATTGAAGCCCAAAATCAGATCATAGAAATAATATAAAAAGTCAGACTGAAGTACTTAAATAAGAATCGAAAGAAATCTATTCATGGTAGAAGTTCACTGAACATTGGTAGTGTAACGAATCAATACACACACAGCACAAATATAATTTTCACGAGTTGGTTTGTGAGGATTAGATTTGTTTTTATAACTTGATCACTGATTGATATCAGTTAGAGAACCATTGATAACCAGCAACGAGTACTGGACAGCTGTTCTATCCTACTTTGGGAATCATCGGCAGTACGCACCTACCGACAGGGTTGGAACCCAGGACCTTCCGGTTACAATGCAAGCTGGATCGTATACCATTCAGCTACTGGGACCCGATTCAATGACCAGCAAATGAATTCTAATTCCTATCAATTCGTGATTTAGCGTGACCCCAACCAATGTCATCGCCGGGAAATCCATCCTCACACTTGACTGGTTTGACCTCACTGGTCACGACTTCCCACTGGAACTCCAGGAAATTATTGTATGAAGGATATTCATTAGGACTCTACATAGGGAAAACATTTCCAATAGATATCACAAATTATTATAATATTGTCTATGAGTGACTTACACCCTGGTATTTAGGATGGCGAGTGTCACTGAAGACCGATAACAGGTAATATGTAGCTTATGAGAACCAAATAGGGAAAAAAGTGTGCTGTCAGTTTCACTTTTAATCATTACCACACGTGAAACAGACTGGTCTATTTTCTATTAATGTAAGGCATCTTAGCAGTGGATATTCACTAAAACTATTCCTGAAACCATTTGTCATGTGTGTTACTGTTGTTATTATTATAATACTTCAAATTAATAATTCACATTTTTCGATTGATCTCTCTCTATTTTTAATCTTCAGCAAAATTCAACAGTAGTTGATGTCCTCATAGAAACAAGAAATATTATACTGGAATTAAGCAATCGATTAGACATTCATAAGAATTCTGATCATAACTCATTACATTCGAATGTTGTAAAAAGTAATGCAGTCTCGGCGGGAGTAGTAGTTAATGGTTATTCATCGGAGAATGAATTCAACAATCGTGAAGATCGAAATGATTGGCAATTCACAACAGCTAATGATCAAACAACATCTTGTTCTCTTATTCAATGCTTAATATCTAGTCTTCGTCAATATCTTAGACAACGTCAAGTATATAGAGCTCATTTGATTAAAAGTCGTGAGCGATTGAATCAACTTAAATCGAATTTAGAGCTCTCAGTAAATTGGTAAGTGTACTTCTAATGTGTTTATCCATGTTTATGTTTATCCATATTAATCACGTATACATGTGAGTTGGAGAATCGATTGGAAACTAGAGAGTACTGAGTATTTGTCCTGGTTCGGGACTCCTCAGCAGTAATCTGGGAATTGAATCCAGGAAGCGAACTTGCAGAGCATTCAGCCACTGGGATGGAATCCAATGGCCTATGATATCTAACTCTTATCAGTCCGCAATTTTAGTGCTAACATCAGCCAACGTCGTCGGCGAGTATTCGTCCTCGTGCCCAACCTGATTGAACCCGCTGATCAGGGTCTCCTAATAAAACTTCAGTTCTACAGTCAGTTTCTGGTGAGCATCGGATTAATTTACAAATATTAGTTTGTAGGGATTTGATTGGTTTGAAGTTTAACAGTTCTGTAACTGATATCAATCCGAAAGGGAATTTGGCATTTTTCAAATTAATTTGCAATTTACACAGTTTGAGATAATTATTTTACCACAATTTCATTTAGAAACCGAAACTATCTGGATCAAAATATCTGATCTCGTCGATTCCATAAACGGTTATCAAGAGACTAGGCATAAATGCACAAAAGTGTATACTGCTGATTGATACAGATGAATATGTTGTTGTATGTTGTTCATATCAGCCAGATCGGAGTTCCCTTACCTCTGGACGGCCTTTTTGCTCACTTTGAGCAAAGCCTGTCAGTGATATACTCGGTTTGATTTAGCTCAGAGAGCCAAATCTGTTTAAACCACCCGATTTCTGATTGGCTACTGGGGTGAAGGGGGGGGGCTGAGCGGACGGACTAGTAATACCATAAATCAAGTTCGCCATTTGCAAATTGATTCTCAGTTTCCACAGTTCAAGGTGAGATTTCACCACAGTTTCCTTTGGATGTGTCACTCCGTGAATAAACTTCAAACCAGTCAAATCTCTACAAATTGACATTTACTCGAATAACTCTGTAATACTCCATAATTATAGGAAAGGATTTGTACTTCAAAAGTAAAATAAGAAATGTTATGATGTTCTCTAAGCTCTAATTCTTTGTAAAGAGACAAATTCTTATACGACCATCTTATTTAGTAGTGAAACTGTAATAAGGAATCTACTATGTTCAGAAACCACTTAACAATATTTAATAATAACGGGATGATGATATGTTTACTGTAATTGAGGAGAATTAAGTCGGGAAAACACTCATACTTGCCGAATTAAAGTATGCATCAAATTTTATAATCATTAATTGTTGTGTCAAATGAGCCGTTTACAGTAATTACGTGGCTGAAGTTCGTGTATATTATTATTATTACTGTTCCCTTGGGTTCCTAGTGGAACATAGTGCTTCAACTGTACGTCTCCACTTGTTTCTGTCTACTGCTGTACTTTTCACCTGCATCCATGTTAGTCCATATTGTTTCAGCTCCTCTTCACACGATCCCCTCCATGTCACCCTTGGATGTCGCACTCGTCGCTTCCCTTTCGGGTTCCACTCGAGCACTGGCCTGACGCGCGATGTCACCCAGTGGCCTTCTCAGTGAGTGTCCAATCCATCTCCACTTTCTCCTGCATATTTGTTGGGCGGCGATTGGTTCTTGTTTTGTTTGTTCCCATAGTTTCTTGTTGGTGATTCTTTCCGGCTATCTGATCTTCGGTATAGAACGAAGACAGTTGTTGATAAAGGTGTGCAACAGGCTGTTGGAAATATTCTTTGTGACCCGCCAAGTTTCTGATCCATATAGAAGAACTGACTGACTTGACGTTTGTATTGAAAACCCGAATTTTGTTGTTGATGCTGAGTAACGAAGATTTCCAGATTGGTTTCAGGTTGATGAATGTGTTTCTCGCCTTTCCGATTCTCGATGTGACATCCTCGTCCCTTCCTCCGGCAGTTGAGACAATGCTGCCTAGATAAGTGAATAAAGTGACCTTGGACTTGGAGAGGATAGTTACAGTATTCTACCTATTTGATAGGCGATTTTTCTGCAAATCTATACTGTTAGGTAGGGTTATGGCCTATAGGAATAAGGTTTAGGGTTAAGGTTAGGATTAAGGGATAGGATTGTAGTTAGAGTTAGGAATAGGTTGGGGAATAGTGCCAGAAATATCAATGGATCCCAAAGTACCATGAAATGCAGTCACCTGGATGAATGGGCATATTCCGGATGGTAAAATTTCTCTATAGATCACTTGTGTATTGACTGGGCGACATCTTTACAATACATAAGCGACAACTGTATTAGAATAATATCACATTTGCAGTGTTTTCTAGTGTATTTTTCAACGAATAAGCGATTTCTTTGCATCTGAATTCTGATTGGTTGTTCAAGGTCACCGTGGTTTTGGCTACGATAGTTTACTTTGACCAATATTGTATCTGATTTTCTCTTTGCATTTACATAGCAAGGAGAGAAATGACTAACAGGGTATGTGCGTCGATGTCACTAAAATATGAATGTAAAATAAAATTAGGCGGAAATAGATGAGAGAAAGAATAAATATAGGGCTGTTTACTTGTTTTTTCGCAGTTAGTAGTCTCATATCTAAAACTTTTCTCATCATACAAAATGCTTACCAAATGAGGTATTGTTGAGTTTTTATACTTAAGTCGTCCGACGATAAAGCTTTTTTTCATTTCCTTCTAGTCCTATCTGATGAGAGGCAAGGGGTAAACTATTTTTGACCAGGGTGCTCAGTGTGTGACAAGATGATATTCACAGATTTTTTCACATGGGTTCAAGTGTCTGTCCACAACAGTAATAACGAGTCGCTTTGCCGATACCGCACTCGCCCTACCGATAGCTTTAGGTGTCCTTCGACAGGTAAAAAAATCTTTCTCAAGTATCCCAGGAGGGATTAAGAGAGGGCCATAAAGAAGGATAGGTAGAGTGCAAGAATTAACAAACAGTAAAAGTAGAGACTAGGTAATTACCAAACTGTTTTAACCTCCTTACGTAGAAGACTAGGCGAAATATCATTCTAGAGACCATTATGATTATTATATTATTATTCGCTTGGGTTCCGAGTAGAACTTAGAACTTCAACAACACATCTCCATTTTCTTCTATTTTCTGCTACCCTCTTCAGCTGTCTAGCTCTACGACCGAACATAATCTCTTATCTCCTCCTAGCACTCTCTCTTCTATGTGACCCTTGAAAGACCTACTCGCCACTTCCCATTCGGATTCCACTTGAGCAATGGCCTACATTGCGCGCGACGTCGTTCTACGGCCTCTTCAGTGTATGCCCGATCCATCTCCATTTTCTCCTATATATTTGTTGAGTGATCGGCTCTTGATTGATTTGTTGCCAGAGTTTCTCGTTGCTGATTCTTTCTGATCGGCTGTTAAATCTTCAGTATGAAGCCAGAGAAGGTAGCTGTTGACAAAAGTCCGCAACCTGTTGGAAATCTTTTTCGTGACACGCTGGTCAAGTTTCTGACCCGTATAGAAGCACCGATTCCGAATCTTGTTCCTTTTGCTGACTGAGTGACTGCAGAAGATTTCCAAACTGGTTTTAGGTTGGTGAAGGCGTATCCTGGCTTTCAGATTCTGGCTAACTGGCTTTGACATCTTCATCCGTTCCGACTACTTGTGATTGAAACTGTGCTTCCTAGATAAGTGAAGGGAGTAACCTCTGTCAAATCTCTGTCTTTGATGGTGATTTGTGCGACTAGCAACATCCTGATTTGGAAGTAACAGGCATGGAAACAGTTAAACGATCGTCATACTCAACAGAATTGTCTCCATTAGGATGAGGCAATTCATGTAAGAAGAAGTGACCCAAGAAAGATTAAGGCGTTAGTAAACTGTAAAAGCTGAGATTGAGTGATACCAGATTGTTTTAACTGCCCTACATAGAAGGTTAAACGACATATCTTTCTAGAAGTTCACACAATGCGGGAACATCAGGCGAATGATATAATCCGAGGTACTTAACATTCGACTTAGTTTTTCAACCCCAGTACAAGAACCATTTCATGAAAATCACTTTTATGTCTGAAAGTGAAATAACAAAATTCTGACATTTAGTTGGCTAACGACCATTCGACAAGGGGCTACTGACCAATTTCTGATCAAAAGGTATTCATTTTTGAACAGTCTGACTTGGACGTAATTCTGACATGGAAACAATCAGATGATTATGTCAAGTCAATACTTCTGTCATCATACTTTTTTGTGAAAGTCCTCTATAAATGCGAATTTATAGAGCTGTAGGAAAGGAATTCACCATAAAGAGCCTCTTGTTTTTGTTTTTACAATTTTTCTTCTTCATTAAAATCGACTGTATTGTTTACAATATTTTGTTTGTCTTTCTTTCTTTCTCATAAGACAACAAAAATTAAGTAGAGAACGTTTCTTTCGATAATTTTCTCATCTGGAACAAACAGTTATGTGTGTACACAATATTCAGGGCTATTTGTTATTGACAGCATTGATATTTGTTAAAAAAAAACTAATGCCTAGTTTTCACAATCGAAAGAATTACGCTTCAGAAACTCGCTTGAGTGATACCTACATATACATGCAAAGTGTATAATGCTAAATTGAATAGCAGATAAAATTAAGAAGAAAATTTATGCCACAATTACAGATAATTAAAACAATAATAATAATATCTTGTATAATGCCTAGAGGGAAGGGGAAATTGTCTGTCAAATTTTTACAATCAAGTAATGATGGCCCTGACTGAAGTAGGGAAAGTGATTGTACGAACTTCTTTTTGAACACATACAATTGATAATTGTACTGTAGCCAGATGAGGAGGTTATCGAAAAAAGCAGAGTCTTTGCTCAACGTTTTTGTCTTTGATAAATAAATGTCTTAATCGAGGTTTTCGCAATATTTCTTTCTCGTATCTTTCTTCTGTGTTTTGCGAATGAAAACTTGTAACACTAGGACTTGTATCTTCCTTTAAAATTAACATCTTTTGTTATTGTTCAGGTTAATTTTCAGATATATATTCGACTCTATAATGGTATACACTGGAGATTACTCATCCTTCAGTTAGTTAATAAACATACGTTTGACGTTTTATAATTTGTTACAGAAGGTTTAATATATATTCAAAAATACATTTATTTCACACATGTGTCTTCGCTCATAGAAGTCAATATTTCTTCTATAGAAATCAATGGAGAATAGCCACAGTTTATTTGAAGAGTGAACTTGAATGATCTTTAAATATTTAACTAAATTAACGTAATTTGCCTCTAATACCTAAATATCGGATCGGAGGGACACATTTCAATCTAACCCTGTATCATACATCAAATTTCGATATATATATATATATATATATATATATATATATATATATATATTGAGTGTACCACTGGTGAATACTATTCAGGTCTGTAAGTAGGGTATGTGCTTTGTGCCGTCTAATTGGATAGTATTGTTACAAGATTGGCAGGAGCCTGTGCCTGCACTCACTTTTGCAGGTGAATCGCATGAAGTTGTCGATAAGTTTGTGTATCTCGTTAGTTGTGTCAGTGCTGGCGGAGGGGTGACGGATGAGATTCCCTACCGTATCATGAAAGCTAGGATGGTATACGTTAACTTGATTGTACCTCTGGTTCCGTCGCGACTTAAATCTGGCTGTCAAAGTTCGGGTATACAATGCTTCAGTGTGTACTGTCTTGCTCTACGTCTGTGAAACCTGGCTTCTCCGAGCTGCGAATGTGCGGCGGCTCTGCGTATTCGATCGTCGCTGTCTCCGCAGGATTGTTTGCGGTCGGTGGCATCGTTGCGTGAGTAATTCTGAGGTTCGGTGGCGTGTTTTTGGACACAGTGGAGATCATCATTCACTGGAAACACTTGCTTCGTTGGCTTGGACATATGCTGCGAATGTCATACCAGCGGCTTCCCTACAGGTCTCTGTATTCTAGCCCTGGGACGGAGTGGAAAAGGCTGTGAGGCGGACAGCTCATGACGTGGTGTTGTGGGATCAAGGATATTTGCGCTTGGTTAGCATCAGTTGGTGCGTCATGACTCCCTGGTTGGAATCCGAGAGATTGGTTGAATCGGTGGCTCGAAACGTTATCGGATATGGTCAAGAATCGTAATCAATGGCGAACGTGCTGCAATTTCCTTCTTTCTTCTCTTCCCGACGATAGTTGACGAATGCTGTTTGAACTTGTTGAGTATGACTGTTTTCCTTCCAGATGAAGTTCTTTATCTGTTCTTCACTTATATTTTGACTTTTGATCTATGTTGTTATGTGGCGCATCTTCTTGGTGCCATATTGTACCAAGTTTTTTTGTGTTTAAATAAAATTTAAAAAAATAAAAATTAAGCTTGAATGTAGATTGCCAGGTAAGGAAGGCAGTTCAAACGATGAGGTTCTGAAGTTACATTGACTAAAATAGGCAGGGTATTTACAACTCATTCTTATCCACTGCCTTCGTCGTCGAGAAATGCTAGCTGACAATAGATTGGAAGGGAGTTAGAAGTGTTGAGATTAAAATATGTTATCAATCCATCATGTTTCTGACTTTTGGTCTGTGTCAGTCACGTAAGGAGATGTAGACTGCCTGGTTGGAGATCTCAAGATGTTAAGAACTAATAGCTTGCGACTTTTGATGAAAAGCGTTCTCAGTGGCACATATGTAATAAATCCGCTTGCTGTCTTCTGTACGTTTCTGCTCATTATAAATATTTTGATTTTGTTTGCTTTTCCTTAACTTTTATGCAAAGTTCTATGTTGAAACTCAGTTAGGCAGTCAGTTGGGTATATCACGTCTAGTTATAAAAATGTGTATTTTCTTTGTATTGTTATTGATTGATCGATTGAATCACATAACTTTTACCAGTGGTTACAAGTAGTCCAAGGGTGGTAGTTGCATCAGCCTTAGTTATACTCTTAAAATATTTATTGAATCACTTTCAAACTGTTATTTACAGACTCGATAAGCAAGACATTAGTGGGAAAGTTCTTCTGTCATTATTTTATCCAATTTAGTAGTTACATAGGGAGGAGAGACAGGAGAAGAGCACACCTTCGATTTTGTGAACACGTACCAAATAGCTTACATCTCGAGGGTACAGACGCTTACAATAGTGCTATTAATAGACATCCTATCAGTATGGTTCATGAGGTGGACATCACGAATATTTCAGTTGTCATCAAATTTGCCAAGGCGATCGCTAACAGACTCCTGAAACCCGATCTAGTCTTTCCACTGCCCTGGCAACTGGATGTCTTTACTGTCTCTTTCGTCTAATTACTTAATCTTTGACTTTAGCCTCTCACACGTCTGACATAGTGTAACTTTGTCTGTCTGTTGTTTCTGTGATTCGACTTGAACTCATCACATTGTTACTCGATTTTGCTATTTTCTTCTTAAATAGGGACTCAGATTCTCGATCTAGTTGGAGACGTAACTGCTTCGCTACCGACAATTTTCAATGTCCGTTTAGTTGTAAACACAAATATGCGCGAACCAGGGCATAATTGGAGTCTACTCATATGTTCACGAAGGAGCTGCAGTCCTTTACTGACCCTCATCAACAATACCTTATCTTTATGTGGTCTATCTGAGTCCAGAGTTGATTTGGTGATTGAGGTTGCCAGGTTACGCAGTGTCTGTCTTTGTGCCTAAAGTTAGTGCTCACTGGGAAGAGGTGATTATCTGAACAGAACTGTTGCCACACTCCACGCACCACACAAAGCAAAAGAAGAGAGTAGAGAAAGATTCCAAACAGAGATCATAAACACATATGAGACAAAAAGAATAGTAATATGGAAGAACAATATGGTTTTATTGCATAATATAAATCACAACAAGTGGATACATCTACACCAGCCATATCACCAATTGTCTGCAGCTATTGGTTTTTACCGTCCCAGTGGCTGGAGACAATTGGTGATATGGCTGGCGTAGATGTATCCATTCGTTGTGATTTATATTATGCTGTAAAACTATATTGTTCTGAGCACTATTTATTACGTTTGGAGCCTCCTGTCGACTGATATTATGCAACATTTACAAGTATGGTAAAATTGTTCTGTACATAAACTCAATAATCTATTTAGGCTGTACACAGCAAAGGAAATAAACTATGGTACCATATTACTCTACACAAACTGCTGTTCTTGCTTTATTCAAATTCATTACGGTGAAATAAGTGTATAAACCAGTCCTATTTCATTTATTCGTGTATTTTCAATGATTTTTGTCTTGTTTTTCCAATTTTACAAAAAAAAAATTCAAGGTTGCAACAAGGTATACGTCTTCAAGAAGAATATATTCTCTGCCGGAATTTATCTGAACTAATCAATCAACACAAAGACTTATTCACAGAATTTCATCAAGAATTTACAAGTGAAACATCCTATTGTGATCCAAAAGCCCGTGTTGAAATGGTACGTAAACTTGTTATACAATTATTGGATAAAATGAAAATGAAATGGCGTGAATCATCTTTCAATAATAATATTATTACTAATAGTAATGGTATTATTTCATCGGCAACATCATTACTAAATCAATATGATGGATTTATGCTGTCAAATAATATTTGGTGCAGTAATCCAAGGAATCATGATAATAATAATCATAATAATAGTCATAGTGTTGAGAATATATTTATACACTTGGAAAGACTTGTCATGGATGAGATATACTCTTATGTAATATGGATGAACGATTCTACTGTTGAAGAAGAACGTGATGAGTAAGCTTACCTCTTTTTTAAACTCTCCGTTTTAATTTTGTTTTGAAGATAATAATGATAACAGGTGTAATATTGTTGTATTTTACTGTTTTTCCGTTGGGTTCCTAGCAGAGCCTCTGCATTTCATCCTGTCCTCTGTAGTCCTCTTTGGCTGGCTCCAAGACTGCCCATATGGTTTCATCTCCGTCTGGAACGATCTTCCCCATGTCAACCTTAGTCTAGCGTGCTACTCGTGGTTCTCCATTCGGCTTCCACTGTTGGGCTCGACGCGTAATGTCACTCAGTGGTCTTTTCGGCGTATATTCAATCTATTCGCCTCCTCATATTCGTTGGGTAACAGGCTTTTAGGTTAATTTGCATTTCCACCTAACTGATTATGATGGACGGAAATAATCACTTTGTATTGATATGTAGTCACCTAATGTAACGGGAGAAGACAAAAGACTTGGTAACGGAATTTTTTTATGAAGGAAAACCACACCATATCTATACATTTTTAGCCACATTTATGGTTGGCTAGATGAACGGATAATAAACTGTTCTGATAGGTTACTGATTTTACAAAGGTTAAACATTGAGATCACTTCCTGACCACAACGTAAGCTAAATCCAGATTTGAGAAATACACGCGTCTACCTCTGTAGCCATTAACTTAAAATTTTGTTTTCACTTTTGTGCAAAGTTAAACCTTAAGCACCACTAACTACCAATCAGCGAGTGACCTCGAATGCACCAATCACGTGAAGGAGGCATTTTTACGTATGGAATACATATATTTACGAAAAAAAAGCATAAAATCTGTTTAAAGTGTTACAGAGGATACGTTTCTCTCACATTTTATAAAAATAGCTCTCAATTTTAGATTGGAGTACCAACAGAGTATAATTCTATTGTGGGCAAAATTTATTTTGATAAAGTTTCACGGTGTTATGCAGCAATATTTACTGGGCAATAAACTGTGCTTGGAATGTCATCAGTAAATATTACTGTATAACACTGAGATTTTATCAGAATAAATTTTATCCACAATGGAATTGTACTCAACCACAGTGCAGAAGTTCTATTCTTATACCAACAGAGTAATTTAACCACATTCGGTGTATGTAATTATTTAGGTCTTGTAACCCTAACAACAACCGTAATCTTTCCTAAAGCTAGCCCTTACGTGAAAATATGCCAAAATTAACCCTAATATCACCTTTAATAGGTTAACTTAACCCTAACTTGTCCTTGACCCAAACCTAAGCTGAAACTTCCCAGTATATCACATTTAATAACCTAACTTTTTGATGAGCGTGTTCAATTGATGATGACAACATTACCTGCCAGGTTTCACTAACTTGCTCAGTGAGCTCCCCAAGGTCATTGCTGCGGTCGCACTCCATTGGTAGTTAGTGGTGCTTAAAGTTTAACTTGGCCCACTTTTGGGTTCTTCCTGTCAATCTACGTCTATATAGTGCTGATAAATCTTGTCGGGAGCACACGTCACACTAGTGTAGACAAACTAACGTAAACCAAGCATTCTGGTCTAATATATTCATTCAACAGGAAATACAAATTAACCTAAATACGAATAGCAACTGACACCCGTTGTACAACAGCTGGATCTTTGGGATGAAACGATGAATGCAGGGTTCACATCCTAGTAGAAACACCATCACTCACTGGTAAATCCGGATGATGTGTCCTAAATGAGGCAAAATACGCATCTAGGACTACACAGCTAGTCACTATCAGCCAAAATAAGCTACTAAATAAGCATTATCTGTAGTCATAAGAGGCAAACTGAATAAATTTGATATACGCTGATTCAATAATCACTTCAGCTGTTTATCTATTGAAATTATGAGTTCGAAGTTGTTCAATGTCACCCTGTCTTCGTTATTCGCTTATGGAATTCCTTCCCATGTTATCCGTTTTAAAGTAGGCAGATTAGTTAGATTGATCATTTCGACCTCTAAGTCCAACATGAAATACCTTCGAATAGTTCTGTCTTCTCATCTTGTCGATTTCTAAGGTAATGTTCCGTCTCACCTTTAACAATAGAAGGTTAGGACAATCACCAATCACTCAGCTTCTACTTTTACAGTTTGTCAGCTGCATTTTACCTATTGTTATCTATTACTCCACCTTAGTCTTTCCTGGGTTACTCAAAAAGGACTGTGTCATAGTGCGAAGAGTATTAAAGGTTGTCAGTTGGGTAGGTGGTATGCCACTAAGTTAGCCCGTTACTATTGTAGTCGACAGACATCTGAACTCATCAGACATATGGGCTAAATCCATAGTGTCTGACTCTCAGAACCCTCTTTATTCACAATTCTCCCGTACTGCCTCTCATCAGGTGGAACTACAATGATTATATGCTCTCACACTTAAGTAAAATGCCTCAACCACACCCTGTTTGGCTTGCGTTCTATGCGATAGAGAAAGTGTTAAGCGTGAAACTTATAATTTACTATGTAATTAGCAAAATAAATAATGACTCTTTTATCTTTTCCTATTTGTAATTTATGGTGACACTAATTCAGTTATCTCATTGTTTTAGTTATTAATTATTATCGTTTTTTATACTTTTTATACATTTTTAACATTATTGTTTAATTCAATTGCCAAAATGTTGCAATTATCAGTTTTGATCACCTATACCCTGGAATGGTTTCTTTTGCTGCTGAGCTAAATTGAGTAAAATATTATACCAAATGCTTACTGAAGCAATTCAGTCATTTGAATATCCCTATAATTTATTCAGAATAACAGTAGTTATTATTATTATTATTGTTTCCTTTAATTCCTAGAGAAACATCGGGCTTCAGCCGTGCGTCTCCATTGCGTTCGGTTCTCTGCTAGAGTCTTCACCTGGCTCCATGTCTGCCCACACGTTTTCATCTCCTCTTCACATGAGTTCCTCCAAGTCACCCACTCTTGCACTGACGACCAACTCGCCGCTTCCCTTTCCGGTTCCACTCGAGCAATGGTTTGTCTAGTGATGTCACTTGATGGTTTCCTCAGAGTATGGCCAGCCAATCCATCTCCATTTCTTCCTGCCTATTTGTTTCACAATCGGTTCCTGGTTGGTTCGCTCCCAGAGATCCCTCCCTGTCACTGATCTTTTCTGCCCGGCTATCTGATCTTGAGTATTGAGCGAAGACAGCTGTTAATGAAGGTCTGTAGTTTGTTTGAGATGCTCTTTATGACGTGCCAAGTCTCTGATCCCTATAGTGAGTCGCACTGACTTCACATTGGAGTTGAAAATCCGGATCTTATTTTTGATGCTGAGTGTTGTTGACCTCCACACAGACTTGAGAGTAGTGAAAGCTTGTCTTGCTTTTCCGATCCTTGCTTTGATATCCTCGTCAGTTTCTCCTGTAGTTGAATTTGAGCGAACAATTGATTTTCACTAAATTATTCTTCAAGCTTTACATCTGTAAATCTAATCATTTTAGCATACAATAGCCAGTGTGAGGATAAATTAGAATTATATCAGAAAGCGTATTGTGGAACAAGTACTAGAATGAATAATAGCCAGTTAGTTTTGGCTATCATTTAGAATATAATAAATGGTCAATAAGAACATGAGATAAAGTACAGATTTCAAAGGGGAGTGTAATCAGTGGTGCTTGAGAGAATATGAATACAACAGAGAAATAAACCAACAAATGGGATAGACTAGACATAAGTTCAACGGTGACAAATAACAATAATAATGATAATGACATAATGACATTACTTAAAAGTACTTTTAGTGAACGATTATCAGGCAGTAATGAATTCACTGATAACAATCTGTGGTCAAACTTGAAAAAAACAAATCTAATCGCTACAAACCAACTCTTGAAAGTTAATCTGATGCTCGCTAGTGATTGCTTACAGGATTGAATTCCCTAGAGTTCAGTGAAAATTTGTGGCCAATGAGTTCCAACCAGTCAATTGTGAGGATGGATTTCCCGGCGATGACATTGGTTGGTGGTCACGCTAAAATCACGAATTGTTAGAAGTTAGAATTCATAGACTGGCCATTGAATCGGGTTCCAGTGGCTGAATGGAATACGAGCTAGCTGTTTTTGCAACCGGAAGGTCCTGGGTTCGAACCCCACTGTGGTGGGTGCGTACTACCGATAATTTCTAAACTAGGATGAAATGGTTATCCAGTACTCCCTGTTGGTTTTCAATGGTTCTCTAACTGATATCTGTCCGTGGTCAAACTCGAACAAGATTGTGTAAGTATAACAGCAAGTTCGAAAAGCATTGCGTAAACCTAAGTTAATAGAAACCATAAGAAAAGTTATGAAGTCATAAAAGGTCAGAAATGAACGTCTGTCACTGAAACAAAAGGAAAAAAGAAGAAAGAAAAAATATGGGATAGGAATTTGGAAGTACCAATATTTATGGAGGATTTGATGTCATTTGCGGTATTTTGTCATCACGTTAATACAACGTTGGTCGGGAAGATAGATAGTCAACTTGATCATGTTGCATAATTTGATCTACAGAATTCAGTTAGTATAATTTGGAAGATATGAAAAAATTGGTTTCCTTTTTTGAAAACGAGTTGGTTCATTATTATTTTTAATATATTTTCATATGCATTAGTTACTAGCGTGTATGATATGAATTTAATTTCATATCTTTGTGAAAATTATATACTACTATTACCTTATGCATTTCTTTTTTCTCTTTGCAGTCTCTTTCATCGGGAATTAGCCTTTTTACAGAATACGATTACACTAACAGAACTCCGCATACCTGAACATTATCATGTTGTTCTACCGCTTCAATCTGTGCAAAATGAACTCCGACTACTTGACTGTTATCATGTATGTTATTTTCTAAATGTTTTCTTTGTTTTGCTCGTGTTTTCAATGTTTTTGAGGTTTTTCTTAAGAAGGCGTAAGACACATAAGCATTGATTGTAACCACAGTACTAAAGAGTGCTAAACTATGCTATGCGATGTTAGTTATACAATCCTGCACAACACACCAGGTGCAATTGGAAAAAGCCTTGTACTAGTCGACCTGTTTGAATGCAACAATAAAATGGTGCTTTACTATCGAAAGCCAATCAATATGAAGTTTAGATCTGTGACTTCTCATTATTATTATTATTGTTCCCTTGGGTTCCTAGTGGAACATAGGGCTTCAACTGCACGCCTCCACTTGCTTCTGTCTTGTGCTGTACTTTTCACTTGCGTCCATGTTATTCCATACTGTTTCATCTCCTCCTCACACGATCTCCTCCATGTCACCCTTGGACGTCCCACTCGCCGCTTCCCTTTCGGGTTCCACTCCATTTTTCAATTGCCAAACGTAGAGAAAATTATGTAACAGTTATAAGAACTGTGTATCATAATAAGGATTTTTAATATTCCAAAAAGCGCAACTACACGACACACGACTTTCCATTGAGTTACTCCTTTCGAACTACTCAGAACACCGTCCTGTCCTCCTTTATGGCTGTGAGACGTCCATTGAAGACAGAGGAGCTGAATAGATTAGCTATCTTTAATCATAAGCGTTTGGGCTGTGTCTTCTGTGTTAAGCGGTGTCATTTGGTGTGTAATAATGAGGTTAGGCGTAAAGTGTTTGGTAAGAATAACAAGTTAGTCGATGAGGTTGTGAAGTTACATCCATTGATATGTCTAGGATATGTGTTTCGCATTCTGAGTCACCACCTTTCTCTTCGAGGATTAGGTTAAAAAACGGTTAGAAGTAGTCAAATCAAAACCTGTCGTCAATTCACCAACTTTTTCACTTTTGTTTTGAGCTGGCTATGCAGTTATCTGTAGACTGCTTGGTTGGCGTCCTCAGGATGATAAGAACCAATAGCTGGAGAATATTGAAGATATGGCTCAAATACATTCAGTCTTTGTGAACCCATAGATTGATTAAACCTTCATGTTTTCCATGTTACAATTCATTCTCCCGCACATTTCTTCTCATTGGAGTTCTTCTGAGCATTTTCTTTTTGTCCGCTTTTGTATGATATCTGGAGTGTGGCGAGTTGAACAACTGTGAAACCTTTAGGTGGTCGAAAGAAATGATATTTGAATGTATATAGTTTTGAGATAGCGAGAACGAAAGATTACAATTATTGTTAAGTGTTATGCTAACAGAGGTAAGGGTGAAATTAGTCAAAGAAATAAGTAATTCCATCATTTTAGTGGGAGAAAAGTTTAGTATAAGCTGCGTAGAAAGGAATTTGAAAAATAAACACTATTATTTTATACTTAGTCGTATAAACAATGGATAGTGATGGACTAATATGTAGCATATTAACTGTTATGCATTAGGCTATGCGTCACACTTCATTTGATCGACACGACTTGCATAAACTAATAGTTTACATATCCAAAGCCTGATGGATATGTACACATAATCGTAACAACCATTTACTCACTACACTCAGCTTCAATTGTTCGTATTTAGGATATACAATTGCTCACTGAATAAATGGAGGCAATTTCTACTCTAAAATAAAGCAAACAGTGAAGTAAAGTAAAATACTCAACTGTAGTTGGCATCGTTGAAAAGCAAACAGCCACTAAACATTGATTCACTTATCGGTCAACACGTGCAAAGCTGCTACTGTCTAAGACAGTTGAAAATCAGCGATGAAATGAATGTTTCTAAACAATCTCTATAGCTTGTAAAACGAAGTCTTTTTGGTGTTCTGTTTTGTTATCTGAGCGAGATAGTTAGATTGCAAGGCTTTAATTGTCCTTTTCAACAATATCTTCGGTGCTAAATTTAATGTGATGAAGTTGTCTTTGAGAAAGTGTTTTTCCCTAATGTTGTAACGACAGAAGGCAAGAGTCAGGCAACAGATTGTTTATTATGAAAATCAACACATATTTAAAGATTTTCATGTACATTATTATAGATTATTGTTAGCGGACAAACACAGTCTTCTGATTGGTTGTTTCTCACTAAAAGTTAATCTTTCATCTCTTTGTGGCTGTCTCTTGAATGTCAGATCATCTCTCTGCAAATTGTATCCGCCTACGCAAAGTCTGCTGTCCTTCTTTGATCTTTTTTTTCACATGACTAATATTTGGGACATAAACATTGATATCAATTACTGTCTACCGATTTGGCTAGCAACCATCTCTCACCACACTCGTCTCCCCGTCAAATAGCTTCGCGCGCAGGCGTTCCGACCTTCTGGGTGATGCATCCTCTAGTTGATGATTGTTACAGAACGGCTTGTCCCAATGCACCCATCGTTGGATCTGACTGGCGTTAACTCGTTTCTGTTTGTCACCTCTTCTGATGGTATATACTTGACCCCGCCTTTTTGTGATTGTGTATGGTCCTTCCCACTTTGGAAGGAGTTTTCGTGAACCTGGCTCTACACTTCACTTGGTCCCCAACTACAAAGGTAATGCACTGAGTCTTTCCTCTCTGCTCAGACTTCGCGACATCCCTGCGCTGCTTCTGCCTTAAATTCTTGACTGCTCTCACCACAATGTTACCTCTAACTATGATTGGTTGCTCCAGCACAACACAACAACACGAGAAGCATGTAACTGTATCACAAACCTTCTCCATTATTTCATGACGATGTGTGTGAATCTTCTTTTCAGTTGTGCGGAATAAATATGGAGTCTTTATATCAGTTATATATATATATATTCCGCAGATTTCGACTGATTTCATTTCGGATTTTATATCTTTGAAAATTAATGTGAGACTGGTTACTCACTGGCTACAGGCTGTGGTTGCCTGGAGTTCCAATGAGAAGTCGTGACAAGTGGGGTCCGCCATGTCGAGAGTAAGAACAAATACTCCCCGATGACATTGGTTGGTGATCGCACTGAAATCACGGATGGGTAGAAGTTGGAATCCTTGCATTCGCCATTGAAACGGGTCTCAGTGTCTGAACAGTCTGCGAGCCTACCCTGTAACCAGAAGGTCTGGGCTCAAACCCTGGTGGGTGGTTGTTGTTTTTGAAGAATCCCAGACTAGGACGAAACAACTGTCCTGTACTCCCTGGTTTTCCATAGGTTCTCTGGCTGATATCGGCCCGCCGTCAAACTTGGAAAAAAATCAAATCCCTAGAAACTAACTCTTGAGAATAGATTTTTCGTCTCTTCTGTAATTTTAGTGAGTATTATTCTAGTTCCGGTCGTCTTCAACAAGAACAATAAATGTTTTTATAGTTAGTTCACTTAGGGAATTATGACAAATTTATATAAATAGCTCCGAAAAATGACGGATAAATCCCCTATTTTGGATACTTTTTGTTTTCTTCTGAGTACTAACCTATTTCAGAGCCATTATTAATCCCCCTTGTAATCTTTCTGTCATATATCCCTTTATGTTGTTTGTTTGCATCATTATCAACAACTTTCTGTGGCTTTTAAATTAATGATTATAAAAGAATTTCGCCCTCATATTGATTAATCATGAGTTAGATTTGCTTCTTTATTACTGTGATGCTGCAAGTTAACTGGTTATTTAATCGATTATTACTAGACTAGGCCGATACCGATTAACCTGTATATCTCATTGGTTGATAGTGTTGCTGAGTAGTCACCGCTTACTTGGAAGAACCTTATTGGTGATATAAGCTTCTACTCAACTGATATCAGAATACAAAACATCCTCACAATATGGATACTACTACTAATAAATTTTCATTTCTTTACAAAAATGTGACCTGGTGTTATTAACGGAGTGTTACTGATTTGTGTGGTTGTCGTCTGACTTGACTAGAATGCACCTCTAGACACGACACTATAACCAACTGATCACTTGAAAATATTTCCTCCATAAATGAGATTTAACTGCCACAACCTCGATAACTTTTATCATACAATCCACGGAAGTTTCAACCATAAATAATCAATATTTGATTGATCGCATGACCTTAAAGATCCTCCAAAAATCAATCAATCAAAATCTGTCCAATCAGGTTATCAAGTCAGTGCATGCATCAACCATGGCTTCACGGCTAAAAACGATAAGTTATCCGTCCCAGCACCATGGTGATTCAAATATTGAACATTTGATAGATAAAAGGTCAATAAAAAAGATTAAATTTGAAAGCTAATTAGACAGTCTGTAAGCACCTGCGAATAGATGGGAGACTGTGTTTCTGTCCTGTTGGAATTTTAATTGAGGCATTAGTTAGACTAGATATATAAAAACATGTCTATATTCGAATAAAAAATTAAATTTAAGCGCGGTATTTACCTATATGATTTAAATAGTAACGAAAAGGTAGGAGTTCTCATCCTTTAATATGGGAAACAGTTAGAATAAAAGTGAGTGTATTTTAGAAATGACATCGTCAGGTTTCAATGTATCTATCTACTGATACATTTGACAAGTAGTTCTATGCCCAAAACCTTGATTTTTTGTAGAAATTAACAGCTATGCTAAGAGACTGGTAGCTCAACTCTGATTTATCCTTTGTCAAGGACGTACTTTTGTGCCATTATATTTTGTTAAATTTCCTGATTTGTACTTTCGTTGAATTTTTGAACGGTGCTGTTTTGGCATCATTGAAAGATTCTCTTAAATCGTCATAATCTTTGTTGGTAACTGTCTCCCGTAGTGTTTTTCAACTTCTTGTTTTCATTCTAGATTTTGTATAGCTTTTTAAACTGTTCTGTAAATCTATATAAATTTTCACACGTATCTTATGTAATCACTATACCTACTGCTTTAAATTTAACCTTTGGGACTGGGGGACTATAGACGTATAGATATTTAGAAATGATCCCAATTTGAAGACATTGAATATTAGAAATCTGATGGTTTTCAAATCTTGCTTCAGTTTACATAAACCTGAGTTCATTAAAAGAAAGTTAGGTATATATATATATATATATATATATATATATATATATATGCGGGAAATGTGGATATTTGTGGTAACATATGATTTCGTTACAGTAGTTTTTATTATTTTTATATACATCACAGCGAGTCTTATTTATTGAACCCATTATGGATATTGAAGATTGTTTTGGCACTTAACTCACAGAATTTGGTATGTTTATTGATACATCCTACTGTCTGTTAGAAAGAAAGTATACTCTACAGTAGTGGTCCATTTGTTGCATTACTATTTCATCTGATTCTTAATAAATGTTGGGAATGATTTTTAGAATAATGTGGACTTCGAGTTTAAAACATGCACAGTGGTTAGGACTGTCGCCGACCATGCAAATAGTCCAGGGTTCGATCCCCCTGCCGACGCACACCTGATATCTATGATCGGCCTGCAAAATTTGGGCTACCGATATCACAGGCTGAAAATGCCATACCTGTACCAAAAAATACGGTGTTGAATCAAGCTGTAATCAAAAATAAAAAAGGTTAATAAAGCAGGATGATTAAATGAATTCATCTAATTTCGGTAAAATTCCTCTTCAGCTGAATACTCTACATACATGGATATATATACTTTTGAAATTACATTGGGAGATATAAGACTGATAAGTAAATAAACTACATTGAATTAGTCATGCAGAAAGACAGGTGTGAATGTTTTCCAGGTCATGTTCAAATAGATAAGGGGAGGGGGAGTATGAGAGATTAAAATTAAGATAAAATGCATTACGCTTCAATTGCATCACTTAGATAAACAATTAGTCATTAGAGAATATAACAAGAATTGCAAACAGAGTAATATCAGTAGTAATAGTAACAATAATAATAATAATGTTGAAGTGAGTTAAGATAATGCTATTGATAAAAGATAGTTTTAAATGAATCAAGAATAATAATCACAAGAGGTAGAATAATAAGTAAAACGTATTACCATGGTAGATTCAGAGTGACGACCATCTCCTTTTGCACACAGAGACCTGGTTTATAAACTCGGATTGCACAAGCCTCTGCAATTGCAAGCATCTTCCTGTTTCTTTGTCTGTCTGCTGACAATAGTGAATGACTTGACAGCGTCGATATCATGTCCATAGTCCACAAGATGTTTTGTTATTGAGGATTTTGGCACTTTGCACTCAGCTGTTTTCAACCATTTTGGCAAATGCTCCATTATGCGAGTAGACAATGGGCTTTCTGTGCGACCTATGTATTTGCTTCCACAAACACACTCAAATTGATATACGCAGTTTGAAGTGTCGAAGATTGGCGACTGGTCTTTCCCAGATTGTTTAATCACTCGCTTAGTGGTGTTAAGGAAAACTAGTTTTGCAGCATAATAAGTTCTCTTCATAGCTGTATCGAGTCTTCGTTTGACTACTTCCTGTACATCATCTCCTTTGAATGGCAAACTGATATAGACAGATTTCTTCGAGTTGGCTTTCACAGTATTTTTTTTCTTCAAGTCATAACGTATTAATGTATGTGTAAAACTTGGGCACTGTGGTAGTATGTAATTTCATATTAGTTTGCTTATTAGATATATCACACAGTGAAACAGTATTAGTATTTACTGGATGACAAAGTTTCGAACACAATTTATTGCTGTTCATAATCATTCCATCAATTATAATCACACGACTTCGAAACTTGAGTTTTATAGTTTTCTTTGTTCTCTCCTATTCGTCGTCGTAGTGGTAACAGAATTTTTCACATGTTCGGCTGAACAGGTGTTGAATCATTCCTATTACACGTGTTTGTAGTTGATTTGATAAACAAAGATTCCATTATCAATCTCTCCCTCCACCTACACATTCAAACCGATACTTGGATTTCTCGTCATTCGATGCGGTGTCAGTAAAAAATAGGACTGGTGAAATGCTCAAGTTATAAGGCACAAAAACTAAGTAGTACCTAGGAAAATCTAAGACAGGAATTGAGGCATACAAGAGAAGCTTTGAAACTTAATAATTACCTAGATAAATTAATCATGAAGTATGTAGAAAAATGTTAAAATAAAAATAATAAAGGTAGTGATAGTGATGGTAATAATAATATTAACGACGACATGTATAGGATAATGACAACGCCAACAAAATGGAATATAAATCATCAGGAGTACTTCTTTACAAAGGAGGAACCTCGCAAACCTTTCGGAGAATTCTTAACAACGCAGGAATAAAAGTGGCACTCAAACCCACAAACTCAATTAGAAACAAGCTTTGTTGGTCAAAGTATCCTGTGTAGCCAATTAAACAAAACAATTTAGTTTATCTAATACCCTGGGTGACATCGCGCGTCAGGCCCTCGAGTGGAAGCCGAAAGGGAAGTGACGAGTGGGACATCCAAGGGTGACATGGAGGAGATCGTGTGAAGAGGAGTTGAAACAGTATGGAATAACATGGATGCAGGTGAAAAGTACGACAGAAGACAGAAGCAAGTTGAGACGTGCAGTTGAAGCCCTATGTTTCACTAGGAACCCAAGGGAACAATAATAACTAATAATAATAATACTCTGCAATGATTTTCAGATCAAATTGATAACGGAAGCTTTGTTTATCGAATCAACTGAATAGAATACGTGTAACAGGAATGATTCAACACCTGTTCAGCCGAACATGTGAAAAATTCTACTTTCACTACGACGACAAATAGGACAGAACACAAAAAACTATGAAACCCAAGTTTCGAAGTCGTGTGATTATAATTGATGGAATGATGATTATGATCAGTAATAAATTGTGTTTGAAATGTCATCCAGTGAATACTAATACTGTTTCACTGTGTGCTATATCTAATAAAAAAATTAATATGTAAGTCATAAGGTAGTTATGATGTAATCTAAAAACAATTTGATATCACCTAATGCTATTAACAGAATCTCTGAATATATTAACCTAAAAATGTGAACAATTCTTGTTATAATTAGTCAATTATGTTTTTCTATAGTCGGTTTGTAAGGATTAGTTTTGTTTTTACGAGTTGATCACGGATTGATATCTGTTAGAGAACCATTGAAAATAAATAGGGAGTACTGGACAGCTGTTTCATCCTAATTTGAAAATCATTGGCAGTACGCACCCACCACAGTGGGTTTCAAACCCAGGACCTTCCGGTTACAAGGCAAGCTGGCTCGTATACCATTCAGCCACTGAAACCCGATTCAGTGGCCTGTGATATAGGTGCAGGCTGGAAAAGAGTAAGTGGTGGGCCATCGGGACTCTAAGAATCAATGGCTGGAGACAATAGGTGACATGGCTCAAAATCGTTGTCAATGGCGCAGATGTATTCAGTCTCTGTAATCTTTCATATTCCTCTCTACCATTACTCATTCTGTTTCACTCTTATACTTGTCAAAACTCTATTGATTCTCTTCACTCATCTTCTTGTCTACCTTTGTGTGCTATTTGGAACGTGGCAACTCGAAGTGCTGCACTTCGGTGTCAAGTTCTATGTTGAATCCAGCCAGCCAGCCAGATCAACTCATAAAAACAAGACACTAATCCTTACAAAATAACTATAGAAAATCGATCTGATGCTTGCTAGTGACTGACTACAGGACGAAGTTGCTTGAAGTTCTAGTGAGAAGTCGTGACCAGTGAGGTCCAACCAGTCAAATGTGAGGAAGGATGTCCCACCGATGACATCAGTTGGGGTCGCGCTATATTACGAATTGGTAGAAGTTAGAATTCATGAACTATCTATTGAATCGGATCCCAGTGGCTGAATGGTATACGAGCCAGCTTGCCTTGTAACCGGAAGGTCCTGGGTTCGAATCCCACTGTGGTGGGTGCGTACTGCTAATGATTCGCAAAGTAGGATTAAACAGCTGTCCAGTACTCGTTGCTGGTTATCATTGGTTCTCTAACTAATATCAATCCGTGATCAACTCGTAAAAAAAATTAATTATGTGATGATGTCAGTGTATAACATTTTTTCAATTTTGATTTTTAATCATTTACTGACAAAGTTATTCTATTTTACTACTCTCTTTATTTTCTCGTAGACACCATTCGATAAATTTCGTTGCCTTAAACGTGTTATGAATCATATTCTAGCTGCCTTACAATTGGCCCATCCAACATCAATACCATGCGCAGATGATCTTCTGCCTGTTCTTATTTATTTAATAATACAAGTAAGTTAGTGTTGTATAATGTGCCATTTTCACTAATCTTGTCTCTTTTGTTTTCTTCATTCCTTCACATTCCGAGTGGAATGTAGAGAGAGGGCTTCAAGCTAGTGCTTCTTTGAAGCTTCAATATCAGTTATCTTTTCCTTTTTATGGGGTGGGGGGGGATCCTAGCCACAACGAACTCTATTTTGTACCGGGCTTACTGCTTGTGTTGAGGTTTGGTAGTGTGTCGACCGGGAATTTGAACCCAGACCACACGTGTCTGCTGAGTGAACATCTGTGTATATATGCTGAAATGACGTCTATCTCTCTAAAATGCGACTACAAAACAAGGCTTTCATTCCCATAGTTGTTCTGTCTAAGTTTGAATTAGTAGCAACCTTTGGATTGTGAAAGTACTAATTATCTATCTGTCCTAAACTAGCTAGCAATAAATTGACTAGTATTTGCAGTCTGTAGCGAAAATTATTTCTCTTGTTTGTTTTAGTTCACTAATTGCTCAGTCTACTCTTCCTTTGTTTTCAAATGAACTATTAAAACACTGAAGGTCATTCATCCAGACTGTTTCATCACATCATTAAGACAAAGTTTAAAAAAAAGCGCGTATTAAAAGTAAAAGTAGACGTGAAACTACTGACCATAACATAAGTAAGAAAGAACGTAAGACGTCTACGGTGTTACCATTTTAAAGGAAGTAACATCGGAGACTCTACGTAGTTTTCTTAGTAAAATATGTTTTAGGGTCGCATTAGAATCTAAAAGCCTACGCAGGGACATGCTCTGGAGGTTAAAGGACCCTATAGACACAATTAGACAAAATATCTTGGAGTAATTGTGAGGTCAACCATGTTGGGTCAATCCAGTAGGCCTCTGGGTCAAGTAGGTTATCAGAACATAGAAATTTTCCCCAGAAAGCTGATTAGCTCAGAGAATAACTCAGCAATGGTAATACGTTCAATAACAAATAAGAGGGTAGGACAGATCTACAGTTATATAACGGTAAATGTCGGTAGATGAAGATGAACCGCTTGAAGTTGTCGACAAGTTCTTGTATCTAAGTAGTTGTGTGAAGTCTGGCGAAGGTGGGACTGACGAAGTTTCTAACCGTATAGTGAAAGCTAAGGTGGCATGTGCCAATTTGAGCCACATTCGGCGCTGTTTCGATGCGCGCGCAGTCTTGCCCTGAGCCTATGAAACTTAGCCTCTCCGAGCTGAGGAGGTGCAGCAACTCTGCGCATTCGATCATCACTGTCTACGTAGAATTGCTTGCATGAATAATCCTGAGGTCTTGCACCGTGTGTTTGGGCATGATAGGTATCAACATTCATTGAATGTCGTCGTCTGGAAATACCGGCTTTGGTGGCCTTGATATTTGCTACAAATGTCATCCCGTTGGCTTCTGGTCTCTGTTCGCTAACCTTGGGACTGGATGGTAAAAGCGAAGAGGTGGTCAGCCTATGACATGGCATCGTGTGACGAAGACTATTTCTGTCAGGTTACAGTTAGATAGTACATCGTAACTCCTTGGTTGGGATCCAGAAGATAGTTCGAATCGATGGATCGAAACGTTATCAGATATGGCCAAAAATCGCAATCAATGACGAACATGCTGCAGCTTCTTTCTTTCTTCCCTCTCTAAAATTACCATGAAGTAATGAATGTTGAGCGATCATGACAAATATGCTCTCTTCCTTGCTTTCTGGAGGAATTCTGTCATTGTTGTGCGGCACATCTGCTGGTGCCCATATCGCACTAAGTTTGTGTTTTAAATAAACTTAACACATAATACCACAGCTTAGAGAACACAACCACATCAAAATATTATCCCGAAGAAAAGTCGAAGGATACGATACAGTGGTACCAATGTAAAAATAAAGCTGAATCTTATATAAGCCGTAAACTATGCTCGAAACGTTATCACATCAGGGGATAATCCTATATCACTGTATGTTCTTTATGAAATGAATTTATTCTATGTATTGAAGCTTATGTATTCTAAACACCTACAGTTGCGCTTTATTCACCTTTTCTTGGTTTTCCCCGTCTTTTTTCCCATAAAGGCAAATCCTCCTCGTTTGCTTAGTAATATAGAATTTGTAAACAACTTCGGTGGGGATAGTTTGGAAAACGGTGAAATACAATATATTTGGTGTCAATTTTGTTCAGCAGTGGCTGAGATACGACATCTAATGTCTATCAGACCTATGAACAATAATAATAACAAGTCGAGTTAGTCTCCGTTCTTCTTCTCCGTTCATATCATCCATCACATGATCAAACAGACTTTCATATGTGTAATACTTTTACTACTAGTTTTGTTCTCTCATAGCTTTTGGTAATTCCATTGTAAAAAAAAACGAAAACAATAATAATATATTTTTGCTGCATTATTTCAGGAAATATGATGACGAGAAATATAAAAAGAGAGTAGTTGTACAGGTTTTCTTTGTTTTTTTTGCTTTGATAAATTAGAAGTATAGTTGTTGTACTTGATTGAATGCTCAGTCATTTTATTTCAACTCAGTATCTTTCTCTTTTATTATTATTATTGTTATTTTGATCATTACACTGCATCATCTCTTCTTTGTTTTTTCTCGTCTGACCTGACGTGTGCTGTGATTAATCCTCCTTAGGTAAAACAAAAAAAGTAAACATTTTTTTCCACTGTGAACCCTTTACAATGACTATTTGTTAAATGAAAATAGACAAATTGTTGTACACCAAAATTAACTATAGTAAGGCTAATTTGTCAAGCATTTTATTACAGGCGTATAACTCTTTTGATTGCATACATTAATTATTTCGACATATTTCTTTATTATTTTTTTAATTTCTTTGCGTTTCGAGTGGCGCATAGGACTTGAAGCTTGAGATTTTTGAGGTTTCACAATAGCGATGGTGTTGTTGTTTTTACGGGGGGCGGGGGGAGGGTCGGTCTTGGAGAGGAGATGGGTGCCGTCAAGACCTATCAAACCCAGTGTAATGCTATGATGAGAACAATATCAGTAAACGCCATGCCGGATCGGTCGGGGCCCGGTTTAACAACGACCGCGCTTTCTGCTGCCGTGTCACAGGGCAGAAGTGATAAGTTAGCTACTGAGACACACCGACTAATAAAACTCCCAAATGCTGACACAGTCATAGGAACATGGAATGTTCGAACGCTTTATGCCTGTGGGAAAGTCAAAGAACTGACCCATGAACTCAGTAAATGCCGATGGGATATCCTAGGCTTATCAGAAGTTAGGTGGACAGGCTCGGGAGTAACAACTACAGAAGAGGGTCATAAGATATGGTACAGTGGGGACGAAGAGAAACACCAACATGGTGTGGGTTTCATCGTAAACAAAAAACAAGTTAACTCTGTAATAAGCTGTAGACCCGTAAACAATAGAATCATTTCTCTACGAGTTAGGGCTCAACTACTTAACATAACAATAATACAAGTTTATGCGCCTACATCTGAATACCAGGACGAGGAAGTAGAATGCTTCTATGATGAACTAGAGGAGTGTATTAATGAGGCTCCGAAAAAAGACATTCTTATTGTCATGGGTGACTGGAATGCTAAGGTAGGTGAAGATGCATATGACCAATGGGCAGGCACAGCTGGACGTTTTGGATTAGGTGAAACCAATGAGAGAGGAATAAGACTGCTGGAATTTGCAAGCAGCCACAAGCTCACACTGGCCAACACTCTATTCCCTCATAAGACATCAAGGAAAACAACATGGCACTCACCTGACAACAAAACACATAGCCAGATAGACTACATTCTGTTCCCAGCAAGATTCAAGTCAAGCATTAACAAGGCTAAAACCAGAACTTTTCCTGGAGCAGACATAGGCAGCGATCATGACATGGTTTTAATGACTATAAAATTAAAACTAAAACAGAACCGCAGACAAATAAGCCCTCGAATCAGATATGACCTAGAGAAACTTAGGGACCCAAACATAGCAGAAATGTTTAAGGAAAATGTAGGGGGCAAGTTCGCTGCACTTACCTTGATTCACGACAATATCGATTCACTCACTGAAACCATTAAAACAGTGCTGCATTAATCAGCAACAGAAGTTCTGGGTAACAAAAGAAAGAAAATCAAACCATGGGCCACAGACGATATTTTAAACCTGTGTGATACAAGAAGAGAACTAAAAAAGAAGAAAGGACTTAATTCCCAGTACAGGGAAGAGTATAGAACAGTAGACAAAGAAATACGCTCCAAAATGAAGAGAGCAAAAGAGGGCTGGATTACTGAGCAATGTAATATCATCGATAATAGCTTAAGGGGAGGCAACAATAAAAAAGCATTCGAAACACTGAGTAAGCTGACCAATACGAAACTGAATAGAGCAACCGTAATTGAGGATGGTAAAGGCACCCTCTTAACAGAAGAAGCAGATATCCTTAGAAGGTGGACAGAATACTGTAAGGGACTCTACAATCATAAAATAAGCTCTAATTATAGCCTAATGAACAATTCATGCTGGGACAATAGGGAGATCGGTGATTCACCCATACTAGAGTCAGAAGTAGAGGAAGCAATAAAATCACTTAAGGGAGATAAATCACCAGGAATTGACAACATACCGGCAGAACTAAACAAACATGGTGGACCACAAACAGTTAAATGGCTGAAAGCAGCCTGTCAAAAAATCTGGCAAGAAAAAGAATGGCCTAAAGAATGGACTCAGTCACTAATCATTCCAATATTTAAGAAAGGGGACGCAAAGCACTGCGAGAACTACAGAACAATAAGTTTAATCAGCCACCCAAGTAAAGTCATGCTGAAAGTCATATTGAACAGACTCAAAAAGAAAGTAGAGGAAATACTCTCAGAAGAACAGGCCGGGCAGAAGCACTGCTGAACAAATTTTTAACATAAGGGTACTAAACGAAAAATGTCTACAACACCAAAAAATGCTAGTACACAACTTTATCGATTTTAAGAAGGCCTTTGACCGTGTGTGGCACGAAGGCTTATGGCAAGTCATGAATAACTACAATATAGATAAAAACATAATTGAGGTTATTAAGTCTTTATATAACAAATCTAGTAGTGCAGTATCTCTAAATAATCAAACTGGCGAGTTCTTCAGAACAACTATAGGAGTACGCCAAGGGTGCATTCTCTCACCAGTCCTCTTTAATTTATTCCTCGAACATATTATGACACAAACCCTACATGACTTTACACCGACACTTAGCATAAACGGAAGACCAATTTCCAACCTCAGATTTGCTGATGATATAGCCCTCATTGGGGAAAACATTGATCAAGTTCAGGACCTCACCTCAAGACTTGATGTTGCAACCAAATCTGTGGGCATGGAAATCAGCACAGAAAAAAGCAAAATACTCATTAACGGAGGAAACAACTCAGATAGATGTATCAGACTTGATGGACATGTATTAGAAGAGGTTGAAACTTTCAAATACCTTGGGTCTACCCTAACAAAAGATGGAAGGTCCACTAAGGAAATAAAAATTCGACTAAACCTAGCCTCTGCCACCATGTCCAAGTTAGGGAAAATATGGAAGAGCAACATCAGCGTCTCAGCAAAAATGAAACTCTACTCGTCACTGGTCCTCTCTGTATTCCTATATGGATGTGAGAGCTGGACCCTGAATGCAGAAGAATACAATCCTTCGAAAACAAAAGCTATAGAAGGATCCTAGGAATAAGTTACCTTGAAAGGAAAACTAATGAATATGTCTTACACCAGGTCCATAGACTGGCAGGAAAACAGGAACCACTCCTTTCAATCGTAAAGAAACGGAAACTACAATGGTTCGGCCACACGGTAAGACATGACACATTGTCCAAAACGATTCTACAAGGCACAGTAGGAGGAGCACGAAAGAGAGGTCGACCGAATAAGAGCTGGCTTGACAACATAAAAGAGTGGACTGAAATGCCCTTGGATACGCTACAGAAAATAGCATTAAACCGAGAAGAATGGCGGAGACTGATAGCGCGAACTGTCATAGCACCCCCACGACGAAAGTCAAGGGACTGATGATGATGATGATGATGGGGGGAGGGTTGCTAACCTCACACACAATTTCCCCTCCGTTACTGGACTTACAGCCGGCTAAATGCGGTTTAGTAATGCGTCAGTTGGGAACCGGACCATGTAGGTTCTTGTCGAGCACTTTACGCTGCAAATTTCAGCATATAGAAACGTTTTCTTCAAGTATTGGTTTTGTAGGGATTGTGTTTGATTGGTTGGAGGATTTCATCATGAGTTGACACCAGTTAGAGAACCATTAGAAAACCGGCTGGGAGTACTGGACAGCTGTTTCGTACTAGTTTGGGACTCTTCATCAGTGCGTCCCCACCGCCACGGTTCGAACCCAGGACCTTCTGATTACAAGGCGAACTCGCAGATCATTAAGTCACTGGGACCCGATCCAATGGCCCATGAATTCTAACTTCTGCCAATTCCATTACTAAGCATTGCTAGACTTTGCGAAATTCTGTACTATTCTTTGGTTGAATTAACAAATAATTTCCATACTAAGTATTAAATACAACTTCTGCACAGGAATACGGAAGAAAACAAGAAGGATTGTGGTAGTGATGTTGTTCTATTATCACAATAACCAAAAGTTCTGACACACAGTAGTAGCAGTGATCAAGCATTATTCCGTTAGGTTCCGAGTGGAACACAAGGCTTCAACAGGAACATTCCCACTGCGACTTGTCCTCTTCAGCTGACCCCGTCTCCTTATGCGATATCCCCCATGTCACTCCCCGACCAACGCACAACTCGTTGTTTCCCACACGGGTTCCAGTCTAAGGCCTGGCGCGCGATGTCAATCAATGGTCTCCTCAACGTGTGTCCGGTCCATCTCCATATCTGTTGGGTAATGTGTTCTTGATTGGTTCGTTGATCTTCAAGAGTTCCTTGTTGCTTATTCTTTCCGGCCAGTCATCTGCTCTTCAATATGGAGCGATAGTAGCTGTTGATGAAAGTCAGCAGTGGCCTGTTGGGAATGCATTTAGTGACACACCAAGTTGCTCACCTACATAGAAGAACTGACTTAACAAATTGGTCTTGAAAATCTGAATTTTGTTGTTTCTGCTGAGTGCAGAAGAGTTACAAACTGCTTTCAGAGTAACGAAGATTTGCCTTGTCTTTCTGATCCTGGCTGATTTTAACATCCTCATCCATGATTCGACTGCATTTGAAATGATACTGCCTAGATAAATGAAATAAGTGACTTGCTTCAAATTCCTTCCGTTGACAGTGATTAGTGCTACCTGTTGTTGGTAAGCTTGAAAGCTTTGAAGTTTCACAGTAGCGATGGTGTTGTTGCTTTTACGGGTTGGGGTTGTTTTTCTCGTGTCCATGCTTCCTGTTTTACAGAGTTTTCTACCGGCTAAGCAAGGTTTAGGAGTGCAACGGTCGAGAATCGTACCCTGGATCTCGTAAGTAATTGGAGAGTATGCCACAATTTAACTACTGACGAGAGTTTGAATACATAGAAATGTTAACAGTCGTAATAATCATCATAAGGACAACTGTGGATAATCGTTGAGTGAAGCAGCTATAAATTATGCTAAATAAGTGCTAATACAGAAGATTATGATTATTATTCCCTTGGGTTCCGGGTGGAACATAGGGCTTCAACAACACATCTCCACCTTTTTTCTATTTTCTACTATCCTCTTTAGCTAGGCTCATGACTGCCTATAATCTCTCATCTCCTCCCACGAACTGTTCCATGTCACCCTCACACTAACGGCTCACTCGTCCCTTACCATTGGGATTCTGCTCAAGCAATGGCCTGCATTGCGTCCGATGTCATTCGGCGGCCTCCTCAGTAGCGTATACCCAATCAACCTCCATTTTCTCTCACATATTTGTTGAGCGATATGCTCCTCGTTGGTTTGTTCTCAGAGTTTCTTGTTACTAATTCATTCTGGCCATTTGATCTTCAGTATGAAGTCGGCGAAGGCAGCTGTTGATAAATGTCTGCAACTTGTTGGAAATGCTTTTCATGATACGCAGTGCAAGTTTCTGACCCGTATGGAAGAACTCACTGACTTCACACTTTTCCTGAAAATCCGAATCTTGTTGTTTATGCTGGCTGAGTGCAGAAGATTTCTAAACTGGTCTCAGGTTGATGAAGGCGTATCCTGCCTTTCCGAATCTGGCTGGCTGCCTTTCACATCTTCATCCGTTCCGACTGTCTGTAATTGAAATCGTGCTTCCTAGATGAATGAAGCAAGTAGCCTCTTTCAAATATCTTCCGTTGATAGTAATTTGTGCTGTTGGTTGTTTGTCTTCATCACCTCAGTATTCTCTTTGTTTACTTGAACTTCTGTCTTTGCTACTTCTTCTACCAGTTTGTTCGTTTTCACCTGTAAGTCTTCGAGTTTGTGTGACATAAGGTATAAATAGTCTGCGAAGTACAAATCCTTAGTAATAAATACCATTTATAAATGATACAGTTGTATAAATGAATTGCGTACTCCTCTGTTCTAAGCAGTCACTGTTGAAGAAATCATATTTCTCCCAGGACAATTTGGCACACTGAAACTACGTCATTTCGGTCAGTTTATTAGATAGACAAAAACTATGATGTAATTTACTTAATAACGATTCATGTTCATATTCTTATTGGTGTCAAAAATTTACAGTCTTAGATATCAATGTGATGTTAACGAACGAACTGGGAATACTGTGGGTAGGACAAAAACACGTGTCTTATCGGTGTATGGAAGTCGAAATCAGAACTGATATTTCTAAACGTGGATATCTGGTTCATTGGCTTAAGGACTCAACTCAACCATTGGGTCTCAGATTCCAGTCCCAATTCAGCCTGAGTAGTATCGTCAGCACTAAGGCAATAAATGTGTGGCTTGTAGCCTGTAAACTTAGGAAACGCCTGTCCCAGGAACTAGGTGTTACAACCAAAACCGACTCGTTGTAGTGTGAACACGCAGGGAACCGATCTCTGTCTCCTACTGTATAACTGATAAAACTTCCTTGGAAGACGCACGGTCACGAAAAACTCGCTGCTGGAATCTGTGGTGTCCTATACAACAATAATAACATCAAAAACTCAATAGTGCCACCGTTAGTCAAGGTGATTTCCTTAGTTTAAAAGAAGTACTTAGAATCAAGTAGAATATTCCCAATGACGTGGGATCAAAAATTCTGTCCAGAAAAACCACACTCGAATACTTCTCGCAGACAGACCAGTTCTAGAATGGCCTCTATTCACTCAAATGAAATCACATTATTAATGTACACACAACGCCAAAGAGAAGAAATAAAACTATAGATTAGACAGGGATAAAGACAAATAATAAGCATCAAGTCAACATATGATAATATGCAGATGTTAGAGTGTGTGAGAGCGCTCGCTTGTGTGCGTCGGTGGCATGGCGGTTGGGACGCTCGCCGACCATGCACATGGTCCGGGGTTCGATCCCCGGCCGACGCACTCTTTTACCTCGCTAAGCCAGAAATAATGCTGGTGAAGAGGAAAGGTTGGGTATGAGGCTAGCAACCCCATCCTGAAAAATAAACAGTGCTACAGAAACTTCAAGCCATTAGCTTGAAACCCTATATTCCACTGGGAAACGTGAAGGGAAAAAAAAGAGCCTGTGAGAAAAATGGATAATGGTTATAAAGTTAGTCGAAATATCCAAACAAACATAAATATTGTAAATGAATCGTTCAGAAGGGGATTTTCCAAACAAATATTCCTTTATACTAGGTGTAACCAAAAAGTACGTGGATAAGACGAAGAATTTCAAAGTACATAAGCGATTTAGAGGACTGAAAATTCTGTGACTAACTCTGAGTAATTAAAGTCATCTTAAAACGAACCGGCAGCCTTACAGATATAACAAGCTGACACTGTGATTGCCTTCGCACCTCACTTAGAAAGATACCGAAAGAAGAGTATTTAAACATCAATGTCCGTCAAATCAATAATGGTGTCTTAATTTAATTACTAACTACATCTAGAACGAAATTTACGCGATCTGCTATGCTACTACGTAATGAATGAACATCAGAAAATCTACGGACGATTTGCCAATAGAAACAGACTACTCATCTAGAAACGATCCTCCTTAGCTTAAAAACTCTTCAAACTAAGTAAAGGTTTTGTTAGGTATGTCAATCACTTATGAAAAATTCAGCGGTTATTGTCATTTAATTTGTTAGCGTATAGGAGATGAAGAAAAATTAGCATGATCTGGCTCAACAAGATGGGTGATTCAAAGGAAATGTCACAGGAAGATAGAACAGTAACCGTTTTAAAAGCCACTGCTATCTGTCTGTCTGTTTTCGACATAGAACTTTGCACACATGTGTGGCAGTTCAAGTCACCACACTTCACTCAGCACACAAAGCAAGAGAAGAAAGTAGAAGAAATGCATAATAGAGACAGTAAACAGAGGTGTGAGACAAAGGTATAGTAATAACGAAGAACGAAACAGTTTAATTGGAAATCACAAGTCTCAAGGAGTGGATGCATCTGCGCCAGCCATTGAGAACGATTTTGAGCCATGTCACCAATTTTTTCCAACCATTGACTTTTACCGTCCCGATGACCCCAACCAGGAAGTCTACACCTTCCTACGAGGCTTAGACTAACTGTTGTAGATTTGATTGACTGGTGCCATGTTTTGGTTTGACCGCCGCTAGCTCTTTTCCAGCCTGACCCTATATTAGCTAACATTGCCCGCTGAGGAAGGCGATGACTAGGCATACGTAACACATGCCCTAACCATCTCATTCGATGTAGCCACGAGAGTAGAACACTAGTCATTGAAAAATATTCTCATATCAAAATGGTCTAAAATCGCCCTAGTAGATACAGCAAATGCTACACTCGATAAAACTTAAGAATCAGAAGCGACAGAGCTACAGAAAAGTACTCCATTATGTTCAGTATACACACAACAAACTGTCCTTGAAACATCATCCAATAAAGACTTTCGTATCGATCTGTGCCCATTTGTAAACACAACCAAACCCGATATGGTTCACTCTTCATCCTTTATATCTTAAAAAACTTCGACAAGCAATGGGAAATAGTTAGTTACTTCGTCATTTAATTAACAATAGAACACCTGAAAACGACAATGTGATCATAGTTTGTTTTAATAACTCAATCAGCTATGAAATTTAAAACATGAACACAATAGATTTCATTGTTAAATACCTTTTTAGCCAAAATCAGTTTCTTCCGGTTGATTGATAAAAGCGAACCTCTTGACGGATAAATAAGATTGCAAATGAATTTGTAGTATACAACAGTGTAAATGTTGGTTGTTTAGGCAGAAGAATAAATAAACACTTCCACGTACAATTTAACGTATTATGAATATTCATATAATCTTAGCCAAGAAATTACAGGTGGGCTCTGAAACGGACTGAGTGGGAAAAAATCAGTATACCACCAATATTCAACGAAGTGAGTACTTCAAACGTGCAGAAATGACGAATTCTCCCTTTCAGTATCTTATACTTCATTAGAATGTGGATATATTGGAAAGCCAAAGTTCGTCTACCCTAGTTTAAGACGCTTCAATCGTGCACACCCAGGAACCCACCAGGGATTGAGCTATGGACCTTCAGGTTACAAGACCAAGCTCGTTAACCATTCAGCCACTTGGAGCGTAGTTTCCGAAATACTCACTAATTAATCCGGTTAGCTTCTGAAGAGTCAGACACCCATATGCGTATTAAGCATGAGATGGTTTATACAGCATAGATGGGACTTCGGTACGAGTTTGTACCACATGTCAAGCTTATAATTTAAACCACCTCATTAGCATACTGATATTCTATTTCCTAATTCTTCCCAATCGACCTGCTAAAAGAATCTTATACATCATAAGTTTTCGTATAAAATACTAAAAATACCTTATCATTTTCAACAAGTGACAGACAAAGAGGAACAGGATGATTTCATCACAAGGCCGATAAAAGTATGATTTATTTTACGGAACAACTATAATGGTAATAATGATACAATAACATCATTTTGTTATCATGATGAAAAATAAATTGCAGTTACTATTTTCAAGCTTAAGAGTCAATAATCCATTGACTGTGTTTAGGCAGTCAGTAGATTCGTAGCTCTTACATTCAGCTATTAGAATTATCAAAAACAGGCAGGAAATAATACCATCACTGGGTTATTTATATCAAAAAGAATAAAATGTACCTTTGTCAACCCAACATTTAGTTCAAGTATGGCGTAAGCGTTGAAGTAACAGTGTCATCGGTTAGTGAAAACCGCTTTGAGTTTGAAGTCACTCCTCTCTTCCACTTATACAACACCTATTGATTGAATATCGGACAAAGCCAGCGTATAAAGTACAAAGGTGACAGATGTCAATAGGAAGATAACGCATGTTAACAGCTGCCTACCATGACTAGCATGTATGAGAATTGACTAGTTAAGCGTGATTAAATCTATGAAACCAAAATTCACCTGGAAGTATAAAGGCTGCTATACGCGACAAATTACCTTAAGTAACTTCTAAGAATAACAATGGTGTATTCGAATATTAAAAACACTAATTGGGCATGGTCGGTTTAGAATCATAATTCACTACTTAAAATAGGTTGTGGCCGAAGCCTAATCATAAACAAATAAAAGTAATAAGTTGTCATTTAAACGACTAATGTCGGTCGGTTTCTGACATAGAACTTTGCACATATGTGCGGCAGTTCTAGTCGCCACACTCCATTTAGCACACAAAGCAAGAGAAGAAAGTAGGAGAAATACTAATAATATAGACAGTAAACAGAGGTGTGAGACAAAGGAATAGTAATAACGAAGAACAAAACAGTTTCATTGGAAATCATAAGTCACAAGGAGTGGATGCATCTGCGCCACTGAGAACGATGAGTTTGAGCCATGTCACCAATTGTTTATAACCATTGGTTTTTACCATCCCGAGGACCCCAACCAGTCAGGAAGTCTACACCTTCCCACTTGGCTTAGACTAACTGTAGGAGATTTCATCGACTGGTGCCATGTTTTCGTTTGACCACCACTAGCTCTTTTCCAGCCTGGCCCTATATCAGTTAACATTGCCCGTCGAGGAAGACGATGACTAGGCATACATAGCACATGTCCCAACCATCTCAGTCGATGTAATTTCACAGTCTCGTCGACTGATTTCCCCGCCTTACCCAGCACTCGACGCCTAACCTCAATATTGCTCACCTTATTATACCACTTCACGCGGGAGATAGAACGCAGACACCTATGATCGAACACAGCTAATCTTTTCATGTCTTCTGCTCTCAATGGCCAGGTCTCACAGCCATAAAGGAGGACGGAGTGGACTGTTGAGCAGTACACACGCCCTTTGGTCGATAGTCGGATATCGCGTCTACGCCAGAGACGGCTAGTGTCGTTTAACGAGAGTATGTATCCCAATCCATAATTTCTATCATCAATGTCAAAATGGCTATAAGATACTCAGATTTCAACTACTCAAAGTATAAACATCGAAAGCCAATACTATCAATCCAATTATAGCATGTAAGTCATAGCGACGTTTTAAAGTAAGACCCCTAATTGCACGCGTCATATGTTAATTTCAAAAGACTGATAGGTGTTTTATGCTTATCATGTAATTTTGATTGAAAAACTGTTTATGAAGACGCACCAAAATAGACAGGTCTTCAAACATGTTAATTATTTCATTAACGGAGGATAATATGTAGGCTATTCAAATATAATGGAATAGATGTATCCCAGTTCAGGGTAACTTATAGTTTTAAGTTTTTTAATCGTTTAAAGATACTTTCAGCCGAAAACAAACATAACATCACGTGAACTGATTGACACTTAAGCATTAAGCATTGATCAATACCCGCCATTAATGAAATTTTAGCGTTAAAGACATTTTTAGTAGACTGATTAGTGAACAAAGAATATTCTTTTCGAAAATAATATTCTCTATTCACTAATGCGTCTTTTAAAACTTTCAATGGACATCTTCAATCAATTTTAAAACTTGAATTCTTCCATATTCTCTTCTCTACTGTGTATTGTATTTAATGATTCACTGTAATGTGGTTAATATATTTAACTGTGCGTTGAAGTTGATAGGTTTAGTGGCGTAGGGTTGCTAGCTCCATGCCCTCTTTACCCGCGCTTGGGACTAGCTAGAAAAGTAGCAAGCTAGTTAACTAGACGATGGTTAAAGGTATTTTCAAAAGAAACTACATGGTCATGTAATCCTTTTGTGCAAACTATCACTAATAGCTTTCATATATACAAGTTTGCACTCACCACCACTTTGAAATACGTTTACTCTGAATATTTACCGAGGAGTAGTCATATAAGGATGAGACAGTAACTGAAATGGCTGGTGAGAGGAAATTGTTTTTAAAGGAACAGTCCTAATGTAATGTTATCGGTATTCTCGTTTTTACAAGATTACTATTATTATTATTATTCCCTTGAGTTTTGAGTGAAACATACGGCTACAACAGCACATCGCCTTTTTATCCTATTCTCTGCAGTTCTTTTCAACTGCCTGGAAGCTTTTAAATCCTCCTCACATGATTGCATCTATGCCAAACTCGGACTCACGCCCGACTCATCGTCTCCCATTGGCGTTCCACTCGAGGGCCTGAAGCGTTGTCACCCAACGGTCTCCTCAGCGTATGTTCCATATTTTTATGGGATAAAGGATGCCAACTTCCATTCTCCCAAAAGTGATTGAAGAAATTTAACTCTTATAGAAGAACACCACTTGTTTTTTGTGTTGTTGTATTCCCTGAGCTAAATGGTTTAGTTGTGGAACTTCCAATGTCCTTCTGGAGAGTATCGCTTCAGCGGTAACTTCACAGTGAAGTGGAATTTAGCAATTCTCCATGAGCAAAATCTTTAACTCTCCTGATAACTTTCGTTGTGACTGGTTTTCATGGAACTGTAATATACTTTATCAATCAATACGAAATGGTCATAGGAGGTAAAGGTCATGTATCAGGTTAATGAGAGATTCAGTATTCAGTTCAAGTGGACACACTCCTAAAGAAAACCAATGTATAGTAATCCACCGATACACGGGTCTCGTATCGCTGCTGAGCTGATGTCAAATCAAGAATTACGCTTCAGAAAATTCATTACATTTGACTAATTAACCATGTAAAAAGGTAATTAACCACTTGGGGGAATAGGGAATACCCAATAGGTATGTATACTATTTCTATGGAAAACAGATCAAGTATGAGTTTGAAATGTTATACACAATAATACTGATCAAATCGGGACTCCTCAGCAGTACGCACCCATGACACCATCAAAGATCGAATCCAGGACCTTCAAGAACTCCATTCCAACTTCTGGGTTGAATATCCGGTGGGGTCATGGGTGCGCACTGTTGAAGAGTCCCAAACTAGGACGAAACAGCTGCCTAGTACTCCCTGGTTTTCAACGGTTCTCTAACCAAAATCACACTTGAAGCCAATCAGATTGTTACAAACTAACCCTTGAAAGAAAACTATTCTCCCTAATCGTTACAAAATGAAAAAATGATGAAGATGTTGATGAAAAACCCCAACACACACATCATGATTGATACAGTTTCTTCTTCCACGATGATAATTCGCATTAAACACAGATAAAATAACGGTTGGTTTCAAGAAAAAAATATATAGGGTTGTATTTCAATATATTTATCACTAATGTCTTAAAAAATACTGGTCAAAATTGAGGCATCACTTTTTTTCTATTTCTTGACAAGAAGAACGCATAAAAAGACTTAGAGAGATGAACTCTAAGGAAAGAGATTATCAACAGTACAACGATGAATAATAATACAAGGAACCTTGTAATACTAGAGACAATTTCACGTTATACACATAGAAAGTTCTACAGTTTATCAATTTGAACACTCTGCACAAAAATAAGCATAAAGGAAGCATAAGTTTTCAGGATATAAAACTGAACCATAAAATAAGTAAGTAGTCAGATCTATAGACTAACAGGCAGACAGACAGAAAGAGGAAAAGGGAAAAACAATTACGCCTTAGGCATGATAGTGAATGCAAGGTGATTTATTTCTCTGTTAAATTGATATGTAATCAAGTTTTAAATTTGTAAATATTAGCGCGCTTATGCTTATCAAACTATTGACAAAAACAAAACAGAACTAGTGTGTGCATCAAATCGGAAAGTTGAGTATAACACACATCAGACGTAATACATAAAAACGATAAAAAGAAAACGCACAGATGTTCTTCACTTTAAAAGTATTAAATAGTATCTGACTGTACAATAGCTTGAAAAATATCGCGTAGTTCCATGGCTATTGATAGTTGACCAGTATGGCGTGGGAGATGTTCTATTACATAATCGATAAGAAAGGGTAATTTCTCCAAGTCAGTAGCTTCAGAAGTCGGTTGAAAAGGATTCTGACGATATTCTGACTCACTACTGGTTGAATCTGTGACCTAAGAGGAAAATATGGAAGAAAAATATTGATGTGAAATATGTTAACAGCATCAAAAAGAAAACAACCAATATTTTCACTTTCAAGGATTGGTTTATAGGGATTCTATTTGTTTCAGGTTAGAACACAGATTGATACTAGTTAGAGAACCATTGAAAACCAGCACTGGAGTACTGCCACACAGCTGTTTCATCCTAGTTTGGGAATCATCGGCAGACCGCACCCATTGACAGGGTTCGAACTCAGGACCTTCAGGTTACAAGGCAAGCTGGCTCGTATACCACTAAACCACTGGGACCCAATTCGATGACCCATGAATTCTAACTTATACCAATTCGTGATTTAGCGCGACCACCAGCCAATGTCATCGGCGGGAAATCCATCCACACTCCCAACTGGATGGCTCATTGGTCACAACTTCTCACTAGAACTTCAGGCAACTTCGTCCAGTAGTCAGTCACTAGCGAACATCAGATTAATTTTCAATAGTTGGTTTGTAGGGACTCTGTTGATTAGTCCCAAATTAGGATGAAACAGCTGTCCAGTACTCCCTGGTTTTCAGTGGTCCTCTAACTGAAACCAATCCTTGGTCTAGGTTGAAACAAATATTTTCATTATTCTGATTCTCTTAGATTCCGAGTGAAACATAGGACTTCAGTCTCAATCACCATTTCACCCTGTTCTTTACAGTCCTTCTCATCTTTGACTCCACGACTGCCCAAAAGCTTTCATCTCCACCTACCACGATCTCCTGCATGTTACCCTCGGAACCATACTCAACACTCTTCGTTTCTCATTGGGATTCCACTCGAGCGATGTCACTCAGTGGTTACTAGCCGGTTCTAACTAAGCCCAGAAACAGAAGGAAGGCTAGGCGTGCGACTAGCGACCCTCTCTTCAGGAAAATCAACCGAATCGCTAGAGAAACTTCAAAGCACAGAAGAAAAAAAAGTATTTTCATTTTACTTACAGGTAATAAACCACGAAGCCATGATTCAACTGTCAGCGGGATAAATACACGTAAACGTAATGTTTGTTTAGCATTGTACTCTGAACCATAACACCGATAGGCTATACGACGACCAATGATGAATAACAAACGGACAGCCAAATTTGTAGGATCTTGAACTTTTGACAAGAACTATTCAAAAATAAAATACATGTATTTTGAGAAAAAATTGAAAATATTGGCTAATGAAGTGATATGTGTATATCACGATAACTGAAGCCTAAATAAATACAATGCAGAAAATTATTTAAAGTAAGTTTTACTAATCAATCAGTATATAGGAAATGTACAGACTTAGAAAAATGCAACAATGGATATCCATAAGTATAAGCGAGATGATGTTCTTTACAATTTTTAAGTTGACGCAGACCTCCTAATACATTTGCACTTTTCCAAGTGAATCTAGTCATCATTATCAGCTAGAATCTCCGACAAGTGATGCTGCATATGCTGCTCTCACGTAGCTGTGTAAGGGCTTATGGGGAATTGTCATCTGAATTGATAACAACCAGTGTTGTCCGTCAAGGATTTCCACTTTCCCCTTTTCTGTTTAACTTCATCATAGATATGCTAATGGAAGTATCCTTAACTGAACTTAACGACTTAGGAATCGACTTGTTACCAGGGAATAGTCTTATAGACTTAGAATACGCAGACGACATAATCCTGTTAGGGGAGGACGCTGACAAAATGCAGAGTCTTCTGAACACCTTGAGCAGCAATCTTCGTATGTTTGGCATGCGATTCGCTCCTGCAAAATGTAAGATGTGTGCTACAGGACTGGACTACGTCAACTCCTAGCTTAGTGATAGGGAGTGAAGTGATAGAACATGTTGACCACTTCACCTATTTAGGAAGTTGTATCAGCACCAATGTATTGATTGGTGACGAAATCTCAGCACGGATCCAAAAAGCTCGGGCTGCTTTCGCTAACTTACACCGTCTCTGGCGTAGGCGTGACATCCGACTGTCAACCAAGGGACGTGTATACTGCTCAGCACTTCGCTCCGTCCTTCTCTATGACTCTGAAACATGGCCATTGAGAGCGGAAGACATGAAGAGATTGTCTGTTTTTGACCACAGATGTTTACGATCCCTTTCTCGCGTTAGGTGGTATAACAAGGTAAGTAATGTTGACGTTAGGCGTAGAGTGTTGGGCAAAGAGGGAAAATCAATCGACGAGGCTATGAAGTTACATAGATTGAGATGGTTAGGCCACGTGCTGCGCAGGCCTAACCATCGTCTCCCCCGACGGGCATTACTAGCTGATATAGGTGCAGGTTGGAAAAGAGTAAGTGGTGGCCAAACAAAAACATGGCATCAATCCATGAAATCCTTGACAGTTAAACTGAGTCAGGTAGGAAGATGCAGACTTCTGGGTTGGGGCCCTCGGGACTCTAAGAATCAATGGCTGGAGACAATAGGTGACATGGCTCAAAATCGTTGTCAATGGCTTACGCAGATGTATTCAGTCTCTGTAATCTTTCATATTCCTTTCTACCATTACTCATTCTGTTTCACTCTTATACTTATCAAAACTCTGTTGATTCTCTTCACTCATCTTCTTGTCTACCTTTGTGTGCTATTTGGAACGTGGCAACTCGAAGTGCTGCACCTCGGTGACAAGTTCTATGTTGAATCCAGCAGCAGCAGCATATGCTGCTGCGATTGTACAGCTTAATGAAAAATTCGTTGAAAAGAGTCTCTTCGCTGAATCATTTGTTTTGATTTTCTATATGTTACAATGGGAATTTTTGATGATTATAACTACTATCAGATACGCCACTTAAAGTCTCAAAGTTTATACAAAGGATAGGATACTGCGCCGACGCCAAGATAGAAACAAACGGTTGTCTTAAAAGGGCCACTTCTTGAGGCTTTGACTTCAAGTCTTATCCATAAGACAGTGTGGAGTTGAGTTCACTTGGTTCCCAGTGTCCAAAACAGGTCTATACACCATTCGATCTTTTCGCACTACGAAGCCCATGTGTACACCACAGGTAGACCAGCGCATGTCCACCAGTCCGGTCGTAAGTGACAACCGTTCGAATTCTCCTCTTCACTTTTGTGAGGAACACTTTCGCCTCGTGAAGGCAGTGAACAGGACTTACCTGGCTGAGGGGTTTTGAACGCACTTCGAGAGGTAGATCAAAGTCAACCTATCCAAGGCCATAATAGGCTTTTAGCTGACATTTACATTGTACTGAAATTCTTTTATTTTCACGAAGTGATACTTTTCAAAGAGTCTCCTTAAAATGTATCCATCGTTACTGAAAATCTCCCCGTCAAAAAACCTCGATAATAAAATGATGAACAGTAATTTAATACTGCATACATTCGAGACTCAACATTCAAATAACTTTTTTCTTCTGGAAAACTTATCTGATTCGAAATATCGAATTTTAATGCTTCTTCTTACCATAGCAACAGAGTTTACTCCCTTCGCAGTATTAACTGTCTTGTTTGCATTTATATATTAAAAATGTATGAAGAGAATTATGTTATGCTACTCCCAAATCTAATTTGGGTATAAAAAAGATATTCTCGTATCCATTTTCTCTCAATTGGATTGCAGGTGAACACCTTGCACTTAAGTTTTAACTTAGAGAAAATTTAACAGCCCTACGACCTGAGACGCTACGTCGATGCCTTCAGGTAGGTAAACTTGAGGTAATTCGTTGATTTTCAGGGTTAATTTCGAATCTACTGTCGACAGATTGTGTTCAATCGATTTGACATGCTACAGCGATGCCTAAGGATTGACGGGAAGTTACTTCGGTTGAAGGTAACTAGCAATAGAATCCAAGATGTGCAGTTCATTCTATTCGTGACTAGTTAGCTGGATGTACCTGCACTTCCCATTGAGTGATGGCGTTCCCACTGAAACTGTACCCACCATGATACCGGCTTCAAAAGACACAGCTCTTGTAGCCAAGTGCATAATGCTATGCCGTCTAAAATGGTGGGTTCAGGGTCCGAGTCCCAGTGGGAAGACTATCACTCAACAGGAATGCAATAGGCACATCCTAACGACGAGTCCCGGTTAGGACGAAACGCCCATCCTGAATTCCACTGCTAGCCACCATCAACCAAAATAACTTGATGTTATTTGATTAGTGGTGGATAGAAGTGGAATTATGGACGGATATTTCGTTCCATTTAGGAATCGTTAAGTTATAGGAATGCAGTGTATGTCCAGCTGAAGAAATCCTGAACTCCACCGGGAGCGAAAATCAACAAAGCAACTGTCACTACGCATTATTTAAGTGCATATTTCATCTTTACTTTGTAAAGATATGATGTTTTTAGTCACGTCTACTATAAGAAAAGGAAACTTGATGGAGAAAAATAGTAAGAAAAAAGAACTTACAAGTAGTGCCTGGTCATCTAAATGTTTCTCAAATAAAGAAACTACATGCTGTATAGTGACTGTGTCTTTTGGTAAATCCCAATGATGAGCTAGAGTAAAAGCTGCAGAACTAAACCGGCGATAAACTTCTACAGCTCCAAAAGTATGATTATTCATGCAGTCGTCATCTAAGGGTATTTCATCATCATCATTCTCCATGATAGATTGATTGGAATATTGTGAAACAGGTAAGAGTGCAAGACGTGCAACACATCTTTCAATTAACCAGGATAGAAAAAATCGCCGTCTAATCATAAGACTATCATCAACATCTTTTCCAACAGAAGTACTAATCCAGTTGGGATCATTAGGTGAGAGTAACATGTACAAATCCTAAAGAAAAAATCAATTTATTGATTAATTAATACATTCAATAAATGGTGTACTCTTAACATAAATATTTATGCATACAATATCCATATTACACAAAATATAATAATAATAATAGCTTTATTCCAAACAGTATTTGTGGTACAGGTATGGAATATTCAGCGTGCATTACTATATTGCATCTAATTACCTCATTAATTTTATAAGATTTTAAAATAAAAAGTAACAACAACAAAAAGAAAAAAGATAAATAAAAGAAATAAAAAAGAACAGCATTGCATTCACATATTTAAACAATGCATCACAGGATATGAAATATAAAATTAGTGTGTAATAAAAGATGTGAACAACAATATAATAGTAACACAGAAAGGAGAACAAAAGCTAATGGGAACTATTTGTTAGAGTGCCGCAGTAAGTTGATCGTGTCATACCTAACGGATTTCTCATCACATAACAGCTGTGCCAGATAAGGTATTGTGGAGTTTTTGTACTTGGTAGTCCTGGCATATAGCCTCCTATAGTTGCTTCTAGTTCTACCAGATGAAATGCAAGGAGAGAGCTGAGTATAGAGAGGGTGTTCGGGGTTTGAGAATATAGAATTCGCTAGTTTCTTACATGACATTATATGTCTATCCACAATGGTGTTAACCAGTTGGTTTAACGAAATCCCACTTGCCCTACTAACAGCTTTTAGTGCCCTACGCAGCAAAACAAAGTCTTTCTTAAGCAGTTCAGGAAAGATCCTTTTAAAGTATTTCATATGAAGGAAATTGAAAAGCAAAATTCATAAACTGAATGTGTTTTATCCAAAAGAGTCAAAGAACATTATCCCACTTGGTTACGAAAAGGTAACAGTGGATCAATAAGGAGTGCTATAACTGAGCACGGAGAATTCATTCAAAGTTATCTACAAAGTCAAAAGAAGCCTCCCGAAAACAGTAAGCTTCCGTATACTTTACACTGCCGAAGCCCTAGCGATCCGGAGAGAAAACCCTGATTTATGCACACGGAAGAAACTTCTCCACCCCCACCTTCTATCTTGAGTATAATTTCAAGTTCTGCAACTTTGTTATCAATGTTTTGTTTTCTTTTTTTGTCTTTTGAATTTTTGCATGGCATCTTAGCAACATCTTTTTCTTAACCAACCCTTTATTTACTCTTTCTGCCTATTACGTAATTTATTTTTTGGACACGTGTCTCCACTAACATCCTATTTCACATTACGCAACCCTTATCAATACTTAACAATCTTCAGCCCCCTAGTTACAATTTCGATTATTCATCACATTTTAGAAACATTTTGATGAAGTTAACAGTAACCCTAACTAATTTTGTACGGCTGAGTCAATGAACTCGACGTCGAAAAGAGACTTTTCGCTGAACTTTGTTGTTCTTATATTCAATGATGAATTTTGGTTGTTTCTATTTACACTATTCAACGAGGCTGGCTTTAAGGTGTAACTTGGTGGATGGTGACTAGCAGTGGAATACACGATGCACATTTCGCCTTATTTGGGATGCATCATCTGGAGGTGTACCTGCACTCCCCAGTCAGTGGTAGTGTTCCCAGTGAGGCTCGAACCCAATATCCATCGTTTCAAACGCTAAAGTGCAATCCACAAAGCCAAATGGGCCCCGAGAGCCGGTCGGTCGGTTTTCGACATAAAACTTTCCACATATGTGCGGCAGTTCAAGTCGCCACACTCAATGTAGCACACAAAGCAAGAGAAGAAAGTACGAGAAATGCATAATAATATAGACAGTAAACAGAGGTGTGAGACAAAGGTATAGTAATAACGAAGAACAAAACAGTTTCATTGGAAATCATAAGTCTCAAGGAGTGGATGCATCTGCGCCACTGAGAACGATTTTGAGTCATGTCACCAATTGTTTCCAACCATTGGTTTTTACCGTCCCGATGACCCCAACCAGGAAGTCTACACCTTCCTACGTGGCTTAGACTAACTGTTGTAGATTTCACTGACTGGTTCCATGTTTTGGTTTGACCGCCGCTAGCTCTTTTCCAACCTGGCCCTATATCAGCTAACATTGCCCCGAGAGCCACCTCTTGTGAAACGGGTGCCCGTTATTATTTTACTTTTAATTTAACAAAACAAAGGTTGAATATTTCGGTTCAATCAATCAAAAGCGAAATCTAAATAAATAATATGCTTTCAAAAATTAATAATCACCTGATAAATATTTCTCTCGAAACAGTTTTACACACAATCTAACATACATGGACTCTATACATTATGTCCTTATTGTAATTAAGGAATTAGATATCTTTTTGAAACTAACAGACTTAGTAAAACTGTTTGAAAACACTGAGAAACCTCTAAAAAAAATTACTAGAATGGATCAACTTTTATCATATCAACCACAATGGAATTCAGAGTATCGCATACACTTGTTAGTCTTCAGTTGTTTTCGAATGAACACACTATCAAAAGAAAATGGCGTCAGTAGTTCAATGACAAATTGCTCGCTAGCCAGCTATGAGACGCAATTCTCAACCAATGTACTCACACACTTAGCTTATACAATAGTAAACCCAGAAATGAAAGAAGGTTAGGGATGAAGGTTAGCAACCTCATCTCATAAAGTTACATAGATTGAGATGGCTAGGTCACGTGCTGCGCAGGCCTAACCATCGCCTCCCCCGACGGGCATTACTAGCTGATATAGGTGCAGGTTGGAAAAGAGTAAGTGGTGGCCAAACAAAAACATGGCATCAATCCATGAAATCCTTGACAGTTAAACTGAGTCAGGTAGGGAGATGCAGACTTCCGGGTTGGGGACCTCGGGACTCTAAGAATCAATAGCTGGAGACAATAGGCGACATGGCTCAAAATCGTTGTCAATGGCTTACGCAGATGTATTCAGTCTCTGTAATCTTTCATATTCCTTTCTACCATTACTCATTCTGTTTCACTCTTATACTTGTCAAAACTCTATTGATTCTCTTCACTCATCTTCTTGTCTACCTTTGTGTGCCATTTGGAAAGTGGCAACTCAAACTGCTGCACTTCGGTGGCAAGTTCTATGTCAAATCCAGCTAGCCAGCATAAAACAACAATACCACTGCTACTGGAACTTCAAAGCTTGAAGACTCATGTTCCAGTTAAAATGAAAACAAAAAGGTAAAAATAATTAGGATAGAGTTACAGGAGTAAACAGACATAGCGTTACCAGTTACTAATTGTATCATTGATGTGATAACAATAGATAACATCCACAGTGATGCAAATGAAATTAAGAGGTATTCATGACGTAGATTTCGTGAATGACTCAAGTAGAATGTTTAAGCTAAGTATTCAAAATACGTTTTAGTTTGTGTTTTTTTCTATTTCAAATTGGACTATCACGCCCCAAGGAATATGATCGACCAATCAATCAATCTACCTATCTATCTATCTCAAAAGAAAACATTTCATTGAAAAATCGTCTAATCAAGATCACCAATCATGTAGAGTAGGTGTTACAAACAGATGAAACATCAATCAATATACACAACCATTTCACACACATGAATTCTCTAAGGATAATTTAGGAATACATATAGTTTTAAGCTGTGAAAAGTAACACACTACACTTATAAGAATAAGTGAATAATACTCATCGAGAAAAAGTGCATATACCTAGATTACAACTGTATAAATGTTATACCTATCACTACTAAACAATACAACACTAAACTTTACTGAAATATAAGAAAATTTTTACAGAATTTTGTAAGTAGTACATAGACATGTACGTAACAAGTTGGAACAAGCGATAGTGTTTCTTTTTTGCGATTGATGATCATTATAAGCATCGAATCTGATATATATATATATATATATATATATATATATATATATATATATATATAAGATGCTTGATTAGACACTAGTTAGTAGCTAGTATCATGAGTCTAATCCTTTCTTTGGTGCATGCCCAAGAGTTCTAGCCGATTGCCTTCAACCATCTAATAACAGCAGTTATGAGTGCACCTTGATATAGAACCACCTAGCGTGGGGCCACATTGCAAACATGACTGACAGAATTTAGTCTATACCAAACAAAGGACTAGATGCATGACATTAATTACTACCTAGTGTCCATATTAATATATGTGTAAAACTTGGACACTGTGGTAGTAAGTAATTCCATATTAGTTTGTTTATTAGATGTATCATACAGTGAAACAGCATTATTTACTGGATGACGTTTCGAACACAATTTATTGTTCATAATCATATCAATTGTAATCACACGACTTTGACACTTGAGTTTTATAGCTTTCTTTTTTTTACAGGAAACCCACACACTCAAACAGATATTTGGATTTCCGATCGTTCCATCCTATGTCAGTAAAATTGGATTGGTGAAATGTTTAAATGACAGAGCACAAAAATTAAGTAGTACCAAAGGAAATCTAAAACAGGAACTGATACATATAAAAGAAGCCTTGAAACTTAATAATTACCCGGATAAATTAGTCAGGAAATATGTAAGGAAATGTAAAAATAAAATAAATAATGATAGTAGCGATAGTGATAATAACAATAATAATGATAATAATAATAATATTAATGACGACACCAACAATAAGGAATCTAAATCATCAGTAGTAATTCCATACAAGGAAGGAACCTCGGAAGCCTTACGCAGAATTCTTAACAAGACAGGGATAAAAATGGCATACAAACCCACAAACTCAATTAGAAACAAGCTTTGTCGGTTAAAGGATCCTGTAGAGCCTTTAAAACAAAACAATTTAGTTTATCTAATACCCTGCTGGAATGATTGTCAGGTCAAATACATGGGTCAAACTAGTAGAACAGGGGCTATCAGACTAGCCGAACATAAAAACCTAGCAAAATCTAGATTGGTTGATCCAAATAAGATAAGAAATCTAGAGAATGGTTCAGCTGTAGCACTACATGCAGCTACACACAACCATACAATAGGATGGGATAGGATGACAGTTTTAAAATCTAATGTCACAGGGTATAGGGAGAGATTGATAACAGAAGCTTTGTTTATCGAATCAACTACAAATACATGTAATAGGAATGATTCATCACCTGTCCACCCGGATATCTGGAAAATTCTACTACCCCTACGACAAATAGGAGAAAACAAAGAAAACTATAAAACTCAAGTTCCAAAGTCGTGTGATTACAATTGATATGATTATGAACAATAAATTTTGTTCGAAACGTCATCCAGTAAATAATACTGTTTCACTGTGTGATATATCTAATAAACAAACTAATATGGAATTACCTAGTGTCCAATCAAAGTATCCGATACAATCCTACAGGAGGTCGATCGTCAACCCCAATAGCTTACTGGTAATGTGTCTCTGACTGCAACACTGGGTGACAGGGATTCAAATCTCAGAAGGGATATGATTTCCTTCAAAAGTGAAGATACATCTTGCTGATTGGTGAGTGTCAACAAGCACAAAACCTAGGTCAAAGGCCTCTTGCCGATTACCTCCAACTATTTAGTAACAACATTAAACACCTATATAAGGTCAGTTACATAAAACAGTCGTGCGCTATTAAACAGCCTCTAAAAACATTATCACAATAGTTCAACTGAGATTATCAATAGATGAGGAGAAAGAAACCTTGATAAAAGAAAAAGTATATACCAAACTAGAATACATCTCAGACAACAGAACCGAACATACTTGTGGTGGGAAAAAATCTGAAGGAGAATAGAATTTTGTATCTTTTGCTTGTTGATTAGACGACTTATTCAATTTTTCAGGTCGACCAAAAACCAACAATGCTGAAGCAACAATAACAACTTGTTCCCAAGAGGTAACTGAAGACAACTGAGGAATTGGTTGGTTTACAGTATCCTGTACTGAAAATTTCCGATTAAATGTACCATCTGATTTAAATGAACGTTCTGAAGACATTTCATTGATTAAAAATTCAGAAGGTGAATTATCTGCTGTATTTAAATCAGTTGAATCAATACTCTCAGTATCCTTGTGAATTCCACTAGTTAGATGTAATGATGATTTTTCATCAAAACTATCTGGATCAGTCCATTCAGCTTCAACAGAGAAAACTGGCACTACTTCAGCACGTTGGCATACCTATAGAAAAGCAGGATAAAGAGATATACAAAAGTTAGTATAAGGTTCAATTATTATACACTTATTGACGTAATAGAAAAAAGGAAGAAGGGGGAACTAGTATTCACCATGAAAACGAAGATTTATTAAATGAAGCAATATTAAGCTTTCAATAAAGATTAACTAACTGTGATTAAAAGTAAATATTTTTGGGAATGTAAAAAAGTCGCAATGTTTTACACCATTTTACTGTAACTGTCCCCATAAACGACCTGGTACGGCTAAGGGTGAGTATACTTCGATTTTTTCCTCAAAGTGCTCTCATGTAGCCACATATTCATAGACACTGACAGATAAGTCTTATTCATTACCTTACTGCTACGAGGGTATTCCTCGGAAAAGTGAGTGGGCGAATTCGAACGCCTGGCACTTACAACTGGACCGGTGAACATTCTGGTCTACCTAGGAGAGTTGGAAAACCGTCACTTCAAACTTATGTCGTACATGGGCTCCATGATCCGAACGAATCGATTGGCATATGAATCTATTTTGGTAACCGGAAACTAGGGGGAACCTAGCTCCTGACGATGCTCCACTGCCATGTGGTTCAGACTTCAAGATAAAGACTCAGTGGGAAGGCTCCTTAAGACAACCACATGGTTCGGAATTGGCGTCGAGGCAGTATCATTGCCCTGGCGAAAAATATGAAATCTTGTTTGGTGTACTTCTGACACCGTATAGTGTTCCAAGTTTATACTTTAATGGTAATCACTGTAACTAAGTTAAAAATCAATAAACCAGTTAAAGAAAAAAACAGACACCCAAAGAGCGCGAACACACTAATAACTTTCAACACAAGTAATTGCGCTGAAAAGCCTGGTTTAAGCCTCTAATACTAATCGTATGAAAGAAGACTACAAAGATAAAAAGCTGCACATATATCATTCATTGCTGACATTCAGGTGAACTGGTGATTCCGAGTCATCTGATCGATAAGAGGTTCCCATCACTGACCATTTACACTTCAACTTACAGACCTCTTTATTATTGTTACAACTGAAAAACTGTTGACAGGATCATGGGATGAATCTCTGCAAACAACTCTACAGTATTCAAAATTAATTTTTCGATGTTGGCCAATTTTTGGTTCATGATTAATTGGGGCGATGAGGGAAATTAACTCTACAAAACGCGATCTTCTCGTGCTACAATCAATTTACAATATGCGCATAAGCAAGTGTGAATAAAACTTATGAAACATAAATTTAGTCAGTGCTACTGAAAGGGATTTAGTCATATAACAATTCTCAGGATTCAATGTGGAACTGATGCACCGTGTCTGGAGGAAAATCTCCTTTAGTTGACTAAAGATTCACTGATATCTTATGGTCAGAAAAGCGGAAAAGCCTCCGGCATGTAGAGTAATATGAAAACTCAGACAAGAAGTGATTTTTAAGAGTCGAACTTTAAAGAAATAAAAAATTCGATTGATAAACTCGCATACAGTGAAGGATAACATACAACGAAAGTGGATGACTGATAACAGAAAGTAACTGCTGTGTATACATTGAGTTTTCTCTAACTTAAAGCACCTATACACACACATTTTCGAATTCGTATCTTTCTGTAACTCTTCAGATGATAACAACATAACACACCTGGTATGTAAAACGCTTAGAATCACTAGATTATTGTTGTAGCTTAAATGTGGCGCATTAACTTTAAACACTAGAGTTTCAGAAAATGGGCAGCGGGTTCAAATCGAGCTTCGGGAACTTTTTATTTTAATTATTTTTATTTTTATTACAGCTTAATGCCACACCGTATTTTCAGTACAAGTATGGAATTTTCAGCATGGATATCGGTAGCCCAAATTCAGGCCGACCATAGATATCGGGTGTGCGTCGGCAGGGGATCGAACCCCGGACCATGTGCATGGTCGGCGAGAGTCCTAACCACTGTGCCACCGACGCACTTGAGTAGTAACGCTAATCCACGTGCAATAAGAGTCACTCAAAGGAATGTAGGTGAGTTTTGTAACTGTCTAAGCAACTGAATCATCAAGAAAAAAACACAACTTGACTTCATTATCATTTCCGAGAAAAAAGTGTGTATGAACAGGAAATTTGTTATAGGTAAAAAGAAATGCGAATACTAGTCTCTCTGTGAATACAACAATGTGTTAAACAAAATGAAACGGACAATCGAAAGACATTGTAAATATCTACTTCAAAAAAAGGAAAATAAGCATTTGGAGTGCGTCAGTGATTCAGCGGCAAAATACCCGCCAAACACCCACATGGTCCAGGGTGCGATTCCTGGCTGACGCACAACTAAGCCTAGCTGAGCAAGTAGTAATCCCAGTAAACAGGAGAAGCCAGGCGTCAGACTAGCAACCCCATCCCGTAAAAAAGGACAACATCACTGCTACCGAAACTTCATAGCTGACGCTTGAAGCCTCTATGTTCCACTCGGAACATAAATGGAATAAAACATCGGCATTTGGAGTATTGTTGAATAATAGAAAAAATACCAAAATAGCTGCATTTAACCCTCAAAGATTTAGTGGCACAGGAATTATTCATGCAAAGGGTTGTTTAGTGGGTTCGAACCCCAGTGGATGAGTACTGCCGATGATTCCCAAACTAGGATGAAACAGCTGTCCAGTACTACCTGGTTTTCAATGGTTCCCTAACTGATATCAATCCATGATCAACTCATCAAAAGTAAACATAACCGAATACACTTATATTACGTTTCTATCTTACAGTCCGTCAAATGGAAGTGTATGGTAATTATTTCCTTTGATACTTTGATATTCTGATTACGATGACATTAACAATAGAACATTTATTGCAACTTGGATTTTCCTGTTGACCGATTGTACCGCAGTGTATGGTCTTTGTTGACATGCTATCTCCTTGTGTGGATGCTTCGACAACACCTGAGGATCTAACCTGAAGCAATTTGGTGGATGGTGAGTAGAAGTGGAATCGAGGATGCGCATTTCATCTTATTTGAAACTCGTCAACTGGTCCAATCAATAAACGCGAAAATCAAAACTGAATTAAATTATAACCAATACTCGTTGCACACAAGAGGTGGCTGTCGTAACCAATGTGGTCTAGTGGATAAACCTTTGGAGTTTGAAAAGATGGGTACGAATCTAAATGTGACCACCATCACTCACTGGGGAATGCAAGTACATCCAGATGTGACGAGATCCAAGTAGGCCGAAATTTGCCTCGTGGATTCCACTGCTAGTCACCACCATCCACCAAATTACTAGTACACATATGATTCTGCTTATATTCGACCACCAATCATTTCATGCAGTAATGTACATTGTGGGAATTAATCTTGTCACCTTGATCAGATTATGTCTGTAGAAACGTCTTTTACTATGTTAAATGGATAGCTTAGAAGAAGAAGAAAACACACTGTCAATCAACAACTTTCAAAAATGTCAATATATAAAAATTAATTAGAAACTAAATTAGCCTTCAACTGTCTACCTCTGTTTGAGTGATTCTGTTACTAAAAATAAGCTAAAATTGTTCAGCAAAGCAAAGCAACAACAACAAAATAAAAATATTATCAAATATCATAAATATGTATTTTATAAATAACTTACATTGGAGTAAATTTTAAAAAAGTCGATTAAGCACATTGACACATTCAAAATGTTTGGAAAATAAGCACCACTTTTTTCGATCTGAAATATTTTTTAAGAAAAAAACAATAATAGTAAACTTATAATGTTATTTATTGTAAAAAAGAACCGTATTACATACACATCATTTTTCTCCGAAGCCTCAAAACAACTATTTATTACCTTTGTTTACCATGCCTCAATATTTGTATTTCCCTCGTTATGATGGCTGAACTCTATTGGTTGTTGGCTGTTTTGTCCTACCAATGGAATTAGTGTCTCTCAAGGTCACTTGAAAGCTATGTTTGTGGAATTCCTGTCAAGTCTTTATGCTGTTGATTCGAGACAGTAAGAGCTCTCCCGTTGAAAACGGTCTGTCTTCTTTCTTTTTTCCTTCGCGCGTATCGATGGTATCGTGTTGTCGTTGCTGATAGTGATTAGAACAGTAGGCTTAAAAATCTACTCACAGTAGGTAGGAAAGTTCTTTAGTGCAAGAGACTCGGAAATTATCAGGCTGTGTTGACGGTCATATCAGAACCAGACAGTTGATATATTGAAACCCCTAACTCACTGACTAAAAGCTGAGTTACCTTACGTGTCAGTCCCCTACACAAACCAATTAATTTACACAAATATGACTGTGTATGGCAATGGAGCTGGGAGGTAGTTAGACAATGTTGTAAATAAATTTAATGTCAATCAAATAGTTTAAACATGAACTTTATGACATTATCGGAAATAATAGCCACATAGTGCTACATGTTTTAAGTATTTTTCTGTTGTTGAACTGTTTCTTATCGAGAATTCCTTTACAATGAGGCGTATTCGTTGTACTGAGTAAATAAAAAACAGATGAATAATTCTACTTAGCAACAAGTGGAGTTCTCTATCACAAAATAAAACTTCTCAGTTGACATATACGTTGATGATATAAATGTATTCAGCTAATGACAACGGCACATGTCAAGTGATCCACAACGGAAAACTCAGAGGTGTTTGGAGTAAACACAGGAGTCAGACAAGGGTGCTTATTATCACCAATGATATTCCTAATTGTGGTGGACTGGATTATGCGTCAGACAGTGGGAAATGATTAGAGAGGGATATCCTGAACCGAAGTGAAGAACCTAGAAGACCTGGGTTTCTCGGATGATTTATGTTTGATGTCACACAAAATCGAAAACTTACAAGCGAAAACCGACAAACTGGTCGAAGAAGCAGCCAGAGAAGACAGGACTTCAGGTGAACATAGACAAGACGCAGGTTATGAAAATAACCAACCAAAAACAACAACAACAGTAACATCCAGTGCCAATCACCATCAACGGGAGGAATTTGAAAGAGGTTACTTATTTCACTTATCTAGGGAGCATTGTCTCAACTACAGGAGGAACAGACGAGGATGTCAAATCGAAAGTCGGGAAGGCGAGAAACACATTCATCAACCTGAAACCAATCCGGAAATCTTCGTCATTCACTCAGCATCAACAACAAAATTCGGATTTTCAATACAAACGTCAAGTCAGTCAGTTCTTCTATACGGATCAGAAACTTGGCGGATTACAAAGAATATTTCCAACAGGTTGCAGACCTTTATCAACAGCTGTCTTTGTTCTATACTCAAGATCAGATGGCCGGGAAGAATCACAAACAAGAAACTATGGGGACAAACAAAACAAGAACCAATCGCCCAACAAATATGCAGGAGGAAGTGGAGATGGATCGGATACTCGCTGAGGAGGCCACTGGGTCACATTGCGCGTCAGGCCAGTGCTCGAGTGGAACCCGAAAGGGAAGGGATGAGTGGGACGTTCAAGGGTGACATGGAGGAGATCGTGTGAAGAGGAGTTGAAACATTGTGGGCTAACATGGATGCAGGTGAAAAGTACAGCACAAGACAGAAGCAAGTGGAGACGTGCAGTTGAAGCCCTATGTTCCACTAGGAACCCAAGGGAACAATAATAATAATGTCACCCATAATAACAAGCATTAATATGTTCGTATCATTCGCTTTTTTACCACACAATTTATTCAAAGTTTCTGTCTTTCTCCTACAACCTACAAGTCTCGTTCCTTATGGTAGCCGATATTGCAATCTAGGAATAGTTGCGAGTCACGATAGTCCCATGTGAGTCATAATGAGAAGGGCAAATAAATCTAGGTGTAAAATCCCTTTCACTTTGAATAATGATTATTCTAAGTTTACTGAATTCTGTCTACGATGTTAACTTGAAATCTGTCGTGAACTTTGACCATAAATCTTATGTAATAACAAAGGGGTTGTTTTAAAAAAATAAGAACTTACTCTTTTATCGCCTCTTGCAACTTCAAGAATAGGTTTAAGCCAATCCATAAGACCTGTTCGCCACATTATTGTTCCTAAACCTTGAGCAATCATTGCCCCAGCTGAACTGAATTTCTTGAGAAACTCTAAGCAATAAATCAAATTATTTATATCCTGTAATGAAAAGAAAATGAAAAGGAAGACTTGCCTTTCTTTTTGATCAAGAATCCAACACAGAATTTAAATATCATTTCTATCAAAAATGATGACTAGTTAGCTAGAGAGCTATTATAAATCAAGAAACAACAAAACGGTCGTGTTGCCCTCATTGTAACGGGAAAACTATTTGGCAAATCCCTCCTGAACGAATGAATTACAATATTTATGCTTATTTGGATGTTTCAACTAACTTTATAATCATTATCCGTTTTTCCTCACAGACTCTTTATCATTCTCCTGACAGCTGCAATATCATCATGTGTTCACTTGATCCTTATGATTTGCGCTTTCTCACTGTTTAATCTCTCCTTTTAATGCTACTCTTTGTCGTTGCGTCAACATTAATAATGTGATTTTGTTTGAGTGATTCGACATCATTCTGACTTTGTACTGTCTCTATGATTCTTGTGGACAGAGTTTTTGATCCCACCTCATTGGAGATATCCTACTTGCTAGCATTTTGGTTAGCTAATTTTATTCTACAATACTTCTTTTGTACTTAGAAACATACATTCTCTGTACAACTGCTTAACGATCCTGTTCTGACAATTTTCAGTTTTTGATGTTATTATTAAAAGTCGATCTGAACGAAGAATATTCTTTTCAATAATTTCTCTTCAGGTTCTTACAATTATAAAATATAATATTTGTTGTCGTTACAATAAAGGCCAGTTATGCGGCAGATACATTTTTAACGTAGAATAACAGATTAGCAGTTATTGAGTGTCAAAATAAATAGTCGTATTTGTGTGACAAACGTGCTAGGCTGAATTCGATTACAAAATATTGTAAAACGGGAGACAATGGTGATTAATTATAATAGATTTGTAGAGTGTGAGGTAGGAAAATTGCAAGTCAGTTCAAGGTTATAAAAGGTGTCAGGTGAGTGGCTAGTACAAAGTGGTCTGTGTTAAACAGGAGATAGTAAGACTGCAATGAGAGGTTCATAATGAAATAACGAATATGTGAAATGAAACAGGAGAATGCAACGACTCTCTACACTTCCTCGACGTCCTACTAACGAGAAGAGAGGATAGCTCCGTCAAAAGAACCATTCATTCGAGAAAAAAAACTTAGAAATTAAAGTTTGTGTCGACGATATATTCAAAATGCAAGGCATAAAATAAACATTTTTAGAAACCTTTTTCCCAATCGTAAAACAATTACATAATAATGATCATGAACAATACATTGTGTTCATACCACGTTATTACATGAACTAGTTTTCCATCCAACAACATGTTTTGTTTCATTATTCTAATATGTGCAACATAATTCATCATTATGTGATAGAAACGATAGATTGCCATCCACTAGCACACACTTACCTCAGGTTTCTCCCGCCAAATTTGAAAGTGAGTCCAACAAACAGTCGATAAAACTGTATCTAATTCCAGTGTGAAAGGTAGACGCTTATAGGCTAGTGAAAATATCACTGAAAAGAAGAATTTTAAAAACACAACTGTAAGTAAGAAGATGATTTATTTGTATAAATGAAAAAACTACTGAGGTATGAGAGATTATAAATTTAAAAAAAGCACTAAAAATTCAAATGACAATACAAATTATGGACATCTGAAAATTCTGTTATACACATGCTCTTTTATGTTTTCGAGTCTGATCACGAAACGACTTCAGTTAGGGAACCACTGAAAAAAAGAGAGTACTGGATAGCTGTTTCGTCCAAGTCTGGGACTCTTCAGCACCCATAACTCAACGGAGGATTGAATTCAGGATCTTCAGGTTACGAGACGAGCCCACTGACCGTTCAGCCACTAGAATGGAATTCAGCGACCTATTAATTCTAATTTCTGTCAATTTGCAGTATGCATCATGACCGCCAGCCAAAGTCATCGGTAAGTATTTTTCCTCACGCCCAACTTGGTGGACTCCACTGGTCACGATTTCTTATAATTTGTAGAATACTATTGACACTGAATCATAAGTGGAGGAGTAATCAGCGAGCTGGGCCTCGGAACCTGAAGATCCCGGTTCCGATTCCTGATGGGATCGTTAGTGCGCACTTCTGAAACGTCCCAAACTAGGATCTCTAACTAGCGTTGTTTCCTGACGAGATCGACATTAAAATTATAATTATATCCACACTATTTATTAAGTTTTGGACAGATATCAAAAGAAAAGTAATGGAAATTTGTAAATTTAAGAATTCATCTAGTCAAGAGTTGCGTTGGTAGTTTAAAAGTAGAATGCTGCTCGCCAGCCATGTAGGAGGCCTGGGGTTTCATTCCCAGACAAAGTACTCCTAAATCTCGGAAAAGAGAGAAGGTGGAAGATGTAAGGCTAGAAACTCTACCCCGTACGAGCAATACCACACAGTCACTGAAACTTCAAAGAATATGGTTTGAGTTATAAGAAAAAAACAGAAACAGCGAAGGAAATTTTCTTTTCGACGATTCATTTTCATAAGATAATAAAAAAACCGAAATCATAGTAAGAACGTCACTCTGGCCTCGGTAGGGTGAGTGAATGTATGCATTGCTCTTGAATGCATAGGTCCGCTTTCAGATCCCGAATAGGTAATGCTACAGCTGTGTGCAGATGGCGTATGAGAAGTCCCTTTGTACGATATTGTGGGACTCTGTGTAGCACTGTGAAGCATTCATGAGAGGGTGCTCGATGTCCAGAGTTGACAAGGTGTTCGAGGATGGAGCTGCTACTATTCTTCTTTTCTCCTATGGCTAGCCAGGCTGGACAGTGTTCCAGAATATGTTTGCTGACTTGACTTTGCGTACGGCTGATTTACTTTGCTCCACACCAGCAAGTAAACTGATAAATACACATTGAAGTGGCCAAAAGCGGTATCTTATCCTTAATGTTAGACTGGATTAACTATCTGCTGGAGAATATGGTTTGAATCCCTCCGTGTTCCACTCATGAGGCAAGAAGTGAGGCAAAAATCAAGTCAGGAGTTAGAACAGATATTTACTAAATGACAAAGTTAAAATGTGAACTCACGAAAGTTAAGAATATAAAATACTAAATTTTACCCTAATGACTTATACCATAAAACGCATAAAAATTGACAAGCTTGAATATGATCATATACGCAGCTGTGAAATTATTTGGCTGTATGAAAATGTTAAACCAGGATAATAAAAAAACTATCTAGTGCATTTCAACTCTCAATAGTGAATAACAATCAACGCATCCCTGTTAAACCCACCAACGGAATACTTAAAAGTATCATATAAAAAAGGGAAGAGAAAGACAGCATAGTTAAGAGGCAAAATACACAGAGTTACATAGAAAGCGAATACATAATGTTAACATAATACAACATGACAGCAAAATAAAATACCCTTTGCTAATGTCACAAATACCCAAAATTCCCAATAGTCTTTTCACTAACTATTTCCTTGATGACATAATCCTGTCAACTCCCACACATACATATATCATATAAGAGTATTTTTTACATACCTTGTCTAAGGTGGACCGGATCCATAATGGCTAAATCTCTTGTACCACTACAATCTTCACTTATCAATGATTTTGTGCATAATCCTTGATAGAAACTGAGAACTTGTTCAGGCGATATATTATTCTTTACAATCCATGATGCGAATAAAGCTGTTAAGTAGGCTATGATAAGAAAATTTTAAAAAAAAAACAGGAAACAAATGACAGAAACAACTATTCATGCATTGGTATTTCATGGAAACAGTAAAGGACATTTTGGTAAGTGTTTACTGAATACAAATCGGTAACTATATGACAGCTGCAAGCGCGCACACATTGAAAATATCATTCTGAACACAAATACATACATATTAGTATACGTTGTCCCATATCACACAACAACAAAAGAAAATGAAACAGAAAATGGACACAAATAGAGAGAGAGATTTCGAAGTAGTAAATATCAGTCAACGCATAAAGAGAAAAAAATTCATGTATCAAGTTTGACTGACAGACGGATATATATATATATATATATATATATATATATATCCGTTAGATAACCATTGGAAACCAGGGAGTACTAGACAACTCTGTTTCGTCCTAGCTTGCCTTGTAACTGTAAGGTCCCGGATTCTAACCCCGACGGCGGGTGTGTGCTGTTGATGAGTTCTAAACTAGAATAAAACAGCTGTGCAGTACTCCCCTGGTTTTCAGTAATTCTCTAACTGATATCGATCCGTGGTCGAACTTGAAACGAATCAAATCCCCACAAATTGACCAGTGAACAATTCACAAATCAGAAGCTACCAACCACATATTGTAGATAGACAGACAGACATTACAACACTTTTGGTGGAAAGGCATCAGATGACGTAGCTACAAATTCATAACAAATCCGTATCTTTGAGTCATTAGTGTTTGGTAGCAGGGCGCAGTATTAAAGACGGAATATAACAGTATTACGTTGTTTATAACTCATTTATGACTTTCCAGTTAATTGATTGGACCAAAATGTTCGACCTTTGTTGATATGTCGTCTCCTAGTGCGGCGGAACATTTAGGTCCAGTCAGCTGACAGGAAAATCAAAGTGAATTAAAAAGAAAGTAATAACTGACACCCATCGCACAGGAAGTGGCTCTCGTGACCCAAGTGTTCTAAGGGATAACGCTTTGGCGTTTGAAATCGTGGGTACTGTGTTCGGGTCTCAGTGAGAACACCAACACTCACTGGGTAATGCAAGTGCATCAAGCTGACGACCCCCCAATAGGACGAAATGCACATCTTGGATTCCATCACTAATCACCATCAAACAGATAACAATAGTACACTGAAACTTCAGTTTGTACAGTGTATTCATGTTTTGCTTTCTACATTAAGAAACCAAGACAGTGACCAATCACTCAACCTCTACTTTTACAATTTGTTAACTCTTGCATCTTACCTATTGTACTTTACTGCTCCTCTTTAGTCCTTCCTGGACTACTCCAAAGGGAATTTGTCATAGTGCGAAGAGTACTAAAAGTTGTCAGTTAGGTAAGTGGTGTGACACGAAGTTAACCCGTTACTGTTGTAGTCGATAGATATCTGAATCATGAGAGAAACGGGTTAAAATTTATAGTGTCTGACTCTCAGCACCCTCTTTATTCACAACTCTCACCTTCCATCTCATCAGGTAGAACTAAAATTCATTATAAAGTGATCATATGTTCGCAAACCTAAGCACAAAACCCCGACCACACCCAGTTTGGCTTGCGTTCTATGCGATAGAGAAAGTGTTAAGCGTGAAACTTATAATTTACTATGTAATTAGCAAAATAAATAATGACTCTTTTATCTTCTCCTTTTTGTAATTTATGTTAACACCATTTCAATTAACCTATTATTTCGGCTATTATCATTATTTTACACTTTTTCTATATTTTTGACATCATTGTGATAGGTCCCAGCATAAAATAGCATATCATCCTTTCCCATGAATCGTGTGATTTATCATGTGATGGAGTAACTATGCCAATGCATCATTTCTCATGCATATTGTGATTTAGCGTATGACTAATTCATCTCCTTTTGTCTCAAATTGATCTTTATCTGATCACCAAACTATCAGGATAGACATATCCAACCAATAAGAACAATTAATTCCCACAGTCGTGAGTCGACTTTATTATGGTTAAGAAAATGTATACATATGTTGTTTCTTAAACTATGTAGTATAGTACATAATACAATATCTCACAGTCACAGGACAGATTTTGTCTTTTTGATATTTGCGTGGGTCAGTGATTCGGAAGGTACAACAGACAAGCAGACGTATTAGCAAATCAGTTGAGTTCATTACCGTTATAGTAATTAACAGGCACAGTCATAACAAAATAACAACGGGTCTATTCAGTTCAGCTATAACAAACTGGTAACGGAGTTATAATACATTGTCACTGCTAATAATAAAAAGCTCCTATTATCAGTCCCGGTTACATTACATATGCACTGAAATATTATGCTTCTTGTTTTGTTTTTACTGCTGTCGAGTAAATTAGATGCGATATTGTACTAGATCCTGAGAATACCACACTGTATCACAATTACTGTTTTTGGAATAAAGCAAACTATTATTATTATTTGTAATTAATTCATGCTTCCAGCATTGGTTCACAACTTTCATTGATTATCTTGTTAACAGTTTAATCCGTCTCTCCACACCTTTCAGTGTTCTAGCATCACACAGCATACTACTTATAAATTCTTGTCAGTAGCACATTCCACAGTTTTACATAAGTTAAAGAAAAATTTTTTAATAAGATTATTCTTCGATTGATCATAGTCATTGCATAGTTGGATATAAACCGTAAACCAGTAATGTCTTTTAAACTGATACTTTTTAATAATAATAATAATAATAATAATAATAATAATAATAATAATAGTTTTATTCTAAACAATATGTTAATGCATAGTACAGAATTTTCAGCATATTTAAACTGCCAAACACCTACTCTACGTACGAGATCTTCAGGGAAAATGGTGTTCATTGGAGGACTTCATCATGAGCTGAAATCAGCTAAAGAACCATTGGAAAACCTGCGAGTACTGGCCAGCTGTCTCGTCAGCCTAGTTTGGGACTCTTCATCAGTATGTGCCCCCCGGGGTTCAAACCCAGGACCTTCTGGTTACAAGGCGAGCTCGTAGACCAAACTAGGACGAAACAGCTGTCCAGTACTCCCAGGTTTTCCAATGGTTTTCTAACTAATGCCAGCTTATGATGAAATCCTCCATCCAATCAAACAAAATCCCTACAAAAGCGGATACTTGAAAAAAATGGTATTCGGTAGTACATTATGTGATGCCATGTTATCCCATCTGAAGCTATATCAAATCTCTGCGATATTTTTTCCTCAACACTGTTGAGAAGTATTCTACATTACACCAGAGTAAAACTGTGTGCGGGTTCATGTAGAGATCCAAAACACACAGTTAGACGATTAAAACAATAAGAAGAAATGAAGAAGAGTTTATGCAACATTATACCTGATGGAAATTTAAGTAGCCCAGTGATTTAAGCAAGACACCAGTTAACATGACTAGAATACCACTGAAGACTTTGACGCCACTGGTATCGCCTCGATCAATCCTATCAATCCACTATTAAATTCATTTGAACAATAATAACAATGGTTCGATCAACTAGGATGAGAACTTAGTTCTATTGATTTAGCTACATAAAGTAGATACTCTCTGAGACTAAACACCAATCCGCTAGACGCTTGTTATTGATCACAGATGAAAGATACTCTCGATTATTCCACTTCTATTATTTTGTGAATAATTGAGGCGTATTGACTCCATATATTTCGTAAGAACTCACTCAAGCATCAAATGTGACCACCCACAGCAGAATCATTGAGTCGTATTCAGATTTAAAACATTCATATCATTTAGCAATTGTATAAAAGTTTCAAACAGCGGTGGAGTAAAGAAAAGGGGCAGTCACGAACTTTATAGGCACATTTATATGATATGTCACACAGTGTTACAGTGTTATTTAATACTATTATTATCATCGGTATATAATCACCCCAGTCCTGGGTTCGAGTCCCACCCTGGCTACTTCAGCCCAGGCAACTGGGTAGTATTATTGGCCCTTATACAATACGTGTGACTTATAAGCGAATGCTAGGCAATTTAGATTTAACCAGCTAACTATGCTACTACGTCAAATGAATTACTCTATCATACTATACATTACTACAGTCCCTAACTTCTATTCTTACACAAATGAAGAAATGTTTCATGCAGTACCAGAGGAAGAGAGAAATCTCACACTTACAACGACCATTAGTCAATACGCATTGTAAATTGAAATCAAAAGTGCGCTGCGGTGTTGTCTCTTTTGATTTGTTGGACACTGGACATAACAACACTAATCCAATCGATAGAACACCTTCCAACTGAGCACAGGTTTGATGCCATTTATCAACAAGATGTTGTAAATTTGGTATAAAGTCAGCATTCCATTTTGTTGATACTTTCGAAGGTATTTTGAATTCAATTGATTGACTAACAGAATTATCAATTTCAATTTCAGCTCCACTGTCAGAAGAATCATTGACTGTGAATTCAGGATGCTGTAAAAAAAATCAAACAGATGAATTTAAGAAAAGAGGATATTGCAGTTAAAGTAATAAATTCAAAAGTTTATACGTATGAGAATTTTTACAAAATAACACACACAACAGATGGTAATAGCATCATTTGGTCGTTAGGCAAATCCTTAAGTTCATGATTGAATATTAGGTGCTGAGCTTTTCATCAGTGTTACCGATGTAACGGAATAACTGTTTGGGAAATCCCCTTCTGAATGATTCAATTAAAATATTTATACTCATTTCTATGTTTCATCTACTTTATAATCATTATCCGTTTTTTCTCACAGACTCTTTATCATTCTCCTGACATCTCCAATATCATCATATGTTGACTTGGTCCTTATTATTTGCGCTTTCTCACTGTTTAATCTCTCGTTTTCATGCTACTCTTTGTCGTTGCGTCGACATTAATAATGTGATCTTGTTCGAGTGATTCGACATCAATCTAACCTTGGTCTGTCTGCGGGAAGTGTTGGTGTGTGATTCTTGTGGACAGACTTTTTCATCCCACAACGCTAGGAATATTCTACTTTATTCTAAGTACTTCTTTTATACTAAGAAAATAGCCTTGACCGTATAGCTGCCTAACGGCAATGTTGAGGTAACCTTATGTTTTGGATGTTATTATTGTTGAATAGGACAACAGGTTCCAGAAGCGACTAATCTTCTTTTTCATGTATCTGGAGTATTTCTGGAATGTGTGTCTGTCTCTGAAGGACACAGATCGATTTCCTGCCTCCAGACTACGAGTCACTTTTGGTCGTAACACCTAGTTCCTGTGAACATGATCTTTTTTACGTTTCAGGCTAAAAGTCGCACGTTTACTGCCTTAGGGCTGATGATACTACTCAGGCTGAAGTAAGTGAAGTGGGATTGGAATCTGAGATCCGTTGGTTCAGTTCAGTGTGCTTACGCCAATGAACCAGATTTCCACGTTGAAAACATCAGTTCTGATTCCGTCCTGCATACAGTGATAAGACAGCTGTTTTCGTCCTACCTACTATAAGTCACTGTTCGTTCCTTAACATCACATTGATATCTAAGACTGTAAATTGTTGACACCAAATAAGAATACGAACGTGAATCATTAGTAAGCAGACTACATTATAGTTTGTCTGTCTAATAAACTGACCGAAATGCCTCAGTTAAAGTTAACTATAATTCAATAGGAGAAATAGAATTTTTTAAGAGTAATTTTTTCGACAGAGAAGTACTAGAGAAGATTTGTAGCTCAGGTGGATGATTTTGGTGTGGTTGTGTTCTCTGAGCTGGATGGTTTGGTTGCGAAGCTTTCATTGCTCTACTGAGCAACATCTTCAGCGCACATCGAAGTATGCGCTGAAGATGTTGCTCAGTAGAGCAATGAAAGCTTCGCAACCAAACCATCCAGCTCAGAGAACACAACCACACCAAAAACAGAGAAGTACGCAATTCATTTCGACAACTGTATGGTTTATAAATGGTATTTAGCATTAAGGATTTGGATTTTGAGGATGACCTACGTCTAATGTCACGTAAATTCCGAGACTTCCAGGTGAAAACCAACAAACTGGCAGAAGAAGAAGCAGCAAAGACAGAACTTCAAGTGAACATAGCGAACACGGAGGTGATGAAGGTAACCAACCAACAACGACAACAAACAGCACCAATTCCTATCAACGGAAGATATTTGAAAGAGGTTACTCCGTTCACTTATCTAGGAAGCATCGTTTCAACTACAGGCAGAAGTACGAATGAAGTTGTCAAAGCCAAGACAGGAAAGGCAAGGTATACCTTCACTTCATTACTCTGAAATCAGTCTGGATATGACAGATTCACAAAGAGTAAATGCATCTGCACCATTGAGAACAATTTTGAGCCAGTCAATGGTTTTAAAAATCCTGAAGAATACAAACCAGGAAGCCTACAGCTCCCAAAGTGGCTCGAACAAACGGTCAAAGATTTCATGAACTGATTCCAAGTTTTGGTTTGACCATCATTAGTCCATTTCCAGCCTGACCCTACGTCAGTTAACATTGCCTGTCCAGGAAGGTGATCGATGGCTAGGCAGGCATGCGTAACATATGTCCTAACCATCTCAATCGATGTAACTTCATAACTGCATCGATTGACTTTCACTCCTCACCTAACCTCAATATCTCTCACTCTATTATACCATCCACAACATGGGAGATAGAGCGCAGTCACCTATGATCGGAAACGGCTAACCTTTTCATATACACACACACAGATAAAATTCATCGAATAAAGCTGATCATTAAGGAAATGAATACATACAAAAATAAATATTTACGATAACCTACTTGCATACACTTGAATAACACTTCCAGAATATTCTCTTCTGATTCAAATGTTTGCCATATTTGAAACAATATACAACGCATTAGCAATGCAATCAAATAGGCTGAGGATAAATGGCAACTGCTTGAACAATACGCATAAATTTGCTTGCATATTAATTCAAATTTTTTGCACGATGAAGTGGATTTCTTATTTTTAATATCAAGAAATTCATAAAAATATTCTTCAGGAATTTTATCTTTTTCTTTCCGTTCCCCTTTTTTACTCCCTCTTTCTTCCTCTCCTCCTTCTTCCTCTTCCTCTTCTTCTTTGTTCTCTCCTCCTGAGGATGATGATGATGATAATAGTTCAAGAAGAATTCTATACAGCATATAACAGAATATATGATGCATCCGATCAATTAAAATTGGCAAATTTAAGTACTTGTCCTCATTTAGTATAAACAAGACGAAGGAAAACTATTAAGAATTCAAAAACAGTAAAGAAAACAACAAAAAACCATGTGTTGAGTTGAGTAGTGAGGTCAAGGCAGTGAAGCAGGGTCATTGAAATAATCTTATGTGTAAAACAAATCTTGAGATGTAAGAGTTCCAACGGTAAATAACCTTATACAGACAATTCAGTTTGCACAAAGTATTCGTATTCTGCCTTTTCCTCTTCATTTCTACACTGATTCACGCTTTCCTACATTTCTCTTGTTTCACACTTCATCTTTGGCTTCTACGTTTAGAATTTTTGCAGAGGACATCATATGATATACTACTTACAAATTATCGTCAGTAGCACGAACGCTAGCCAGCCAACCACGTGGCCATGGGTTCGACCTCCAGTCGACGTACTCCTAAACCTCGACCAGCTCGTAGTAAGCCCAGGAAAGAGGGAAGGTTGGGCGTGATACTATCAACCGCACCCCATAAAACATAAACATCACTGCTACTGAAAATTCAAAGCTTGGAGCCATATGTTCCACTTGGAACGTAAAGGAATAAAAACAAACACGCCAAAGACATACACATGCATAATGCTAAATCGATGATAAAAGCATCTATGGCTTGCAAATTTAAATCAGAAAGAGACAGAAGAACATTCAGTGAGAAAACTGAGTATTTTAAAAGTACAACTTATATTATTTGCTAAGACACTTAACTAGAAAGGTTTTAGTCGATTCAGTTACCTACCGGTTTCTTTTCCAATCAGTTTATCAAATGTGTCCGATAATATAATATGTATTACCAACTGTTATTACGTGGATGGAGGCAATCGGCGGGAAGCCTTCGACCTAGGTTTCATGCTTGTTGGCACTCACCAGTCACCAAGGCGTATCTGTAATCTTGAAGGAACTCATGTCTCTCGTGAGATTCGAGCCCACATCACCAACCAACGCTGCAGTAAGGGACATTAACACTGAGCTATTAGGGTTCACGATTGACCTCCAGTGGAACTGTTTTGGATACCTTGATTGGACACTAGTTAGTAATTAGTACTAGACATCTAGCACTTTGTTTGGTGAAGACTCAACTGTGTTTATTTCCTTGATTGAACACCACTGACAGTAGAAATTTAGTCCCCTACCGCATAGACTAGCTGTCATATCCACCAGCAAACAAAAACTGAACAGGAGCTTTTAGAGTGTCAGTAAACTGGGACTCATCACTTACATTCATCCCTATCTCATAGAGTTATCTGTGTAACTTACAGTTTTATACAACTAATCTACCCGTCGCTATTAGTCATGCTTTTACAAAAAGAGAAAATAATGATGCAGTATTACAAATGAAAGTAGTATAACATACAAATATCAAAAACTAAAGTAAGCGAAGGGTAAATAAAACAAACCATACCAAAAGTAATATTGGATCCAAATTAGAAGAATCAACGATCTTCTGTAAGGAGTCGAATGTTTGCAGGCCATTTATATATGGTTCAAAAATGACACATCCTAAAATGGGATAAAAACAATAGGAAGTAACAATTAGAAATTTTTAAGATGCTTTTAACTAAAAAAGTAAGATGTGTTTTCAGCACTGTCTAGTGTTCTGCGTAAAATACTAAGTCACATCATCCTGGAGAGAATAAAGGATGCACTGGATGCAGAACTCCGCCAACACGGAACAAGCTGCATTCAGGAAAGGCAAATCATGTGCTAATTAAATTGCAACTCTACGCGTCGTCATCACAGGACAAAGCATAGAATGGCAGTCAAACCTCAACTTCATCGACTCCCAAAAGTCCTTCGACAGCGGTGACCACAAAGTCATTTTGAAACTAATTCAACACTACGGCGTGCAGTGACCAAGTCTTTATCCACTTCATTCAACAGCTACATGACAGTGGCACATGTCAGGTGATCCACAACGGAAAACCCAGCGAGGCGTTCGAAGTGCACACAGGAGTAAGACAAGGCTGCCTATTATCACCGATGATATTCTTAATTGTGGTGGACTGGATTATGCATCAGACTGTGGGGAGCGAGGAGTCAGGAATACGCTGGACGACCGATAAGAAGACTCTAGAAGATCTGGATTTCGCGTGTGGATGATATATGTCTAATGTCACATAAACTCGAAGACTTACAGGAGGAAACCAACAAATTGACTGAAGAGCCTGGCAGTAAAGACGAGACACCAGGTGAACATAGAGAAGGGGAAGACGGGTGTGATGAGGATAACCGACCATCACCAACAGCAACAACAACCAGCACCAATCACTATCAACAGGAGAGATTCAATAGAGGTTACCTCCTTCACTTATCTAGGAAACATCGTTTCAACTACAGGCGGATGGCAAGGATGAAGATGTCAAAGCCAGTTAGAATCGGAAAGGTAAGATAGGCCTTCATCAACCTGAAACCAGTTTGGAAATCTTCTGCACTCAAAATCCAGCCTAAAGAACAAGATTCAGATTCTATTCAATACAAATGTGAAGCCAGCCCTCCTATACGGGTCAGAAACTTGGAGTACAACGAAAAGGATTTCCAACAGTTTGCAGACTTTCATCAACAGCTGCCCTCTTCGCTGGATCCATACTGGAAATCAAATGGTTGGCCAGAAAGAATAAGTAACAAGAAACTCTGGCAACAAACTAACCAGGAGCCGATAGTTCAACAAACATGTAGGAGAAAAAAAAGATGGATCGGGCATCCATTGAGGAAACCATCAAGTGACATCGCGCACCAGGCAAATCCTCGAGTGAACTTGAATCGGAAGTGTCGTCCAAGGGTGACATGGAAAAGATAGTGAGAGGAAGAGATGAGAGATCATGGGCAATCGTGGAGCCAGCTGAAGAGGACGGCAGAAAAAAGAACAAAGTGGAGATATGTTGTTAAAGCCCTATGTTCCCAAGGGAATAAATAATAAGATTATGCTTTATATTACACTTACTACAAAATATAGCAATTTCAAGTAATGGGCTTACCAACCCTTTGTGGTTAAATAAATAAGATGCCAAATTTTACACCGTACAAAGTGGCACCTGTTTACTCCATTTTACACGATTTGAATAACTCAACCACGATTTGGAATTGTATTAATGTTCCTATGAGCATTTTTCTTCTAATTTCCTTAACCTGTCAGTCTGTATATTTTGAGAACAGTAATGACTTACAGCCGTAGTTGGGCAATAAAATCACCCACTGATATAATCACATTTAAGCTTTTAACATTTTGCAGCAAAGTTGATACCCTTTGATAAGACTCTTACATTTCATACATGAAGACAAGAGTCAGTAATGATTTCAGCTAAAACTATGAAGAAGTATCCACGAGTATTAGAATCCTTTCTTGTCCGTATAGAGTCATTTAACAAAACAATACGAGAGAGGTACAAACTAATTTTTGAAACTTGGGTACTGTGGCAGTATGTGATTCTATATTAATTTCTTTACCAGACACAGTGAATTCCAAGAGAATCCCAAGGGAAAATATACAAACAAACTGAGGGGGACTGTCATAGGATCAACAATAGCCCCAATAGTGGCAAATATATTCACAGATAGGTGTGAGAACGATTGAAACGTTTAACCCCACCCCCAAAGCATGAAGCTATCTAAATGACATATTCACAGTACTTAAAAACACAAGATATAAATAGAATTTTAGAACATACCAACTGAAACGTTGGCAATATTCAATTCACTTATAAATTAGGAAGTTATGAAAGCGAGCTTCCAATGCTAGATTGTAGCATAAAAAGGAAAGATGAGAAGTTGAACACTAGTGTCTAAAGAAAATCCACATATTCAAACCAATGTTTGTTTTTCGGTTCATTTTATCCAATGTCAGTAAAAATTGTTATCCTAAAAAGGTGTTACAATTAGAAAACGGTAACAGAACCTCAAAGATTGTCAACATTTGAATATCGAAGTCAAACGGTTTAACAGTGATTTAACTTAAACAAGATATCGTGAGAGCTACTAACCAAAACAGGTGCGTACACCATTCTTTCTTTTCACGATTGATTTGGAATCAAAGTTTTCCAGGACTTCTACACGAATCCAGCGGGCAAGGTGTTCAAATCTCTCAACAATCAATACAACTGTGGTGAGAGCTATCTGCTAGCCAAAATTGGTAGACAGCAATTTACGTCAATGTTTACTTCCCAAATCTTGGTCATGAGCAAAACAAAAACAAAGACTTTGCGTGGGCGGATACGATTCGCAGATAGATGATCTGACCCTCAAAGAAACGGCCACAAAGAGATGAAAGATTAACTTCCAGTGAGAAAACAACCAATCAGAAGACGCTGTTTCTCTGCTAACAATAACCTACAGTCATGTACACAAAAATCTATAAATATCTGTTGATTTTCTCAATAAACGATCTGTTGCCTGTCCCACGTCTTCTGTCGTTACACAACCTCCAAAATAAAACAGTATTACCACATATTTTTATAAACAGAACAGGAAGAATATAATTCTCCTCGAATTTAGAAGTTAGAGATACACTGAATTTCGATGTCAATTATGGTTATCGAAAATTCAGTAAAATAAAAAAACAATTCAAGAAAAAATAAAGTACTGCATTTCACTAAATTAACAACAAATTAAGCAACTAACCAATTCTTGTCAATGTTCTGCGTGCATTATCTGAACGAATTCTTGGCAAAGGATATTGTTTCGATTCTTGGATATCATTTCCCAATGAATCAGATGACGTAGTCTCTCGGTCAGTATTTGTAACGAAAGCATACTGGAATGAATTAAGGAAGGATTGAATAGAAAGTGGTTTCCTAACAACAGTAGTAGCAGTGCCAAGAACTGATGCACAAATTGCATATTGTTGTAAACAACGTCCTGCATCTTCTGGATCCCAGCTTAGTAAATCAGCTATAAACTGGATATTTATAAAGTAAAAAGTAATAATAAGCCAAACTACATAGAATAAAAATCTGGTCTACAAAAATCGACTTCAACTCTAAAGGATAATAACTGATAAATGATGGAAAAACGATGAACGCATTGAAAATTTATAACTTACACTATGAACAAGTGAGCCTTAATCATAAGTATGAATATGAGACCAGTAATGCTTTTCGCTTCATAGTCAACAATCACCTTCATAGTTATAGCTGGCTTAGTGACATTTTATTCATTTCTTACAACATTTACAGAGACCATCCAGGTAATGGGATCCAATTTAATGGCAAGCCTATGAATGCTAACTTCTACCAATTCGCGATTTTAGCCCAACCACCAGCCAATGTCACCGGTGAGTATTTGTCGTCACGCCCGACCACGTTGACTCCACTAGTTATGACACACCTCACTAGAATTGCAGGCAACTTTATCCTGTAGCCAGTCTTGCCTTGTGACCGGAAGGTACTGGGTTCGAAACCCAGCGGGTGCTTACTGCAAAAAAGTCCCAAACCAGGACTAAACAGTTGTCTAGTACTCCCTGGTTTGCAACAAAACCTTATATGACAATTAAAACTTTTTACTGTTAAACTTTGGAATTAAATTCACCATTTATTACTTGCAGACTTCAAAGTCGAATGTCACCACAATATGTGATCTGCTTAATATAATGTATGGCAATCAAGAAGGCAAACGTAAATGTATGATGGCATGTATTACTTGTTAGAACGAACAACCTAACGTTGTTAACCATGAAGTCATGCTCTATGCATGCAGTGACATGACAATCTGACTGGACAGATTTTAAGTTGGCTTATTTTTGGCTTCAATTTCCGACGATTGCGATGCCATACAACTCATTCGGACTTAAAATTAATAGTGTTCTCTGAGCTGGTTGGTTTAGTTGCGAAGCTTTCGTCGTCCTTCTGGACAACATCTTCAGCGCCATATTTAGCACAAAGTGAAATGATTTAAATTTCTTCATGAGTGATATAACTGCGTCTCCTGGTAACTATCTTTACATATGTATTGACCATTTTCTATTGACTTGGATTTTAAACTTTTTGGTCACCTGATTTACTTCTTATTAATTGGTATATTTCATCTATATTAACGTGTTTGTTAATCGCATTTTCGCTTGAGTACCAGGCTTCTAGGAATTCTCTGGCACTTTTAGTGTATCCTCTGTCTCAGATTTTGACATTATCCCAATCAAATTGATGTCCATAATTGTCTATATGCATTGATACTAAAGAATACATATCATGTCTTTTCACGGCTGATTTGTGTTCTTGGATTCTAATTCGAAGGGGACGCCCACTTTGGCCGAATTAGGTGACCAGAAAGTTTAAAATCCAAGTCAATAGAAAATGGTCAATACATATGTAAAGATAGTTACCAGGAGACGCAATTATATCACTCATGAAGAAATTTAAATCATTTCACTTTGTGCTAAATATGGCGCTGAAGATGTTGTCCAGAAGGACGACGAAAGCTTCGCAACTAAACCAACCAGCTCAGAGAACACTATTAATTGCAAATCACCCACCTGAGCTACAAATCTTCTTTATTATTTCATTCGGACCTATTTGTTTGCTTGCGACTTGAATTCCCTAGGTTTTTTAAACTACACATAACCTGAATTTTGAATAACAAATTGTTGCCGCTGTTATCAAAGTTAAACCTGACTTTTGTGGGAGGAATTTTTTCAAGCTATCAGTTGGTCATAGTGTCGTGTCTGGTCAAGTTACATGACAACCACGAATCAGTAACTCTCTTTCACATAACGCTACTGATTGGTTGATATGCCACTCAAATCAACCAGTAGTGTACGCTACTGAAACGAAACAGCCATCGGGTGTTGAGTTCATTTTGATCTGGTTAGAAAGCACTACTATTGGGTGGCGTAGGTGGTATCCAGATACTCATATCAATCAATCACTAGCATATAAATATCATCATGCATTTATACTACTAAATTTATTGTGTGAATGATGTCCAAAAACTGTTTTAACAAAGTATGACAATTCTAGCCTTCACAAGAACTCGATGGTGCAGTTGTTTTTTCTATTATCTGTGCATATCCCAATCTGATTGGGATAATGTAGAAATTTTAAACAGAGAAAACACCAAAATGCCAAGGAATTCCTACAGGCTGGTGCTCAAGTGAATTAGCAATTAACAAACACATTATTATAGACCAAATTTATCAACTAATAAAAAGCAAATCTGAATAAAGCAAGAACAACAGTTTTTGCAGAATACAATGGTACCATATTTTTTTGGCTTCTCATCAACTGCTTACAGCCCAAAGACACTAAGTATATCTACAGAAACAATTTTAACACACTTGCACAGAGTTCATCTTTAAACAAGAAATCAATATATGACAAGAAAGTTCAAATTCCAAGTCAATAAAGATGATCAATGGGGACGTCAATTAACAACCAGTCACGACAGTGGTTGCCAGGAGATACAATTATATAATTCATGCAGAATTTAAATAGGTTCATTTTGTACTAGAAGGACAACGAAAGCTCCGCAATTAAATCAACCAGCTAAGAGAACACAACTAATTCAGTACATAAACAAATCTTCTGAAATCTTGACTATATTATAATCCATTTTTTTACGAATACTATCAGATACATTCAACGGTCCAATATGTTCTGCAGACGGAAGGCTTAGTTAGTTAGTTAGATCTCATTTACCCAGCACTGGTCTGTAAGCCACACTTATTGTGTGGGGGTTTATGATACTACCCAACTGCCCAAGCTGAAGTAAGTGGAGTCGGATTCGAACCCGGGGTCTATTGGCTGAAAGTGGAGTGTCTAAGCCAACGTAATACTGTGGTGAGAGCTGGCTGCTAGCCAAATCCGTAGATAGTAATTGACGTCAATGTTTATGTCCCCAATATTGGTGGTGAGAAAATGAGAACAAAGGCTTTGCGTAGGCGGATACAGTTAGCATATGGATGATCTGACACAGCCACAAAGAGATGCAAGGTTAACTTTCTGTGAGAAACAACCATCAAAAGACTGTATTTTCTACTAACAATAATCTACAATAAAATCTATAAATATGTGTTGATTTTCCTTAATAAACGATCTGTTGCCTGGCCCTTGTCTCCTGTTGCTACAATACAACACCTCCACTCTGCAGGAGAAATACCTTCAGGTAATTTCGTCTCCATAGCGATTCCTGCTCAAAATCATAAAATAAAGCTAGGCAGAAAAAGTGAATGAGGCGACAATAAAGAATAGACATCAACTTCAGACGACCTTGAAACAGCTCATCAGATTCTTCTAGGTGAAAAGTGGTACTTCATTTATAAAAAAAGTGTACCTACGATAAATATGTGAAAAAAAAGCAATTGTATAGGGTGTATATCTCTAATATGCTGCAAAAACTGGCCCCAGTTTCTCATAGAATTGGTTATACATACATTAAACCAATGTATTCTCTATTTTTGCAACTGTAGCAGATACTGGTCGCATATACGCAATATATTACTAAGGAATAGTCTCGATTTCAAGAAGAAATTGTCTAAACAGTCACCACTATGTACGACTTACCAACTTCTACAAACTCCTTCATATAAAATGGTTATATCTGAATGCATAACCATCAGTAACCCGGCAATGACTTTTCAGAGTCATTATCCCTCCACATACGCATGTTTTAGTCCCCACTATCAGCCCATTTTACACAGAGAAGTCAAAAATCAAATCTAGGAGACACTTGCAACGGGGATTATGACTAGCATCTATTTGTAATGCTGAGCTCTCTGACTGAACGAATCAAGGTCACTTGACTTTGGTGTCTATTGTTTACTCTTGCCGTAAATGACGTTTTACTTCAATGAAATCACCAAAAGCAATACCAACTCAACCATTCGCCAAATTCACTATTAACACTGATTGAATTCAATGAGGAATCAGGTAACTTCTATAGTTTTTTTTCAAAACATCAACCATAAGGAATAACAAATATGACTATTACAAAGCCTATTGAAAGTGACAAGAAATTTACCTCAATACATGAGTTGAAAGATTCCTTAGTGAATACACATTTTTCTTCGATTCCAGTATCATCACGATCATAAAGAGCATGAAAGGTGAGATAGAAGTTGACTAAATATTCCACATTTTTGCATATTTTGATATTCATTACATTAAACTGCTTGCTTTTATCATCATCTAAACAGAAAAGCATAGAATCACACAATTAGGTATGATCAAGTGATTAAGACACTTGATTGTTGGATAGATACTCTTTACAACAATCTATGGAAGACGTGAAAGTACTAACACGGAAAACAATATTATGAAGACAAACACACTGCAGAAGTTCAGTTCAGTTCGAACTCCTACATCTGACCGAAGAAAGGAACTAAACACAAATTATATGAAAAATAACTAGACAAAAAAATCTGGATACCAGTGAAGATGTTTATAGTCATTAATGTCATCAATCGCAAGTAATGCCATTGATTCATTGATTCCTCTGACGCTGAGCAGTGTTATCTGACATTGTATTAGGTCAAATCAAAACCTGGAATCAATCCATGAAGTCTGTGACTATAAATTTAAGCTAACCATGGAGAAAGGCGCAGACTGCCTGGTAGGCGTCCTCGACACTCGAAGGATGAATGGCTGGCGACTGTTGCTGATACGGCTTAAAATCATTCTCAATCGTGTAGATGTATGTAATCAATCCTTATGAACTTCTAGATCTATCAACTTCTTATTAGTCTCAATGTAATTATTCTTCCTCCCGTACATTTATATTCATTCTACTTCCCTTTGAAGTTTTTCCTCCCTAACATTGTTTGCTATATGGAGCAAGAAAAATTGAGTTGCTACACTTTTGTGCAAAGTTCTATGCTGAAATTCAGTCAGCCCATTGATTCTTAACAACTCTAGCTAGTATCGTGACAGAACAGAAAATACACGTAATTCAGATTGACAGCAGGTGAGTCCAGTCAATTTTATTATTTATTTATTATTTAAACGCAGAAAAACTTGGTAAAATATGGCATCAAGAAAGATGCGCCACAGAATAATAATAAAACAACATAGATTAAAAGTAAAAATATAGGTAGAAAACGGATAAAGAACTTCATCCGGAAGGAAAAGTCATACCTAACAAGTTCATACAGTATTCGTTAACTATCATCAGGAAAGGAAGAAAGAAGGAAATTGCAACACGTTCGCCATTGATTACGATTCTTGACCATATCCGATAACGTTTCGAGCCATCGATTCGAGCTATCTCGCGGACCCCAACCAGGGAGTCGTGACACACCAACCGATGCTAATCTAGCACAAATATCCTTCATCCCACGACGCTACGTCATGGACTGACCACCCCTCCACCTTTCCCATCCCTTCCCAGGGCTAGCGAACAGGGACCTATACGGACGCCTCTGGGATGACATTCACACCACATGTCCAAGCCACTGGAGCTGGTGTTTCCAGATGACGACACTCGATGAATGGTGATCTCCACTCTGTTCAAACACACGCCGCCAAACCTCCGAATTACTCACGCGATGATACCATCGAACGCAAGCAATCCTCCGAAGACAGCGATGATCCAACACGCAGAGTCGCCGCACATCCTCAGCTCGGAGAGGCCAGGTTTCACCGGCGTAGAGCAAGACAGCTCGCACCGAAGCATTGTATACCCGACCTTTGACAGCCAGGCTAACGTCGCGACGGTGCCAGAGGTGGCACAAGTTGATGTATGCCACCCTAGCCTTCATTATACGGTTGTAAATCTCATCCGTCACCCCTCCGCCAGCACTCAGTCGGTTACAAGTTAATTATCATCTGTTAAAACAAGTCCAGCTAAACGTTCCTCTTCTTGTTCCAATGAGTTTATGCTAGCATTGGTTTCTGCAAAAGAAGAAAAGAAAAACTTATTTAGTGATATTATACTGGATTTTGTCCTATTACATTGCCTCCACCCTTCTGTGGGCACTGTCCTCAGTGCCTGATGGTGGTATAGGGTATGCCGTGCCTCCGGCAGACGGCACCTCAACGAAGCTAGCGGCAGGCGGCGGTTGGGAGGGGTTCGGCGGCGCCTTGGCGGCGGCGGGATGATGCGGTTTCAGTTGGTTGTAGTGGGCGGAGATGAGAGCGTCTTGAGGGCGTCGTAGATTCCGCAGGATGTACGTAGTCGGGGGTCGGTGTTGGACGATCTCGTATGGCCCTTGCCATGGCGCGTAGAATTTTTGGCACGAACCAGCGGGAACTGACGGTCGATGTAGCCAGACGTAATCACCGAGAGAATACGTGGGTCCGCGAGCTAACCGGTCGTAGATGCTCTTCTAGTGCTCTAAAGAGGAGTGGAGATGACGGCGCGCCAGCCCGTATGCTACCTCCAGGTGATGACGAAGATGTCGTACATAGGGTATGCAGTCGATTCTCTCATACGGTAGCATTGGCGCCTGGATCTCGACTGGTAGACGGAGTTCGCGCCCGAACAACATCATAGCTAGAGAAAAACCCGTTGAGGAATGCACGGAGGAGCGATAAGCCAACAAGCACTGGGGCAGGAGGTCGTCTCAGGTGTTTTCCGGAGCGTTATGTAGGAAGGCACGGAGAAGATTCTTGATGGTTCTGTTGGCGCGTTCCACCAGCCCATTACCTTGTGGATGGTAGGATGTCGTGTGCGTTTTCCGAATGGCAAACGTATTACAGATGTGCGCGATGAGGTTACTCTCGAAAGCAGTGCCTTGATCAGAGTGTAGATAAAGGGGGGCACCAAAACGAGACACCCACGTATCAATGAAGGTGCGACCGATCGTCAGGGCATCCTGGTGTTGCAGGGGAACAGCCTCGCACCACTTGGTGAAATAGTCTACCATTACGAGTATGTAATGGTTACCACGTCTCGACGCTGTGACTGGCCCCATAATATCTATCCCCACTCGGTTAACATCGGAACCAATGGTGCTCGCGAGACTGGATTAGGCTGCTTAATTTGGGCACACGTAGCTCAATTTCTGCAGAATTCAGTGACGTCGTGATAAAGGAGTGGCCACCAAAAGCGTTGACGGACAGCGTGTTCGGTTTTCCGTTGGCCAGCGTGGCCAAGCTGCTGGTGTACGAGATGTATTACCTCCGGGACCTTCAGACGTGGTACGATAAGGCGCAGTGACAATGGCGATTCGACTACATACAAGACGTTATCAATCAGGCGTAGCACACCCCACTTACCACAGATGCATCCGGTTGCGTCAGACAGACTCCGTAGTTCTTTACTCGACGGTTTGTCGTTCCCGTGAAGTTGACGTGGTTACACAGGTTGGATGTCCGCGTCAGCCGCCTGCAGTGCTGCCTAATCAACATCTAGGCCTGTATTCAGTATAGCATTTACCGGGGAGACATAAGGCGGCAGACGGGAGAGGGCATCAGCGTTAGCGTGTCGGGGCCCAGGGCGATATTCACAGGTAAAATCGAACTCCTGCAAATGCTCCTGCCAGCGAGCGACCTGGCCTTCGGGTTCGCGAAAAGTTTGAAGCCACTGCAGGGCACGATGGTCAGTGCGTGCTCAAAATGGGCGTCCGAGAAGGTAATGGCATAAATGTTTGAGGAGGGCCAGCATCTCTCGGCGCGTCGTGGAGTAGCGGGTTTCACGTTAGTCCAGCTTACGGCTAGCATAGGCAATAACCCGTTCTTGACCATCAGGCGCCACTTGAGAGAGGACAGCGCCAATGGCAGTAGCACTTGCATCAGTATCTAAAATGAAGGAGCCAGCGGATGGGGACGTGTCAGGGAATGCGAGGATGGGTGATGATGTGAGACGTTTCTTCAACTCGTTAAAAGCGTTTTGGCACTCACTAGTCCACAAAAATTTTCGACCCTGTTCCGTTAAGCGATGCAGGGGTGACGCTATAGTGGCGAACGCGGGGACAAAACGACGATAGTACGACGCTAAGCCCAGAAAGCTGCGGACGTCTTTAGTACACTGTGGTACGGGCCAGTCAGAAATGAGGCGGGTTTTTGTTGGATCTGTCTGGATGCCGTCTGGTGAAATGCGGTGACCCAAGAAAACAACTTCTTGCTGAAGGAAGGTACACTTAGACGGTTTCAGCTTTAAGCCAGCAGTTCGTAAGCGTTTGAAAACAGTGCGTAGGTCGTCTATGTGTTCCTCCGGGGATTTCCCGTGGACAACGATATCGTCAAGATAGATCAAACATTTGCGTGGGACTAGCCTATCCAGTACAACCTGCATCAGCCGTTGAAAGGTGGCGGGGGCATTACACAACCCAAATGGCATGGTGCGGAATTCATACAACCCAGTCGGGAGTATGAAGGCAGTTTTTGGGCAGTCGTCCGGGTGTACTTCAATTTGCCAGTACCCAGATGCTAAATCTAACGTGGAAAACCATTTTGAGCCACTCAGTGCGTCGAGAGTCGAGTCAATGCGAGGGACCGGGAAGGAGTCACGCCTCGTCACAGAGTTCAGTTTGCGATAGTCGATGCACATACGGAGAGATCCATCCTTCTTCTTAACTAACACAATAGGTGACGCCCATGGGGACGAGGAAGGTACGATGATCTTCTTGTCTAGCATGTCCTGTAACAACATTTCTAGCTGGGGCTGATAATGAACAGGGATGCGTCTGGGCGGCTGGCGCACAGGTGAGTGGCTACCAGTGTTAATACGGTGCTGCACAATATTAGTACGTCCAGGGCTGTCCCCCTCGTCAAAACCCGACCGAAGGCTGCTACCTTGACGTGGTGGTCGGGCTTGAACACTGCAATGACCCAACAAGCTATACTGGCTGGAACTTATGTTCCTGCAGGTCCTACCATGCCAGAAAGGTTGTTTGGATAGCAGTTAGACTAAAAGCAGTTACCCAATCCAATCCTATGATTTCAATTAAAGCACAAAATATCATGCCGGATCGGTCGGGGCCCGGATTAACAACGACCGCGCTTTCTGCTGCCGTGTCACAGGGCAGAAGTGATAAATACGCTACTGAGACATACCAAATAAAAAAGAACAAACAAAAACAGGCCGTGTGTGACCGGCCTCAAGCAGTTGTCCCCTGGGCTCTGCGGTCACGCAACCAACTTCCACGGTGTGGGCAGCCGGGAAGTAACAATCGCCCTCACAATCCGAAGTGCACGCGAAACCCCTCTAATCCTCGCTCATCTTTGTCTTCATCTTCATCTCTATTATCTTGCCTTCCTTCTACCAATGCAACCCCTCTACTTGTTGGCTCTTCACTTCCCCTTCACTCTGTGTGCACTGATAACGATGGAAGCCAAAAAGCCACCACCGACTGTCTCCTAAAACCACGCCACCAATTTTATATAGGAGCATTTAATGTTAGGACACTTTGCCAAATAGGACAACAAGCATCACTAGCCAAGACTCTGGCATCCCGAGCCATTGATGTATGTTGTGTTTCAGAAACACGCATACAAGACCCAAGTGTGGTTATTCACCTAACCCCACCTGGCCAACAGGATGAATCTGCAAAATTCACCTTGAGGGTGTCAGGAGATGCGACGGCTAGCTCACGAGGATTAGCTGGTGTTGGGATAGCTTTAAGTACTAGAGCAGAAAAGACATTACTTGACTGGATCCCGGTAGATAGCCGAATGTGCGCTGTCCGCCTGAACGGATCAGTGAAAAGGAGAAAGGGCTGCACTACTCGCCGATGCCTTTTCGTAATCTCCGCCTACGCCCCCACTGACTGCAGTTCGGATGAAACGAAGGATGAGTTCTACCAAAAGCTGTTTAGTTTGCTGCGAAAGGCTAGACGCTCAGATATAGTCGTTTTAGCTGGTGACTTTAATGCTCAAGTAGGGAAATTGTGTCAATCTGAGAAGAATGTTGGTGGCACATACGGAATTCCGTGCCAGCGAACCGACAACGGTGACCGTCTCCTACAGTTCTGTTCAGATAATCATTTGTATCTTGTAAGCACTAACTTCAAACACAAGGAGAGACACTGTTTGACCTGGCGACCACCATCATCAAATCAACGCTGGACACAAATAGACCACATAGCAATAAGCTATCGTTGGCGTGGGTCGGTAGGGGATTGTCGCTCCTTATGGAACACGTGTGTAGATACCGATCACGCACTGGTCCGCGCTCGTGTGTGCTTACGTCTGAACGGACGTAGGAAACAGCTGGCGGTAAACCCATCACGTCCCCAGCTCGACCAGGGAACTAAGTCCCTATTTGAGGAAGAACTAGCTAAACACATATCTGAGTTTGACAGCTGCGCTCACCCTGAAGAAGCCTGGAAGAATATTCAGTCAGCCATAGATACAGCTGTAAAAGCTGTGAATAAGGTAAATCCAAAGGTGAGTAAAAACCATTGGATTTCGACTGCCTCATCCGAACTGATAGATGCTAGAAGACTTATTCCGGCGAGCTCCGAATTCAATGAGGAGCGAAAGCTGCACAAGAGGAAACTTACGAAAAGTCTCCGCAAGGACCGTGAACAGTGGTGGTTGACAAAGGCGAAAGAGATGGAAAAAGCATCGGCGATAGGCAACACCAGACAACTATTCAGGCTTATCAGGGAAACAGGTGGTAAAAAACAAATGATAAGCGAAACAATCTCCGAGAAAAATGGCACCATAATTAGCTCCCAGGATAGACGTCTGGAGCGCTGGAAAGAACACTATGAGGAGCAGTTTAATTGGCCCACAGCCACACTTAACCTACCGGACATCCAACACCTCCCTGAATGGGAGATAGACACAGGTCCTCCGTCCTTAACCGAGGTTACTAAAGCTGTCACCAATCTGAAGCTAGGCAAAGCAGCGGGACCTGATTTATTGACTCCAGAGGTATTTAAGTACGGAGGCGACAGTTTACTGTCTGCGTTAACGGAGGTTCTAGGCAGCGTCTGGGAATCAGAGGAAGTCCCATCGGGTTGGTGTAAGTCACTGATCATCCCGATATACAAGAAGGGGGACAAGTCGTCTTGTGATAATCACAGAGGGATTAGCTTGACTAATATAGTATCTAAAATCCTAGGCTCAATAATACTGCGTAGATTAAGTGGTGCTCGGGAGACACAAACACGAGAAAACCAGGCAGGTTTTAGGCCAGGTAGAGGGTGTATTGATCACATCTTCACCCTTCGACAGATTCTAGAACATAGGCATTCCTACCGGCGTCCGACAATCATTATATTTCTTGACCTAAAGGCGGCATTCGATTCTGTCGACCGGGAGGTTCTCTGGCGATGCTTGGCTGTAAAGGGAATGCCAAGAAAATACATTGCACTGATTAAGGCACTCTACTCGTACTCATGCAGCCAGGTGAGGGCTTATGGCGAGTTGTCATCTGAAGTGGTGACGACTAGTGGCGTCCGTCAAGGATGCCCATTATCCCCATTTCTATTCAATTTCATCATAGATGTACTAATGGACTTAACCCTAACTCACTTCAGCGACTCAGGGATTGACTTGCTACCAGGGAAGAATCTCGTTGACTTAGAATATGCGGACGATATAGTCCTTCTAGGCGAAGACTCTGACAAAATGCAGAGTCTACTGAACACCCTGAGCAACAATCTTCGTATGTTTGGCATGCGATTCGCCCCTATAAAATGTAAGATGATGCTGCAGGATTGGACTTCATCGACCCCTAGATTAGAAATAGGAAGTGAAGTGGTAGAACACGTTGACCGCTTCACTTACTTGGGAAGTACCATCAGCCCCAACGGGTTGATCTCAGACGAAATTTCAGCACGAATACAGAGGGCTAGGTTCGCCTTCGCCAGTTTTCGCCGTCTCTGGCGTAGACGCGATATCCGACTATCGACCAAAGGGCGTGTGTACTGCTCAACAGTCCGCTCCGTCCTCCTTTATGGCTGTGAGACTTGGCCATTGAGATTGGAAGACATGAAAAGATTAGCTGTCTTCGATCATAGGTGTCTGCGTTCTATCTCCCGCGTGAAGTGGTATAATAAGGTGAGCAATATTGAGGTTAGGCGTCGAGTGCTAGGTAAGGCGGGGAAATCAATCGACGAGACTGTGAAATTACTTCGACTGAGATGGTTAGGACATGTGCTACGTATGCCTAGTCATCGCCTTCCTCGACGGGCAATGTTAGCTGATATAGGGTCAGGCTGGAAAAGAGCTAGCGGCGGTCAAACGAAAACATGGCACCAATCAATGAAATCCACAACAGTTAATCTAAGCCACGTAGGAAGATGTAGACTTCCTGGTTGGGGCCCTCGGGATGGTAAAAACCAATGGTTGGAAACAATTGGTGACATGGCTCAAAATCGTTCTCAGTGGCGCAGATGCATCCACTCCTTGTGACTTATCATTTCCAATTAAACTGTTTTGTTCTCCGTTATTACTATTCCTTTGTCTCACACCTCTGTTTACTGTCTATATTATGCATTTCTTCTACTTCCTTCTCTTGCTTTGCGTGCTACATGGATTGTGGCGACTTGAACTGCCGCACATATGTGCAAAGTTCTATGTCGAAAACAGACAGACAGACAGACCTCGTCAAAAACATCCAGAAAGTCCCCAAGTAAAGTTAGCATTTGGTCCCGGATGGTCGCTGGGACGGATGGGTTAAGGGAGACTTGATTGAGGATAGACGAAACAGTAACAGTGGGTGGAGTAAGCAGTGGTTGCTGAGGACTGTCTAAAGCTATTGGCGTTGTATCAAGAGTGACCTGATTGTGAGGAAGATCTATGAAAGCGGAGTGAGCAGTAAGGAAATCGACGCACAGGATCAGGTCCCATGTAATGTCGGGGCAGATAAGACAACAGTGGTGAACTACTAGGCTCCCCAGGCGTAGCTTGATAGGATCCCACACACTTTGTTATTGTTCAATTATCTTAACGACTGTTAATCTCGCATAAATGGTATATCATCATTCCCCACGCATTTTGTTATTGACTATTACGACCAATTATTTCAAATACTGTTAGCTGTCTGTATTGGTTGTAAAAATGTATAAATACCATTTCCTAAATAAGTTTCTTTGTCGTAGTTGTTGTACTACAATACACAGTCACAGACCAGACTTTGTCTTTTGATATTTGCCTGGTTCGCTGAATCGGAAGGTACCAGAAGCAGATAGGCATATTAGTCAGGCGCAGATAGAATAGGGCGACAACGTCCTCATTTAATTCCCCTACCGTTATAACAAATTGGCGACGGGGTTTACTTTAATTCATTGCAGTTATAACAAGCAAGCGACGACGAGTTTTATTCTGTTCAGCGCAACTATAGAACATTTTTGACTGTATTAATTACAACCCAATTACAATGTCTATCTCTCTGGACGATCTCAAATCTATCTTGCAGCAGCAGCAAGTTCAGAATGAAGCAGCTCAACTAAAATTAATCGAAGCTCTCACTCAGAAGCTGTCAATTCAAGTTCCAACAACATCTCATTCAGACAAATATGAAAGCATCTCAAATTCCATCAGTGAGTTCAACTACGACCCAATATCTGGTCTCGTATTTGATACATGGTTCAATCGTTATGAAGACGTTTTCCGTATTGAATGCTACATGTTTGATGATGCTGCCAAAGTCCGATTGTTACTAAGAAAACTTGGTACTGTTGAGCACAACAGATATGTTAACTTCATTCTGCCTAAGAACCCACGTGAGTTATCATTCGATGAGACAGTCACCGTTTTATCACAAATCTTTGGTGAACAGTCATCCATGTTTAATATTCGGTATCAATGTTTTCAGTTGACAAAAATGCCTTCCGATGATTATGTCACTTACGCTGGCAAAGTGAACAAGGAATGCGAAAGGTTCAAACCACACGAAATGACATCAGATCAGTTCAAGTGTTTGATTTTTATTTGTGGGTTGAAGAACCCAGAAGATACTGACATAAGAACTCGACTTCTGTCACTCGTGGAACAAGACCCGAAAATGACTTTACAAATGGTGACAGCAGAATGCCAACGCTTAATCAACTTGAAGCACGATACTGCTATGGTGGAGTGCAAACGACGGTCTTCTGAATTTGGTTCAGTTAACACAGTGAAAAGTCCTCCGATCACCGTTAAGCACACAGCACGTCAGTCTCAGAATTCAGCTAAACCTCCTTCAGTGTGCTGGCACTGTGGTTCGTGGCATTTTGTCAAGTTCTGTCCTTTCAAGAAACATAAATGCCGTAATTGTCACCGTTTTGGACATAAAGAGGGTTACTGTCCACCACAGAAAAATTCTTCGGTGAAGAACAGAAGTAGTCGTTTCAAGCCGAAACAATCTCCTCGAATACAGACCATTTTCACAACTTCCAAAGTCGATTTCGCCAGCAAACGTAAGTACATTACACTACGTATTAACGGCAAATCTATTCGTCTTCAGTTGGATACGGCATCAGATATCACCTTAATTTCCCGAACTACGTGGCGCAAACTTGGGTGCCCACAGATTCTGCCGACCGAGCATGTCGCTAAGAATGCCTCTGGAGATATACTGAAACTCGTGGGTGAGATAAATTTCCAGGTTCAGTTTGGTGAGCATCAGTTCAATGGTGTATGTTACGTCACAAACTACCATGATTTGAATTTGCTTGGTCTTGACTGGTTAGACAAGCTCCATATCTTCAATGTCCCATTAAATTCAGTATGCTCTAATGTTTCGTCCTCACCAAAGAACGTTGTTCCCGGACATGTATCTGATCAGTCTCTCTTGCAACGCCTGCGTGCTTATGCAAAACCGAAGGGGGAGGGAACAACAAAAGAAATTTTGGATAGATTCTTGCTGCATTATCGTACGACGCCAAATCCTTCCGCAGCCGGAAGCCCGGGACGCAGATCACACTCTATCCAGTACCACGCGAAGGTCAACTCGACAAAGAAGAGCTCCGAAACCTTTCAAATAGATCCAAAAAGCAAGTCCTATACTTTTAACGGGGAGAGGTGATAGGATCCCACACACTTTGTTATTGTTCAATTATCTTAACGACTGTTAATCTCGCATAAATGGTATATCATCATTCCCCACGCATTTTGTTATTGACTATTACGACCAATTATTTCAAATACTGTTAGCTGTCTGTATTGGTTGTAAAAATGTATAAATACCATTTCCTAAATAAGTTTCTTTGTCGTAGTTGTTGTACTACAATACACAGTCACAGACCAGACTTTGTCTTTTGATATTTGCCTGGTTCGCTGAATCGGAAGGTACCAGAAGCAGATAGGCATATTAGTCAGGCGCAGATAGAATAAGGCGACAACGTCCTCATTTAATTCCGGCTACGGTTACAACATAGCTGTAGGTTGGTGACCTCTTGAGCATTGATCTTAGCGCCATTCGCCATGTTCAGCACATTATGAGTGGGGGCAGGGGATGGATAGTGGGTCAGCTGGTGTAGAAGGGATGTCTGGACCAAGGACACTGATGCCCCAGTATCCAATAAAATCTTAGTTCGTACACCATTAACAAATCCCCACACAGTAAGAGGTTCATTATTACATGAAAATGTAGACAAATTGTGAAAAGGAGACTTACTGTTAACCCGGGGACGGTTGTGTCCGCACTTACGAGCTTTTCTTCCGTAACGTCTGCAATAGTAGCATTGAGGAGAGGTGGTATCTGCATCTGGGCGCCTCTGGGAACGCGTTGGGTTGCGAGGGGCGGTGGCAAGGGCAGCTGCCGTCGATGCCGTTGGAATGGTACGGAAAGAGGTACTGGCTGACGATATAGTGTCGCGCTCGGCGTCCATAAAGCGCGAAATGACACGCTGCAGCTCAGTTGTGCTTGCGGGGGGTGGCGGAGTAGGTCTGTTCGTAGGTTGCCGGGCAAAACCCCTTCGAAGAAGCGTGTCCGCACCAGGCGGTCTCGGTGACTGGGATCTGCGCTGTCGTCCACTTCAGCTGTCATAAGTTGTAAAGCGTGGAAATAGTCTAGGGGCCTTTCCCCAATTAATTGTCGACGGCTGAAAAACTTCAGGAGGGCATGATCTGAGCCCAATTGTAAATCGAAGCAATTGTTGAGTATCTGCCAGTTTGCCGGCATGGATTTGGTGCTGCTGAAGCCGGCAGCGTCCGCACGGGCAAAAGCATCCTCAGATAGGGCGTTTAGGAAATGAAGAAAATGGTGAGCTGGTGGGGATATGCTGAGGAATGCCTGCAAGCGTTTCTTCCATCTCGGATAGTCTGAGGACAGCTGCAACGTTGGAGGACGGGGCAACGTTGGCACAGTGGGCGAGGTGAGTTCACTGTCTTCTGGGAATAGCTTGGGGAGGCCGTAATCTGATGATGAATCCATGTCGACTGTCGAATTGGGCACCTCCGACACCAATTTGTAACAGATATTCCACAGGGTCACAGACAGAGAAAGAAGAAGATGCAGAGTGCGATGAAAGTTCTATATTATTAGCATGCAAGGTTTAAATTAAGCTGTTACAAGTTAATTTTCATCTGTCGCTTAATTTTAACCTTGCATGCTGATAATATAGACCTTTCATCGCACTCTGCGTCTTCTTCTTTCTCTGTCTGTGACCCTGTGGAATATCTGTTACAAATTGGTGTCGGAGGTGCCCAATTCGACAGTCGACATGGATTCATCATCAGATTACGGCCTCCCCAAGCTATTCCCAGAAGACAGTGAACTCACCTCGCCCACTGTGCCAACGTTGCCCCGTCCTCCAACGTTGCAGCTGTCCTCAGACTATCCGAGATGGAAGAAACGCTTGCAGGCATTCCTCAGCATATCCCCACCAGCTCACCATTTTCTTCATTTCCTAAACGCCCTATCTGAGGATGCTTTTGCCCGTGCGGACGCTGCCGGCTTCAGCAGCACCAAATCCATGCCGGCAAACTAGCAGATACTCAACAATTGCTTCGATTTACAATTGGGCTCAGATCATGCCCTCCTGAAGTTTTTCAGCCGTCGACAATTAATTGGGGAAAGGCCCCTAGACTATTTCCACGCTTTACAACTTATGACAGCTGAAGTGGACGACAGCGCAGATCCCAGTCACCGAGACCGCCTGGTGCGGACACGCTTCTTCGAAGGGGTTTTGCCCGGCAACCTACGAACAGACCTACTCCGCCACCCCCCGCAAGCACAACTGAGCTGCAGCGTGTCATTTCGCGCTTTATGGACGCCGAGCGCGACACTATATCGTCAGCCAGTACCTCTTTCCGTACCATTCCAACGGCATCGACGGCAGCTGCCCTTGCCACCGCCCCTCGCAACCCAACGCGTTCCCAGAGGCGCCCAGATGCAGATACCACCTCTCCTCAATGCTACTATTGCAGACGTTACGGAAGAAAAGCTCGTAAGTGCGGACACAACCGTCCCCGGGTTAACAGTAAGTCTCCTTTTCACAATTTGTCTACATTTTCATGTAATAATGAACCTCTTACTGTGTGGGGATTTGTTAATGGTGTACGAACTAAGATTTTATTGGATACTGGGGCATCAGTGTCCTTGGTCCAGACATCCCTTCTACACCAGCTGACCCACTATCCATCCCCTGCCCCCACTCATAATGTGCTGAACATGGCGAATGGCGCTAAGATCAATGCTCAAGAGGTCACCAACCTACAGCTATGTTGTAACCGTAGCCGGAATTAAATGAGGACGTTGTCGCCTTATTCTATCTGCGCCTGACTAATATGCCTATCTGCTTCTGGTACCTTCCGATTCAGCGAACCACGCAAATATCAAAAGACAAAGTCTGGTCTGTGACTGTGTATTGTAGTACAACAACTACGACAAAGAAACTTATTTAGGAAATGGTATTTATACATTTTTACAACCAATACAGACAGCTAACAGTATTTGAAATAATTGGTCGTAATAGTCAATAACAAAATGCGTGGGAAATGATGATATACCACTTATGCGAGATTAACAGTCGTTAAAATAATTGAACAATAACAAAGTGTGTGGGATCCTATCACCTCTCCCCGTTAAAAGTATAGGACTTGCTTTTTGGATCTATTTGAAAAGGTTTTGGAGCTCTTCTTTGTCGAGTTGACCTTCGCGTGGTACTGGATAGAGTGTGATCTGCGTCCCGGGCTTCCGGCTGCGGAAGGATTTGGCGTCGTACGATAATGCAGCAAGAATCTATCCAAAATTTCTTCTGTTGTTCCCTCCCCCTTCGCTTTTGCATAAGCACGCAGGCGTTGCAAGAGAGACTGATCAGATACATGTCCGGGAACAACGTTCTTTGGTGAGGACGAAACATTAGAGCATACTGAATTTAATGGTACATTGAAGATATGGAGCTTGTCTAACCAGTCAAGACCAAGCAAATTCAAATCATGGTAGTTTGTGACGTAACATACACCATTGAACTGATGCTCACCAAACTGAACCTGGCAATTTATCTCACCCACGAGTTTCAGTATATCTCCAGAGGCATTCTTAGCGACATGCTCGGTCGGCAGAATCTGTGGGCACCCAAGTTTGCGCCACGTAGTTCGGGAAATTAAGGTGATATCTGATGCCGTATCCAACTGAAGACGAATAGATTTGCTGTTAATACGTAGTGTAATGTACTTACGTTTGCTGGCGAAATCGACTTTGGAAGTTGTGAAAATGGTCTGTATTCGAGGAGATTGTTTCGGCTTGAAACGACTACTTCTGTTCTTCACCGAAGAATTTTTCTGTGGTGGACAGTAACCCTCTTTATGTCCAAAACGGTGACAATTACGGCATTTATGTTTCTTGAGAGGACAGAACTTGACAAAATGCCACGAACCACAGTGCCAGCACACTGAAGGAGGTTTAGCTGAATTCTGAGACTGACGTGCTGTGTGCTTAACGGTGATCGGAGGACTTTTCACTGTGTTAACTGAACCAAATTCAGAAGACCGTCGTTTGCACTCCACCATAGCAGTATCGTGCTTCAAGTTGATTAAGCGTTGGCATTCTGCTGTCACCATTTGTAAAGTCATTTTCGGGTCTTGTTCCACGAGTGACAGAAGTCGAGTTCTTATGTCAGTATCTTCTGGGTTCTTCAACCCACAAATAAAAATCAAACACTTGAACTGATCTGATGTCATTTCGTGTGGTTTGAACCTTTCGCATTCCTTGTTCACTTTGCCAGCGTAAGTGACATAATCATCGGAAGGCATTTTTGTCAACTGAAAACATTGATACCGAATATTAAACATGGATGACTGTTCACCAAAGATTTGTGATAAAACGGTGACTGTTTCATCGAATGATAACTCACGTGGGTTCTTAGGCAGAATGAAGTTAACATATCTGTTGTGCTCAACAGTACCAAGTTTTCTTAGTAACAATCGGACTTTGGCAGCATCATCAAACATGTAGCATTCAATACGGAAAACGTCTTCATAACGATTGAACCATGCATCAAATACGAGACCAGATATTGGGTCGTAGTTGAACTCACTGATGGAATTTGAGATGCTTTCATATTTGTCTGAATGAGATGTTGATGGAGCTTGAATGGACAGCTTCTGAGTGAGAGCTTCGATTAATTTTAGTTGAGCTGCTTCATTCTGAACTTCCTGCTGCTGCAAGATAGATTTGAGATCGTCCAGAGAGATAGACATTGTAATTGGGTTGTAATTAACACAGTCAAAAATGTTCTATAGTTGCGCTGAACAGAATAAAACCCGTCGTTGCTTCCTTGTTATAACTGCAATGAATTAAAGTAAACCCCGTCGCCAATTTGTTATAACGGTAGGGGAATTAAATGAGG